>JAZDUH010000433.1:10000-120000 GCA_036419115.1 Scarus forsteni | reverse complement strand
AAGAGCTCTTGGACTCAATGGGTCTTTAATCTGGTTAAATAAAGGATAAAAAACACAATGTAAGACCCAATGTAGACCCAAAACACATCTCACCCTTAGGTCGACGGTGAGATCAGCTCAAGGTCACTCAGCAGATTGATAACAAGCCAACTTCCTGTAACTAAACTTTTCTCCTTCTGTAAGAATGATCCAGATCCCGAGAACAGCTTAGTGATGCTCCGTAACATTCTGATGGATCTGACCTCAACCTCCTATGGTCAGTGTTCTGCTGTAACAGCCTGTTGTAGGTCTATGGTCAGTGTTCTGCTGTAACAGCCTGTTGTAGGTCTATGGTCAGTGTTCTGCTGTAACAGCCTGTTGTAGGTCTATGGTCAGTGTTCTGCTGTTACAGCCTGTTGTAGGTCTATGGTCAGTGTTCTGCTGTAACAGCCTGTTGTAGGTATTCTGCTGTAATAGCCTGTTACAGGTCTATGGTCAGTGTTCTGCTGTAACAGCCTGTTGTAGGTCTATGGTCAGTGTTCTGCTGTTACAGCCTGTTGTAGGTCTATGGTCAGTGTTCTGCTGTTACAGCCTGTTGTAGGTCTATGGTCAGTGTTCTGCTGTAACAGCCTGTTGTAGGTCTATGGTCAGTGTTCTGCTGTTACAGCCTGCTGTAGGTCTATGGTCAGTGTTCTGCTGTTACAGCCTGTTGTAGGTATTCTGCTGTAATAGCCTGTTACAGGTCTATGGTCAGTGTTCTGCTGTAACAGCCTGTTGTAGGTCTATGGTCAGTGTTCTGCTGTTACAGCCTGTTGTAGGTCTATGGTCAGTGTTCTGCTGTTACAGCCTGTTGTAGGTCTATGGTCAGTGTTCTGCTGTAACAGCCTGTTGTAGGTCTATGGTCAGTGTTCCGCTGTAACAGCCTGTTGTAGGTCTATGGTCAGTGTTCTGCTGTAACAGCCTGTTGTAGGTCTATGGTCAGTGTTCTGCTGTAACAGCCTGTTGTAGGTCTATGGTCAGTGTTCTGCTGTAACAGCCTGTTGTAGGTCTATGGTCAGTGTTCTGCTGTAACAGCCTGTTGTAGGTCTATGGTCGGTGTTCTGCTGTAACAGCCTGTTGTAGGTATATGGTCGGTGTTATGCTGTTACAGCCTGTTTGAGGTCTATGGTCAGTGTTCTGCTGTAACAGTGATAGAGAGGAAATACCCACAAACTGCACGGAGAGACCAAAGTTGTTCTTGCATGCAAGGGTAGCAGCTCTTGTGCAACGAGGCACTGAGGTGTCAGCTACAGGCTACTACAAAGAGCTTACCCAAGAAATCTTTATTTATAGGTTTGCATAGTCAAACAACAACATTGTAAAGAAGGCGGAGTATATTATTATTCAACGATAGCTCATGAGAATATGATCATCTTCGATAGCTTGTGTAAGCATGACCAATACCATATAAGGATGTGTCTGTGTGTAAGGTGTTACTGCATGTGTGTGTGTGTTATGTGAGAGGCATAAGGATGTGTTATAAAAAGAAAAAAAACAGTAATCATGCTAACACTTCATGATAAGTATATGACACTCTGAGTTAACCATGTATGTACAAACCCAAAACCAGTGAAGTTGGCACGTTGTGTAAATTGTAAATAAAAACAGTATACAATGATTTGTAAATCCCTTTAAACCTGTATTCAATTGAATACACAGCAAAGACAAGATATTTAATGTTCGAAATGAGAAACTTTATTATTTTTTGCAAATATTAGCTCATTTGGAATTTGATGCCTGCAACATGTTTCAAAAAAGCTGCACAGGTGGCAACAAAGACTGAGAAAGTTGAGGAATGCTCATCAAACACTTATTTGGAACATCCCACAGGTGAACAGGCTAATTGGGAACAGGTGGGTGCCATGATTTGGTATAAAAGCAGCTTCCCTGAAATGCTCAGTCATTCACAAACAAGGATGGGGCGAGGGTCACCACTTTGTGAACAAATGCGTCAGCAAGTTGTCCAACAGTTTAAGAACAACATTTCTCAACCAGCTATTGCAAGGAATTTAGGGATTTCATCATCTACGGTCCGTAATATCATCAAAAGGTTCAGAGAATCTGGAGAAATTACTGCACAGAAGCAGCAAGGCCAAAAACCAACATTGAATGCCCGTGACCTTTGATCCCTCAGGCGGTACTGCATCAAAAACCGGCATCACTGTGTAAAGGATATCACCACATGGGCTCAGGAACACTTCAGAAAACCACTGTCAGTAACTACAGTTCGTCTACATCTGTAAGTGCAAGTTAAAACTCTACTATGCAAAGCCAAAGCCATTTATCAACAACACCCAGAAACGCTGCTGGCTTTGCTGGGACCGAGCTCATCTAAGATGGACTGATGCAAAGTGGAAAAGTGTTCTGTGGTCTGACCAGTCCACATTTACAATTGTTTTTGGAAACTGTGGTCGTCGTGTCCTCTGGACCAAAGAGGAAAAGAACCATCCGGACTGTTATAGGCACAAAGTTCAAAAGCCAGCATCTGTGATGTATGGGGGTGTATTAGTGCCCAAGGCATGGGTAACTTACACATCTGTGAAGGCACATTTAATGCTGAAAGGTACATACAGGTTTTGGAGCAACATATGTTGCCATCCAAGCAACGTCTTTTTCATGGACACCCCTGCTTTTTTCAGCAAGACAATGCCAAGCCACATTCTGCTCGTGTTACAACAGCGTGGCTTTGTAGTAAAAGAGTGCGGGTACTAGACTGGCCTGCCTGTAGTCCAGACCTGTCCCCCATTGAAAATGTGTGGTGCATTATGAAGTGTAAAATACAACAACGGAGACCCCGGACTGTTGAACAACTTAAGCTGTACATCAAGCAAGAATGGGAAAGAATTTCACCTGAAAAGCTTCAAAAATTGGTCTCCTCAGTTCCCAAACGTTTACTGAGTGTTGTCAAAAGTAAAGGCGATGTAACACAGTGGTAAAAATGACCCTGTGCCAATTTTTTTGCAACGTGTTGCTGCCATTAAATTCTAAGTTGATGATTATTTGCAAAAGAAAATAAAGTTTCTCAGTTTGTACATTAAATATCTTGTCTTTGCTGTGTATTCAATTGAATATAAGTTGAAAAGGATTTGCAATTCATTGTATTGTGTTTTTATTTAAGATTTACACAACTTGCCAACTTCACTGGTTTTAGGTTTATACAGAATCTCTCTAACATTCCCCCGTTTATCATGAATCAATCAGATACATTCATCAACTTCAACCACTTGGCGTAGCATTTTCAGTTATAGCATCATCACTCTGCTGATTCTATTTCTCTAGCAAAAAGTTGAGTTTCCATGTCATCCATGGCATCCTCATCTGTGAAGACGTACACATAGTTGAGCATTGTAACATTTATCATTCGTGAGATCATGGAACGGAGACAAGGTATGATGCATGAGGTGAAGAGACAAAACAGTACCAGTAATGCTAAAATGGGAGTACAGATTTTAATCAAGCGATCCATCCAGCCACCAGACCAGAGCCAGCCGAAGAGGTCCCATCCTCCTCCAGTCTGGGGCAAGTCCTCAGCTTTCATTTGGGCTACGAGACTGTTCAGGTGTTCAACAGTGTCAGTGATGTTACCTGAAACGTCCAGAATGTGGGTACAGCATTGATCACCGATGACATGGCAAAGTCCACCTTGCGATGCGAGCAGGAGGTTGAGAGCGATTTGGTGTTGCATCAGCATGGTGTGAGTGGCGGTCATGAAAGGTGGTAGGGACGCAAAGCCCTTGGTGATGATTGAGGTCAGGTTTTCCAGTTGAACATGCAGTTTGTCGATGTGGTGGGCATTGTTGACCGACCCCCACCATGGGATCAGTCCAGTCAGGAACTTGGAACCCGCTGATGTCAGTTCGTGGTCTCGTTTCTGGCGATAGTGAGGATAATGATGTGTAGAATACCTCAGCTGGGAGTGAATGGTGGTCATCGGAGACAACTGAACCAGAGTGCAAGTTCCTACCCAACCAAAGGGCAGAATCTGATACAGGTTAGGAGCGCACAACCAAGCTGCTGATGTTGGAGAGCTGCAACCTCCATCTGACGGCCCCAAGATGGTGCCATTTCCCAGGTTGGAGTTAAGTGTGGAGGCAGGAACTCTGCTGTGTCGAGGTCCTACACACTTGGAGTCTGTGGCGATGGTCCACACGTGGCTGGCAGGATCTTCTGGCACCCTCTGGTCTCACCAACTGGAGTCTCTCTCAGAAGCTTCCTGCAGAAACAGATTGGGAAAGAGTCTGGGAGCTCTCTGCTATCTATTGTCAGGACAGGTTGATTCAGGTCCTTGTATGAGAACTGTAGGATATTGCTACCGTTCATACTTATTTGATTGTTATGCCACTGTGTACAATTATCTAGTCCTGTGGTATTTAATCTATGCCATATGTAGCTTCCAGATTTGCCATCATCTGCTCTAAACATTCCCTTGAGGATACAGTGTATATCATGTGTCTCAATTGGGACTGGTTTAACAATTGGAGACTCGTCAATTGATTTAGGAAACAGTGAACATGCATAGCAAGACTCATTTACTCCTGCTGTTCTGATAACCTTTTAAATGATCTTGTACCATGTGTTTCCTTCTGTTATGTCCCCGGTCTAGGGGAACCCTGAACATAACATGCAGAGCCCTCTCTGCTTGCCCAGTCCCAACAAAGGCCAATAAAAACAGTTTTTCAATTCACCAAATCAGTTTTATTAACTGACTGAGAGCAATGCCCAAAACAACAAATAGAACATTCTAATGACTCTAATCTTACCTGTGGGAAAAGAAAAACCATGAGAAACAAATTACAGATCTCTTGCCTAACTATAATCTACGAAAAAACAGGAGAAAAAGTTATTAAAGAAAGAGGGCTTCTCCCTTTCACTAATTTGCCTTTTTGGCTTCACGCAAAAATATATCACACAAAGTCACACAAAGATACAATTTGCTCTACGGCGTCACAGAGATGATTTGCGGCAGACCGTGGCTATTTGTTTGCAGAGGCAAGTCAGAGAATGAGGGCGGGGCTTCCACCGGCTTCTTAAGATGGAGATGTCTGTTGTCCCCCAATCACAGCTCTCTCCCAATCCCGTCCTCCAGCAGAGCACCAATCAACACCCAACTGTGGAGCCAATCCTCAATCTCCACCTGTGCAGTTCACTCACACACGCACTCACACACAGTGGAGAGAGACAACTAACAACAAAACAATTACTAAAAAGAAATACATGACAGAGGGTCATGACACTTCTAAGTCTGTTTGCTCATCCTCTGGGTGTATGTAACCTTTAGGTGTCATATGTTGGTAGGGTTGTACTAGTGTGTGGTTGTCTTTGGTGGTTACTAAGACAAACTGTTTTGCTTTGGGGTCAGGTTTGTACCCATCAAATAATTTCTGCCAAGAATTGTTGGTTCTGTTCTGATGAGTTGTTGCAGCAGAGGATCTTCTAGCTTCAGTATGACATATCTTTACATTCCAGCATGGAGCGACACTTTCTCCATCATAAGCACATAGAAAAAATGGAGCACATTGTGCTTTTGGTGCAGGTTTTATGGTAAATATGAATGTATTATCTGGATCACCCCAACCACCATTCATCTTGGAGGACAAGTGTATGTATTTGCGCCAATACTTAGCTTCTGTGCCAGTGGTCCAGCTGTTCCAGTTCTGACTGGTCTCAGCCACTAGATTTCCCCAGACCCAGTCGGCCTTGCCACCGTATGTCATGTACCACGTTGGCTGTGGTGGTCTCCATTTGGCGGACTGGTGTGGTGTATAGCGCCATCCATCGTCAGATTTGCCCAACTCTGTCCATTTTTCGATGAAGGTCGTTGTTTGATTTTGGGGAGAACACAGAATGATTGTTCCGGCGGGCTTGTAGTCAGTAGAGCAGGAATCAGCGGTTACAGGGTGAGTGCTTCTGAGGGCAGTTCTCTTGCTGATGTGGCTTACTTCTGATGGTGCGTCTTCAGGCTTTGGTTGTGGTGTCTGCAGGCTGGCTAGTAGGAGCAAGGCGGCTAGAGATGAGACCCCCATCAGGACCAATATCTTCAGACTAGGCATCTTTCTTCACCGGGTTTGAGACGACTGGCCCTACTGTTACCAGACCCCTTTGTAGTCGGACTTAGTTGTCGCCTAAGGCGGCCTAGTCACTGGCATCGGATTGTGGTCCAAGTTCGATCAGCTTACAGCGGCTTTGGTGGATCCAAGACGGTCTCTCAGCGATCTTCACTGCTGTAGGTGTGGTCAGGAGCACTTGATATGGACCATCCCACCCTGGAGAAGACCAATTGGAGCGCTTCAGCGTCTTCACCAGGATGTACTCACCAGGCTGCAGTTGTTGTTGTGGCTGTAAGGCAGAATCAGAAGAGACTGGAATATCATTTGCTTTCTTTACTTCCTTACTTTGCAACATATGTTTCATCCAGTCTGCTAGAGTGTTCTCTCTCTCTCACTCTTTTGTAAAACATCATTTGCATGTGGCAATGGAAACTTTCTGCCATATACTATCTAAAACGGAGTGAGACCTCCGTGGCCTGCTGTTATTCTCATCCACATTTTGACTAGGGACAAATTGTCTGGCCATGGTCTTCCTGTTTCTTCCATAGTTTTTGTTAGCCTTAGCTTTATGGTCGCATTATTTTTCTCAACGAGACCGGCGCTTTGAGCGTGGTACGAACGGTGATGACGTAATTCTATCCCTAATGCTTCAGAGCATCTTTGGATAATGTCATTAACAAAGTGTGAACCATTATCTGACCGTATTCTTATTGGAATACCATTACCATTACCATTACTTCCCTACCATACCAGGTAGGGAAGTAATGGTTACACAAATGTTTGGTTACGGTGGCAGCAGTGCAGTCTTTTGTAGGATATACAGTTGTGCCCAAAAGTTTACACCCCCCAGCAGAATTTCTGATTTTTTGGCCTTTTCTCAGAAAATATGAATGATAACACAAAAACCTTTCTGTCACTCATGGTTAGTGGTTGGGTGAAGACATTTATTGAAAAAAAGATAAGTTTACTCTTTTTAAATCAGAATGACAACAGAAACTTCAAAAATTACCCTGTTCAAAAGTTTACACCCCCAGTTTTTAATACCTTGTATTTCCCCCTTTAACATCAATAACAGGTTGAAGTCTTTTGTGGTAGTTGTGGATGAGGGTCTTTATTTTCTCAGATGGTAAAACTGCCCATTCCTCTTGGCAAAAAGTAAATTCTTTGGTTGTCTTGCATGAACTGCACATTTGAGATCTCCCCAGAGTGGCTCAATGATATTGAGGTCAGGAGACTGAGATGGCCACTTTAAAACCTTCACTTTATTCTGCTGTAGCCAATGGCAGGTTGATTTGGCTTTGTGTTTTGGATCATTGTCATGTTGGAACGTCCAAGAACGTCCCATGTGCAGCTTCTGGGCCGATGAGTGTAAATTTTCCTCCAGTATTTTCTGATAACATGCTGCATTCATCCTTCCATTAATTTTGACCAATTTTCCTGTGCCTTTGTAGCTCACACATCCCCAAAACATCAGTGATCCACCTCCGTGTTTCACAGTAGGAATGGTGTACCTTTCATCATGGGCCTTGTTGACTCCTCTCCAAATGTAACGTTTATGGTTGTGGCCAAAAAGTTCAATTATGGTCTCATCACTCCAAATATCTTTGTTCCAGAAGTTTTGAGGCTTGTCTCTGTGCTGTTTGGATTGTAAACGGGATATTTTGTGGCATTTGCGTAGAAATGGCTTTCTTCTGGCGACCCGACCATGCAGCCCATGTTTCTTCAAGTGTCTCCTTATTGTGGATCTTGTAACCTCCACCCCAATTTCTTTCAGAGTCCTGTATTTCAGCTGAAGTTATTTGAGGGTTTTTCTTTGCATCTCCAACAATTGTCCTTGCAGTTGGAGCTGAAATTTTTGTTGGTCTGCCTGACCGTGGTTTGGTTTCTGACACGGTTGCAGTTAGGACCCAGAAGCAAGCAGTTTTAATGAGAATAGTCTTTATTGACACCAAGACCAAACACAGTTCAGAGCGGGCTGCGAACCCGCGACCAGTGGATTTGTAGACGGGTGCTCTCCCAACTGAGCTAACCCAGAGCTGTTTGGATGACGGTTCCCTCAGCCTTTTCAGGGGAGATGCGGAGACTTGAGCGGGGGTCACACAGTCTGTACAGGAATGTAGCTGCGACTTGAGCAGGGCTTCAACCCGCAGCAGCGAACTTAAGAGATGAACACTTCTCTGATTGCAGCACCTCAGAGGAGTCAAAAACTGACACCCACACCGTTTAAACAGAGAGCAGGCTGTGACTTGAGCGGGGGTCGAACCCGCGACAGCTCGATCAACAGTCGGACGCCTTACCGACTGAGCCACCCAGGAGATGCAGTGACAGAAGCTCACACAGTCTTTAGAGAAGGAGGTGAAGCAGGCTTGACTCACACACAGACGAGCTGAGGCGTTCAGGAACACTTGGAGGAGTGATTCAGGCGAACTCGGGTAGTCGGAGACAGGCAGGGAGTCAGACACCAGGCGAATGGTACAACGAAGGGCAGACTGGGTTCGGCAACAGGAGACGGAAGCAGGGTCAGATACCAGACGTGGGTCACAACGTAGAGCGGGCTGGATTCGGCAACAGGAGACGGAAGCAGGGTCAGATACCAGACGTGGGTCACAACGTAGAGTTGGCTGGATTCGGCAACAGAAGACTTCAGCAGGATCGAAAGCCGGGGATTCAGACAGGCGGGTGAATGCAGGACAGAAGCTAGTCGATACCTTGGAGTCAAGCCGAGGGTCAGGCGTATGAGGCAGAGTCTGGGACGAAACTGGTCGGCAACGGGTGATCAATCCGGGAAACAAGTCTGGACCTTTCAGCATGAGTGCGACGACAGTCTGACGCTGGTTGAGTGTGGAGCTGGGGCTTTTGTAGCTGGCTTGATTACGGGAGATGAGGTGCAGGTGTGAGCAGCAGCACAGGTGAGGTGAGTCTGGGCTAATTAGGGTGCAGCAGGGAGTGACAGGCTGCGGGTGAGGCTGAGGCTACAGACTGAGATGTGACAGTTTCAACAGAATCCCTCTCTCTCCACTTCTTAATTAGAGTTTTAACAGTGCTTCTTGGCATCCTCAATTCCTTGGATATCTTTTTAAATCCTTTTCCTGTTTTATACAGTTGAAATACCTTTTCTCGCAGATCCTTTAACAATTCTTTTGCTTTACCTATGATGCAGAAACCTGAAATTTCATCGCAGTGAAAGATGCATGTGTCTGTCAGGAGCTCAGAAACTCACTGAGCTTTCATACACACACACACAGATTACAAGCTAATAGATCACAGAGAGGATGGTTACCTTTGGTAGACATTCAAACCCATTTGTGTCAAATTTTGTGCATGTTATCAGGCCAAAACTGCCAGGGGGTGTAAACTTTTGAACAGGGTCATTTTTGAAGTTTCTGTTGTCATTCTGATTTAAAAAGAGTAAACTTATCTTTTTTTCAATAAATGTCTTCACCCAACCACTAACCATGAGTGACAGAAATGTTTTTGTGTTATCATTCATATTTTCTGAGAAAAGGCCAAAAATAAGAAATTCTGCTGGGGGGTGTAAACTTTTGGGCACAACTGTATTTCAGGCCATTTTGATAATTTATCAATAATGACTAAACAATATTTCATCCCTTGTGATTGTGTCAGTTGTATGAAATCCATGTGAATTTCATCAAATCAATCAATCAATCAATCAAACTTTATTTGTATAGCACTTTCATACAAAATTTTGTAGCACAAAGTGCTTCACACAGAAATGAAGAAAATAAAATTAAAAGTAATCAAAGGTAAAAAAAAATAAACACAATGAAAAATACAACCCTCCCTCCCATCCCTCACCCCCACCCTTGCAATCCACATACACCACACACACTCACTTATACACATATACAAAGACATGAAGAAGAGATTCTAACAGAAAACAGAGTAAGAGAACTGAGGAAACGCCATCTTTCATTAAAAAAATGAGGGAACACTGGAAGTAAGACTAAAATAATAATTAAAAACAATAACAGTAACTTAACAAATAAAATGAAATAAAATCTTGATAAAGAATAATATTAAGATAAACAGATATAAAAATAAACAAGTAAATAAAATGCAATTCAAATAGTAATATATTAAAGTAAGATAAAATGCACTGAAGTGGAAAGAAAATAAATAAACAGATAATAAAATTCCAAACAATAATTCTTTACTAAATGGGAGACTAAAATATATTAAGGTGTTAAAAAAAAAAAAAACAGAAATAAGATTAAATAATTATAACAATAATGATAATAAAAATGACAATAATAAAAATAATAGGAAATATAATCAGCTAAA
This sequence comes from Scarus forsteni, assembly GCA_036419115.1. NCBI lineage: Eukaryota > Metazoa > Chordata > Actinopteri > Labriformes > Labridae > Scarus > Scarus forsteni. The sequence goes on along the minus strand of JAZDUH010000433.1, from coordinate 109,633 downwards.
AGCTTGGCTAAAAAGGTAGGTCTTGAGTTTGCTTTTAAAAATATGAACAGTAGGTGCTCTCAGGTCTTCAGGCAGACTGTTCCACAGACGAGGGCCATAGTATTGGAATGATGCTTCACCGTATATTTTAGTTCTAACTTTGGGTACTATCAGAAGGCCACTACCTGAAGACCTGAGGGCTCTACTAGGTTCATAGGGTAAAAGCAGATTGGATAAATAAAATGGAGCAAGACCGTTAAGAGATTTAAATAAATGGTTGATCTGGTTCTGGAAACTGCCCTTTCTTAGGTCTTAACCTGCCTTGTGGGTTATTTTTTCTGCATGTGAGACAATTTCTACAAAATGTTTTTGCAAAATCAAAAAAGTTTTGTGTTGTATAAAAGGTGTTATGTACTAGCTGTACCATCCCCCCTGTTGAGGTATGGGTAGGCCCGTGGCTCATTAAAGCTGCTGTGTGATATAAGGAGCAGGGTAGGATAGGTTTGTCAGCTATGTATTTGATGTCATTGCAGATTGTCGGTTGGTGTTTTTCCCAACGTTTTTGTTCTTTGTCTGGAGCATTCTTTTGTGCATCACTTAAAATAGAGTGATGTATTGGATGTAGAATTGCTTCTACAATATCAGGCGGAGATTGGTGAGCTGCCCGTTTGGCAGTTTGATCTGCAAAGATGTTTCCTTGTGTAACTAATGAGTCATCTTTCTGATGTGCAGCGCACTTACATGATGACAAATGTGATGGCAGCTGTACTGCATCTAGCAGATCTTTTAACAGTGTTGCATGTGTAAGAGGTTTGCCTGTAGAAGTTATCATTCCTCTATTGTGCCATATGCGTGCAAAGTGATGTACTGCAGAGTAAACATATTGGCTGTCAGTGTAAATAGTTATGTTTTGTCCTTTAAAACGCAGACATGCTCTCAGTACTGCATATAATTCCGCTGTTTGTGCAGAATATGAAGAAGGAAGTGAACTTGCTTTGCAGCAGTGAGGTGTACCGTCTAGCTCCGTAGGCAAAAGTGTGCTTGGATTTAGCTGACCACAGCGTGCAACAGTAATGTGTGACTGTGACAGCAAAATGGCTACATACGTTAAATGATGATTTTGTGTCAAAAATGGCAATGAGGTTTGCAGAAGTACTGCTGCGACAGCATGTGGGACTTGAAGTGTTAATGGGTGCAGTAACACTATGTCTGCAGAAGCTTTTACTGCTTCTGCTGCTGTGCACGCTTGAACACAAGAAGGTAATCCTGCTGCTATGAGTCTAATCTTTTTGAATAATATGCAACAGGTCGTTGTATACTACCATGTTTTTGAGTTAAAACAGCTTTCATATAGCCTGCCTCTGCATCTACTGATAGAAAGAATGACTTATCATAATTAGGTAATGCGAGGACAGTGTTAGTTTGTAACAGGCTTTTAAGATGAATAAAAGCTGTGTGTGCATCATCAGTCCAACTGATGGGGTCATTAAGAGACATGTCATGACCATAAATAAGATTTTGCAGTGGCTGTACTGTTAAGGCATAGTTTGGTATCCAGCTCCTGCAGAAGTTACACAGCAATAGGAAAGACATCATTTGTTTTTTAGTTTGAGGCTGTGGTGCATATTGCACTGCTGTCTTTCGTCCAGGTAACAAAACCTTGCCCTGGTCTGAAAGAGTATGTCCTAAATAAGTGACTGATGGTGTCCACAACTGCAACTTATGTAATGATACTTTATGACCATGTTCAAAGAGATGTTGTAGGACTTTTATTGTGCTTGTTTTACAGTGATCTTGTGTGTCTGATGCAATTAAAATGTCATCTACATACAGTAAAATCTGTGTATGTGAGTCTATGGTGCACATAGACATTGAATGTCTCAAGGCCTGTGTGTATATGTGTGGGCTATTGCAAAAACCCTGAGGGAGTCTTGTGTATGTGTATTTTTTGCCATTTAACATAAATCCAAACCAATGTTGTGAGTCTGGAAGTATTGGTATGGAGAAAAATGTATTAGACAGATCCACTACTGTAAAATATTTTTTATCAGGAGTGATCTGATTCAGTATGGTATGTGGATTTGACACGTCAGGTGTTATGTGAACCACAGCCTCATTAACTGCTCGTACGTCTTGGACCATGAGCCAGTTGTCTGTGTTTGCTTTTTTCTTGGGAAAAATTGGGGTGTTGCATGTTGATTCAGGAGCTTCTCTAATAATGCCACTTGTTAGCATGTGGTTAATTACGGGCGTAATACCTGTAATTGCCTCATGACTCAAAGGGTATTTTTTGATGTTTGGTTTGTGTGTTGTTGCTGCTTGTATGTGTATTGGTTCACATCCTTTTATTAGACCAACATCTGTGGGGCCTTGAGACCACAGAGTAGATGGTATTTGTTGTAGTTCAGGATGGTCAGCCAGTGACACGTAAACTGAAGATCATTCAGGCATACTTTCTGCCAGATGTGTACTTGGCTTTGTTTTTACTTTCCATCCTAAATACAATCTACGAAACCCGTGATGTTTACATAACAGAATGGGTCTCTTGGTTTTTGGATGTAGTCATCAGTTTCCGCTTTGCGCAGAACCTTTGACAGAGAGGACCGGTATCTTCTCTCAACTTTGTTACAAATAAATGTGGTAGAGATACGTGTTGTAATTTTCTCTATTCTGGGGTCAATATGACAGAGCACACCATCTGTCCTTCTGGACTTATGTACAAGTGTTTGATGGTGATATTTGTGTCCTCCATCCTCAGAAGTTTAGTCTCATAGTTTTTGTCAGGTCCTAGGCGATTGTTGTACTTAATGGTAACATGGAGTTCATCAGGGGACATAAAATCTACACCTGGAACTTTGGAATATTTTCTGGCTGTGGCCATCAACTCTCTTGGAACATAACCAGGTATAAAATCTAAGGACCAGTAGTATGTAGGCTCCTCTGGTCCCAAAATGACACATTGATTTTCTGGACTATCTTGTACAATAGTAGTCATGCCATCTTTGGATAGTACTACAGAAATGCCTAGTTTTACCATGAGATCTCTTCCTAATAGATTAACAGGACAAGAAGAGTCAATCAGTATGCAACAATTGGTTCTTGTGCATGTTTCACAATCTGAGATATGTACAGGGGTGGACTAAAGATGTCTTTTTAAATGTCCACTTGCAGTTTTTACAAATACAGGGTTTGATGAAAATATTAGACCTGGAGGTGGTGTGGTTAACACTGTTCTGCATGCTCCAGTATCACATAGACAATCATAAATCTGGCCATTAAATGTTATGCGTCCATATGGAAGGTTAGCGTTGTCTGATCTGTTAAGCAGAGCAGCACAAACATCTACAACTTCTTCATCATCAGTGGAGTCATCTAATTTATTAGATTGTTCTAGTCATTGTTGAGGAGGGTTGGTATGGGGGTTGTTGAGGTGGACCAAATGGATTGGGATGAGGATATCCCTGTTGTTGCTGACCTGGATTTTGGGTACTGTTTGGATTGTACGGAATCTGTCCAGTTGGTTTTTGACCTTGGTCTTTAGCTCTTTGGTTACAGTCATGTAAGAAGTGACCTGGGTTGCCACAGTACCTGCAGTTATCTCACTGAGTCTGTTGCTGTTGCTGTTGTTGGGGTTGGTGATATTGTTGTTGGGGTTGGTGATATTCATAATTAGGATTTGCTACCTCCATCATGGGATATTGCCCATCTGGTTTTGGACTGCAATGAAAACAGTCATATTCATCATCATAGTCATCATCATCAGCATCCTCTGATTCGTCTGATCCTGAGTCTATGCCGCAATCTAATTTCATTGTAAACAGATAAGGGTATTCTGGACCTTTTTCTGCTAAGAAAATGCCAGAACCCTTTTTTTGGTGTGTTTTTCTTGCTCTTCCCTCTTTTTTGCACTATGTTTTCAGGGAGAGGTATTGCTGTTTGTAATGTTTTGTGTACACTGGAGTAGTTTTTGTTGGTGTATGCTCAGTTTTGCTTTTTGTGGTTTGTGGTGTGTTTTGTGACCTAGTTTTTGGTCCTGTGCTGCTTTTACTGTCAGCTGTTGCAGCCGCAGCGCTTTGAGCATTACCGCCGTGTGCATTACCACCGGGGCGTCCCCCTCTGGTTTTGCTCGTGCATGGTGTTTCATCATCATCTTGCAGCATTACTGCTGTTAATTCAATCTTTCTTTTCTCCAACTCTTCGAACTGTTTAAGACAATCTTTCTCCTTTCTAGTCTTTTTGTTTTGTTCACGTACTTCATCCCTTCTTTCTGACTCCTCCATCCATTTTTCATATTTGCAATATTGCTTTTTTAATGCCCTCTTTTTGTTTGCATCTTTACATGAAAGAATTTCTTTCTGCAACTTCCTACCAAGGAGAACTAAATCCTCAGTCATCAGTTTTCCTTTAAATCCATGCTTTTTGCACCATATTTTTGCAACTTCATCTAATCCTGGCTCTTTTGCTTCCATACAACGTGCATCACGTTCATTGTCTTTTGACTCTGTATTACCCATCCTTACAAGATTTCTGTGGTACACAGATCAACAATTGAGACAAAAGGGCTAATAAACAAAGCCTTCTACCGTATCTAAGATACGGCGGTGGTTATTTTACGGGATGAAACCCAACCCAGTCAGAATGTCGATCACCACTACTTCACCTTGCAGGATAAAAATAACAAAAGATGATAACTTGCTATTCTCTGCTCAGAATACGCAGTTATCCATGCATCACTCATACACATGGATACCCCTGTAACATTTAGCATGCAATCGTTTCTGTACGGTCAAAACTTTAAACCAGTCGACATTTCACATGCAATATAAATTAAGTTTCTATACAGTCAAAACATTAAAACCAGTTGAAAATAGGATTCATCTGTTATGAATTACGTTTCTATACAGTCAAAATGCTAAAACCAGTCAAAAAAAGGCTTCATCTATTAAGATGAACTGTACAGATCCGTGCAGTGGATCAACCTGAATTTAGAAATTCATATGCAAATCGGTACCGTGCCCTTAGAGGGCCTGTTTCAGATCTATGGTAAGTGTTAGGCTATAACAGCCTGTTTTAGGTCTATGGTCAGTGGTCTGCTGTAACAACGTGTTGTAGGTCTATGGTCAGTGTTCTGCTGTAACAGCGTGTTGTAGGTCTATGGTAAGTGTTAGGCTATAACAGCCTGTTTTAGGTCTATGGTCAGTGGTCTGCTGTAACAACGTGTTGTAGGTCTATGGTCAGTGTTCTGCTGTAACAGCGTGTTGTAGGTCTATGGTCAGTGTTCTGCTGTAACAACGTGTTGTAGGTCTATGGTCAGTGTTCTGCTGTAACAACGTCTTTTAGGTCTATGGTCACTGTTCTGCAGTAACAGCATGTTTTAGGTCTATGGTCAGTGTTCTGCTGTAACAGCCTGTTTGAGGTCTATGGTCAGTGTTCTGCTGTAACAGCCTGTTTGAGGTCTATGGTCAGTGTTCTGCTGTAACAACGTGTTGTAGATCTATGGTAAGTGTTAGGCTATAACAGCCTGTTTTAGGTCTATGGTCAGTGGTCTGCTGTAACAACGTGTTGTAGGTCTATGGTCAGTGTTCTGCTGTAACAGCGTGTTGTAGGTCTATGGTAAGTGTTAGGCTATAACAGCCTGTTTTAGGTCTATGGTCAGTGGTCTGCTGTAACAACGTGTTGTAGGTCTATGGTCAGTGTTCTGCTGTAACAGCGTGTTGTAGGTCTATGGTCAGTGTTCTGCTGTAACAACGTGTTGTAGGTCTATGGTCAGTGTTCTGCTGTAACAACGTCTTTTAGGTCTATGGTCACTGTTCTGCTGTAACAGCATGTTTTAGGTCTATGGTCAGTGTTCTGCTGTAACAGCCTGTTTGAGGTCTATGGTCAGTGTTCTGCTGTAACAGCCTGTTTGAGGTCTATGGTCAGTGTTCTGCTGTAACAACGTGTTGTAGGTCTATGGTCAGTGTTCTGCTGTAACAACATGTTGTAGGTCTATGGTCAGTGTTCTGCTGTAACAACGTGTTTTAGGTCTATGGTCACTGTTCTGCTGTAACAGCATGTTTTAGGTCTATGGTCAGTGTTCTGCTGTAACAGCCTGTTTGAGGTCTATGGTCAGTGTTCTGCTGTAACAGCGTGTTGCATGTCTATGGTCAGTGTTCTGCTGTAACAACATGTTGTAGGTCTATGGTCAGTGTTCTGCTGTAACAGCCTGTTGCAGGTCTATGGTCAGTGTTCTGCTGTAACAACATGTTGTAGGTCTATGGTCAGTGTTCTGCTGTAACAGCGTGTTGTAGGTCTATGGTCAGTGTTCTGCTGTAACAGCATGTTGTAGGTCTATGGTCAGTGTTCTGCTGTAACAGCATGTTGTAGGTCTATGGTCAGTGTTCTGCTGTAACAACATGTCGTAGGTCTATGGTCAGTGTTCTACTGCAACAGCATGTTGTAGGTCTATGGTCAGTGTTCTGCTGTAACAACGTGTCGTAGGTCTATGGTCAGTGTTCTACTGTAACAGCCTGTTGTAGGTCTATGGTCAGTTTTTCTCCACTGTGTCAGGAGGAGACACCCAAACATCTGAACATGAAGCTGTGAGCAGGTCTCAGAGTCAACCTTTGAACCCTGATAATCTGGACTACTCCATGCTTTAATCTGCCATGTGTGTTTTCATTATAGGATTATTATAATCTGATCCCATTAAGAGCCTTACACCCCCCCCCCCCCCCCCCCGACCATAATGTATTTCCATTCATTAGTTTAATCTGCAGTGGAGGTAAATGGTGGCAGCTTTGAGGGACAGCACTGTTTTATTATATAGATGACTATTATATAGTTGTTTATTATATAGACATATATTATATAGCCAAACATGCTCAGTAGGGTGTCTGTCTGTCATGAATAACAGGACGGTTTAATCACACTCCTGTCCTGCTGTCAGGAGATAAGAGGCGGGGCCTAAGTGGCCCTGCAGAGCAGACAGACCTGCCAGATTCTGAAGTCCTGAATATGCTTCCTGCCAGCTTCCACTTGCCAACGACTCGGCTAATTGCTTAATGACCCAATCAGGGAAGAGAGGCGGGAGCTGCAGACGTGATGACTCCAGGAAGTGACTTTAGAAAATACTGGCGGCTTCTGAAGCGGTCCTAATACCTGTTTTTTTTTTATCAGAACTTGACTCGATTTTTCTTTAAAAGAATGTCACCTGAAGTTTGTCTTACGAGACTTCAGGATTTTGCTCTTTAACTGCTGGGAACCTGGGAGAGAACTCAGAAATCCTCGAGGGACATGCCAGTTAGTCTGTGGTCACCATGGTAACTCAGTGATTCCTGGTGAAATAGGCATTTGAGTGTTAATGATACATCTGTGTGGTTTAAGGTAGTATAAGCTAATGGCTAACAACAGTTAGCCGTTACTTATGCTAAGTCATACGTAGCAGCGTTGCTTGATATGGATTGGTCTTTGATGAGTGTGATGAGCAGAATGATCGTCCAATCACAAGCTGCAGTCATTTTTGAAGGTTCTAGTCGAATGGCTCGTTCCCAGATGGATTAGTGAAATATTTCCGTGGCAGGTCCTTCTGGGCTAAAAGAGAAAATATTAATGCACTTATTGAAAACATGAAGACTGAGGCAGGGGGGTTGAACCTATGTCCATCATGTCCTCGATCCAAAACCAGTAAACCTTAACAACGAAAAACAGGTGAAAAATAAACACACCTACAAACACTACAGGGTAGATGGCCTCTAGAGGACACCCCAGTAACTACAGGGTTTAAACAGCCCCTGAGGGGTTGCAGCCTGCTGCTGGTGGAGCTTTTTATTTCATTTTATTTTTTTAGGATCCCCATTAGCTACTGCCAAAGTAACAGCTTCTCCTCCTGGAGACCACACATTAGTTAGTTTGATGATTAAATCGTCTTTCTTTTTAACTTGCCGAGCACTTTCTTTTTTGCTGCAAAGATTTTGAATTAATTTTTTCATTTAATTGAACTCAGTTCAGTGGTAGCTTTTCAAGCAGTGTTTTTGGTACCCAATACTTTAGAAATAAATGTAAAGAGGGGAAGAGCTTCTCTGAGGGGGATCATGGCACATAACCATGACTCTGAGGTTTGGATGGATCACGCCTTAATTAGCAAAGCCCTCCCCCCTCCTTTACTCGCACAGCAGGAGCCCATGAATATTTAAATCAGAGGAAGTCTGAATGAATTACCCAGTCAGTGGATTCAGAGGTTCATGTTCAGGATGTGGTGTTTGATCAGGAACCTCTGATGTTTAAAGAGGAAGTGAACGCAGATTTTAAGAAAGGCTGCAGTTCATGGAGTGTCCACTAGGGGCCAGGCTTATCATGTTACATTAATGAGATATGTTTGCAGTTGATAATGTTTACAGCCTAAATGATCATGTTAACAACAAGAATAAACACGTTTACAGCAGATATAACTATGTTTACAACAGAAACAAACATTTACAGCAGAAATAATCATGTTGACAACAAAAATAAACATGTTTATAACAGATGTAAACATGTTTGCAACAAAATTAAACACATTTACAGCACAGATTAACATGTTTAAACAGAGATAAACTTGTTTACAGCAGAAACAAACACCATTACAGATGAAGAAATCATGCTTATAACAAAAATCTTTTTTTTTATGAACTTTATTTACAATTTTTCAAGTATTACAAACAGATAAGAGAACATACCAAAAAGAAAATACAACAAAACATACCCCCCATCCCATAAACCCATATCAAGACACCTGATAAAGACAAGTAAAAAGAAAAAAATAAATAAAATAAATACATAAATAATAATGATAATAAAAATTATAATAATACAAAGAAAAAATACATATATATATAAATATATAGAGAAAATTATTTATATCCGTAGATACAAGAATCCTGCAATAAGAGGGGCTATCGTTCACAGAGGACACCATTGCTTGATTATTCAATACAACACATTGAAGTGGAATTCTATCCACACAGCACTCAGCTACCAGGTTCATACAGGTTTAAGTTCATACAAGCACCAATAAACAGTAATATTAAAAAAAGAAAGTAATAGTAAAGAGGAGGCAGACTATTCATTCAGCAGGAGGGAATGAAAAACAAATGGTGAATTCTAAAAATGGAGACCAGGTATTAATAAATTTCTTTCTGGATTTAAATCTGTTATATCTAAGTTTTTCCAGTGGAATAAGAGATAACATTTCTTTAACCCAGGATATAAAAGAAGGGGGCTTTTCAGATTTCCAGTTTCGTAGGACAAGCCTCCGAGCCTGGAGAGAGGCAAAAGCCAGAAAGTTAGCCTGAGAGGTAGTAATGTTTAAGCCCTCATCTGACACTCCAAATACAGCCATTAATGGGTTAGGTTCAATTGTTAAGTGGAAGATGGTTGAGAAAGCATCAAAAATGCTGCTCCAGAATGAATGTAAAGATGAGCAATCATAGAACATGTGACCAGTTGATGCAGGTTTTTGGTGACATCTGATACATGTTGGGTCTGTATTACCATAAAACCGAGATAGTTTAACCTTTGTGAGATGCAATCTGTGTAGAATCTTGAATTGGATTAAACTATGCCTCACACAGAGTGAAGTTGTGTGAATGCGCTGGATGGCACATTCCCAAATCTTATCTGTAATCTTGATATTTAAATCCTGCTCCCATACACTTTTAGTTTTGTCCAGAGACAAAACAACACTAGCCTGGAATATTTTATATAGTTTGGAAATGTAACCACTAGCTGCTGGGTCCCAAACTAATATTTCGTCAAGGATATTAGCAGTAAAATGTGGAAATGAATAGTGAATTCTGGCAAAACTCCGGGCCTGAAGATACCTAAAGAAATGTGTTCTAGATAAGTTGTGATCTTGCATAAGTCTATCAAATGTTACAAAGGTACCTTCTGAGAACAGATCATTAAAAAAGATCAGACCATTGTTGCGCCATATCTGAAAACCTATGTCATCAAGGGATATAGGGAAAAGATGGTTATCAGTTAGAGGCATGTGACCACAAGCAGCACTGAAGTTGAAATGTTTTCTGAACTGAGACCAAATTCGAAGAGAATCCCTGATAACAGGATTTTTTATTTTATTAATAGCTTTGATGGGCAATGAAGAGCACAACAAAGAGATAGACGAGGCAGAAAAAGCTTCGCTGACCAGTAATAAAATAAAAAGTTGGGTAAGCCTAGTCCTCCCATGGATCTGGGCATTTCCAGGAGAGATCTCTTAGCTCGTGGATTAGACCCATGCCAGATGAATGAGGAAATATGAATATTAAGTTCTTGGAAAAAGGATTTGGGTAAGAACAACGGGATCATTTGGAATTGATATAAAAAACGAGGCAAGACTCATTTTTATTATGTTAACTCTACCTGCCAAGGAAATAGGTAAGGATGACCATTTTGTTAAATCATTTTTAGTTTGATCCAGCAAAATTTTAAAGTTATGGGTATATAAATTTGTAAAAGATCGAGTAACTGATATTCCTAAATATGTGAAAGAATGGAACTCTACTTTGAATGGGAAGGTGTCATAATTCTGATGTTAAGCTATCTGATTGACAGGGAACAACACACTTTTAGAAAAATTCAGTTTATAACCTGAAATTTTTCCAAACTGATTAAACATTTCTGTTAGACGAGGTATGGATGACATTGGGTCAGATATATACAGGAGAAGGTCGTCAGCATATAAAGAAGTTTTATGAACAGACCCCCCTCTTGTAATTCCATCTATGTTTTGTTCTGTTCGAAGGGCGATAGCGAAAGGCTCAATTGCTAAGTTGAACAAATAAGGCGATAGAGAACAGCCTTGTCTCACACCGCGATGCAGGAGAAAGTAGTTTGAAATCATAGAGTTGGTACGTACTGAGGCTTTTGGGCTAGTATAGAGAAGCTTATTCCAAGAAGTAAATACTGGGCCAAAACCAAATCTATCTAGAACAGCTATAAGGTATTTCCACTCTATCTGATCAAACGCCTTCTCGGCGTCAAGAGAAAGCACAACTTCTGCAACCAACAAAATCTTTTTAAAAGAAAAATAAACCTGTTTACAACTGAGATAAATATGCCTGCTACAGGAATATATATGTTAACAGCAAATAACCATGTTTACAGCATATACAGACTCACATCTGAAAAAATTGTGCCAACAAAATAAACATGTTCATGATAGGAATAAGCATGTTTACAACAAAAATTAAGATGTTTACTACAAAATTAAGATGTTTACAATTGAAATAAATGCATTTACAGCAGAAATAAACATGTCTCTTGCAAAAATAATTGTTTTGACAACAGAAATAAACATGTCTCTTGCAAAAATAATTGTTTTGACAACAGAAATAAACATATTTAAAGCAAAAATTATCATGTTTACAGCAGAGGTAGACATGCTTACAACAGAGATAAACATGTTTACATTTAAAATAAATAAGTAATGATTGTTTCAAGCAAAAGTAATTGTCTTTTCCAATTGACAACAGAAATAAACATGTTTAAAGCAGAAATTTTCATGTTGACAACAGAGATAGACATGTTTACAACAGAGAAAATATGTCAAGAGGAGAGATTAAAATTTTTACAACAGGGATGGACATTTTTAAACAGAAGTGAACATGTTAGAACAAAGTATAATCCTTACAGAGAAAACATGTTCAGACGGATGGGCGGACTGCGTTTATGGGGATCCATCAGAAAATGTTATTTTGGATCATGGCAGAACACAATTGTTTTGGACTGTGTCAGATCATGCTTGTGTTGAACCATGTCAAAATATGATGAATATGGACTGTACCTAAGCATGAAGGTTATATACCATATCAGAATTTGATAGTATTGGACCATGTCAGTTTGGATTGTTCCTGAGAGATCCTTTCAGAACATTATGCCTGAACAGGGTATTTATTTTTGTATCCATATCAGAACTTGATGATCCAGAACCATGTCAGAACATGGTTCTGGATCATGTTACGACACGACTGTTTAGCATCCTGCTGGAGCATGATGGTTCTGGATCATGATGGTTCTGGATCATGATGGTTCTGGACTGTGTCATCATGAGCCCATGTCCCTCAAAGATCTACGCTGCGGTAACGGGGATGTCTTCATTATTTAGAGACTGGAACAGGGACCTTCTTCATCATCTTCTGAGCAGCTCAGAGCCATGCTGCACAGAAGAAAGGTTCCTGAAGATGCATGACGATTGCCTCGTTATTTACCCGACCGCTTTAACATCCCAGCATACTGTGCTGGAGAACTGAATATCTGCTCCAGTCCATCTGTGCTCACCTTGGTCCAGTGAACTGGACTCTGGTGGTCTCTCTTCTGTGCCTCAGCCCCCTCTCACATCAGAGATCTGCCATCTTGTGTCACAGCTTCATTTCCTGTTTTAAACTCACGTCAACACATTTATATTGATAATCATTGATTTATTTTAAAAAAAGAAATAGACTGGACTGATGTTCACGTGGATCATGTCTAGTCTCAGTTAAACCACATCATGAGAAATCTTTATTTAAACTCGATTATAACGAAACATCATTGAATTCAGTGCTGACTTGACTGATATTCACAGACATAAATCACTTATTTTATTATTATAGTCATTTTTATCAGGTTTGGATTTATATCATAATAATTTTGTTTAACCTCATTTCAGATCAGCCCATTATTCAGAAACAGCAGAAGGTCAGAGTGAAAGCCATCGAGGGAGAGAGCCTCGTTTTAACGTGCAACCCACCAAGGAGTTCTATGCCACCACACATTCACTGGATGGACAAAAGTATGTTAGAGGAATCATTTGAATAAATCATTAAAAATTAAGATGTTCATCTCCTGTACGTCATCTTTTTCAGGTATTATTATGTAAGATGGATGGACGGAAGGCGAAATATTTATTGTAAATGATGATATTCATATTGTTCTTGCAGTTTTATTTTTTTTCTGGGTCATATCTTACTTTTTTGTAGATCTTCAAGTTTGGTTATTCTTATATTATTAGTTTTTATTCATGTTTATTCTTTTTGCCTATGCTGCTGTAATGATGCTAATTTCCATATTGAGTATCTTAGTGTGGCCACTGCATTAATTCACATTCTGACCAGCTCTTACAGAGAACCAAAGTCAAAATAAATCATTTACTAGACCTAATCTCAGGGACTGATCACAGTAACTGCTCCTGCTGATGTGTCATGAGTGTTATCTTGTAGTGTGTGGTCTGTGAACTCGATTCATAGACCGGATGTTCACTGCTGAGATTCTGCAGCATTGACAACTTGCTATTGTGCTAAGCTAACTCTGTTTTACAACAGACACCGCACTATGTTGTCTTTTCGTTTCAACTGTAGTGATCCCACACATGGAATACTTTCTGCCGTTTCCTCTCTGCCCCCTGCTCTTGCATGATTTTACATCTGCACAGCGTAGCAGCAGAAGCAGTGAGATCAGGCTCGCTGTGCCACAGAAATGACAGTTCATGCCAAACACCATGCCCTGTTTAGAGGTCTGGATTCAAACAAATCCTCGAGGCACCTAATTTGGCCCAAGGCCTCAGGATCATCTGAGGAATCGTTCAACCCTAGATCTGATAATGACACTCTAATCAATATTTAGTTAAGCATTTACTTCTTAAGTGTTTTTAAATTTTGGAATTAAAGAAAGCCCCATATAAATGAGAATGAGCCGGTTGTTGTTGACCTGGTTTATTTATCATTTATTACTTCATTTATATTTTAAATTGTCATCTTAACTTTGCAGATATGGTCAATATACAGGAGAACCACCGGGTTATCGTCGGCCTGAATGGAAATCTATACTTTTCAAATGTTTTAAAGAGCGACAGCAGAGATGATTACATCTGCAATGCTCAGTACTATGCAGCCCATACCATGCTTCCAGAGAGGGCAGTGTCCTTATCCGTCACACGCAGTGAGTTTTTAAATTTCTATATTTATGATATTTCTCATTTATGTGTCTTGATGCTTTATGATGTTGCTAATGTAAATGTGCTTTTAAATTCCAAATGATAAATATATGGGGAAAGAAACGTTTGCTTGGTTTAGATGATCATGTACATGATGATGCCCGTCGGAGTGAAAGACTCAGACTGTTCCTAAAACCATAAAACTGTTCCACATGTATTTGGATAGAGTCAGACTAAACTTCGTCCATACAAAAAGTTTTAAACTGTTCCTCAAGTCGGTGGATTTGGCTCAGAGTGTTCCTCGTGTCCTTGGATTAGGCTCAGACTGTTCCTCATGTCCTTGGACTTGGCTCAGAGTGTTCCTCATGTCCTTGGATTAGGCTCTGACTGTTCCTCATGTCCTTGGATTAGGCTCAGAGTGTTCCTCATGTCCTTGGATTAGGCTCAGACTGTTCCTCATGTTCTTGGATTAGGCTCAGAGTGTTCCTCATGTCCTTGGACTTGGCTCAGAGTGTTCCTCATTTCCTTGGATTAGGCTCAGAGTGTTCCTCATGTCCTTGGATTAGGCTCAGACTGTTCCTCATGTCCGTGGACTTGGCTCAGAGTGTTCCTCATGTCCTTGGATTTGGCTCAGACTGTTCCTCATGTCCTTGGACTTGGCTCAGAGTGTTCCTCATGTCCTTGGATTAGGCTCAGACTGTTCCTCATGTCCTTGGATTAGGCTCAGACTGTTCCTCATGTCCTTGGACTTGGCTCAGAGTGTTCATCATGTCCTTGGATTAGGCTCAGACTGTTCCTCATGTCCTTGGACTTGGCTCAGAGTGTTCCTCATGTCCTTGGATTAGGCTCAGACTGTTCCTCATTTCCTTGGATTAGGCTCAGAGTGTTCATCATGTCCTTGGATTAGGCTCAGACTGTTCCTCATGTCCTTGGATTAGGCTCAGACTGTTGCTTATGTCCTTGGATTAGGCTCAGACTGTTCTTCATGTCCTTGGATTTGGCTCAGACTTCCTCAGGTCTTTGGATTAGGCTCAGACTGTTCCTCATGTCCATAGAAAAAGTTTTAGACTGTTCCTCAAGTCCGTGGATTTGGCTCAGAGTGTTCCTCGTGTCCTTGGATTAGTCTCAGACTGTTCCTCATGTCCTTGGACTCGGCTCAGAGTGTTCCTCATGTCCTCTGATTAGGCTCAGACTGTTCCTCATGTCCTTGGACTTGGCTCAGACTGTTCCTCATGTCCTTGGACTTGGCTCAGAGTGTTCCTCATGTCCTTGGATTAGGCTCAGAGTGTTCCTCATTTCCTTGGATTAGGCTCAGACTGTTCCTCAAGTCCGTGGATTTGGCTCAGAGTGTTCATCATGTCCTTGGATTAGTCTCAGACTGTTCCTCATGTCCTTGGATTAGGCTCAGACTGTTCCTCATTTCCTTGGATTAGGCTCAGACTGTTCCTCATGTCCTTGGACTTGGCTCAGAGTGTTCCTCATGTCCTTGGATTAGGCTCAGACTGTTCCTCATGTCCTTGGATTAGGCTCAGACTGTTCCTCATGTCCTTGGACTTGGCTCAGAGTGTTCCTCATGTCCTTGGATTAGGCTCAGACTGTTCCTCATTTCCTTGGATTAGGCTCAGAGTGTTCCTCATTTCCTTGGATTAGGCTCAGACTGTTCCTCATGTCCTTGGATTAGGCTCAGACTGTTGCTTATGTCCTTGGATTAGGCTCAGACTATTCTTCATGTCCTTGGATTTGGCTCAGACTTCCTCAGGTCTTTGGATTAGGCTCAGACTGTTCCTCATGTCCATAGAAAAAGTTTAAGACTGTTCCTCAAGTCCGTGGATTTGGCTCAGAGTGTTCCTCGTGTCCTTGGATTAGGCTCTGACTGTTCCTCATGTCCTTGGACTTGGCTCAGAGTGTTCCTCATGTCCTCTGATTAGGCTCAGATTGTTCCTCATGTCCTTGGACTTGGCTCAGACTGTTCCTCATGTCCTTGGACTTAGCTCAGAGTGTTCCTCATTTCCTTGGATTAGGCTCAGACTGTTCCTCATGTCCTTGGATTAGGCTCAGACTGTTCTTCAAGTCCGTGGATTTGGCTCAGACTGTTCTTCATGTCCTTGGATTTGGCTCAGACTTCCTCAGGTCTTTGTATTAGGCTCAGACTGTTCCTCATGTCCTTGGATATGGCTAAGACTGTTGCTCATGTCCTTGGATTAGGCTAAGACTGTTCCTTATGTCCTTGGATTAGGCTCACACTGTTCCTCACGTTTTTGGATTAGGCTCAGACTGTTCCTCACGTTTTTGGATTAGGCTCAGACTGTTGGTCACGTCCTTGGATTAGGCTCAGACTGTTGCTTACATCCTTGGATTAGGCTCAGACTGTTGCTCAGGTCCTTGGATTAGGCTCAGACTGTTCCTCATGTCCTTGGATTAGGCTCAGACTGTTCCTCACGTCCTTGGATTAGGCTCAGACTGTTCCTCATTTGCTTGGATTAGGCTCAGACTGTTCCTCATGTCCTTGGATTACGCTCAGACTGTTGCTCACGTTCTTGGATTAGGCTCAGACTATTGCTCATTTCCTTGGATTGGGCTCAGACTGTTCCTTATGTCCTTGGATTAGGCTCAGAGTGTTCCTCATGTCCTTGGATTTGGCTCAGACGGTTATTTATGTCCCTGGATAAGGCTCTGACTGTTCCTTATGTCCTTGGATTAGGCTCAGATTATTCCTCATTCCCTTGGATTAGGTTCAGACTGTTCCTTATGTCCTTGGATTAGGCTCAGACTGTTGCTCACGTTCTTGGATTAGGCTCGGACTATTGCTCATTTCCTTGGATTGGGCTCAGACTGTTCCTTATGTCCTTGGATTAGGCTCAGACTGGTGGTAATGTCCTTGGATTAGGCTCAAACTGTTGCTTATGTCCTATGATTACGCTCAGACTGTTTCTCATGTGCTTGAATTAGGCTCAGACTGTTCCTCATGTCCTTGGATTAGGCTCAGACTGTTCCTCATGTCCTTGGATTAGGCTCAGACTGTTCCTCATGTCCTTGGATTAGGGTCAGACTGTTCCTCATGTCCTTGGATTAGGCTCAGACTGTTGCTCAGGTCCTTGGATTAGGCTCAGACTGTTGCTCAGGTCCTTGGATTTGGCTTGGACTGTTCCTTTTGTCCTCAGATTAGGCTCAGACTGTTCCTCATGTCCTTGGATTCGGCTCAGACTGTTGCTCATGTCCTTGGATTAGGCTCAGACTGTTCCTCATGTCCTTGGATTAGGCTCAGACTGTTGCTCAGGTCCTTGGATTTGGCTTGGACTGTTCCTTTTGTCCTCGGATTAGGCTGAGACTGTTCCTCATGTCCTTGGATTAGGCTCAAACTGTTCCTTACGTCCTTGGATTAGGCGTAGACTGTTCCTCACATCCTTGGATTAGGCTCAGACTGTTGCTCAGGTCCTTGGATTAAGGTTCAGAGTGTTCATTTGACATCTCATTGCTAATTCTGAGCATTGATGTTGCCTTGTTTTGTCCTCTCTTTCTGCAGTTAATGACGTTGTCCATGACATCAAGCCACATTTGTTCACTGCACATGGTTCTCACTCATCTGTCCTCGCTCTGAGAGGAGAAAGCTTGGTCCTGGAGTGTATCCCCAAAGGACTGTAAGAGCCTGTGTGTGTGGGTGGAGAGGGTGAAGAGTATAGGTTACCATTGACCCCCACCTTTGAACGTTACTGTTAACCTCCATCCTTGAGTTTAGCTGTTAACCTCCAACTTTTCCCATTTTCTTGATGTCTTCTCATCTTTCTACTCCTCATCCTTCCATGCTCTCGTTTCTCCTCAGTCCGACCCCAAAGGTTTTGTGGAAGAAGAAGGATGGCAGTCTGGAGGACACCACAGCTCACCTAGAGAATCACAACCGCTGGCTACGCTTCACAAACATCACACAGGAAGACGACGGCGAATACGAGTGCAGGGCGACCAACGTACATGGCACCGCCACACACTCCTTCACAGTCACTGTGGAATGTAAGCTCAGATAAAACAACAAAATGAAAAAAACAACACTAAGACTATTCAAAACAATAAACAACACTTACAACAATGAAAACAGATGATAAGAGCAACATACAATGCATGAACACACACACAAATTTGTTCAAAAACCCAAAACCGGTGAAGTTGGCACGTTGTGTAAATCGTAAATAAAATCAGAATACAATGATTTGCAAATCCCTTTCAACTTATATTCAATTGAATACACAGCAAAGACAAGATACTTAATGTTAGAAGTGGTAGACTTTGTTATTTTTTGCAAATATTAGCTCATTTGGAATTTGATGCCTGCAACATATTTTAAGAAAGCTGGCACAAGTGGCAAAAAAGACTGAGAAAGTTGAGGAATGCTCATCAAACACTTATTTGGAACATCCCACAGGTGAACAGGCTAATTGGGAACAGGTGGGTGCCATGATTGGGTATAAAAGCAGCTTCCCTGAAATGCTCAGTCATTCACAAACAAGGATGGGGCGAGGGTCACCACTTTGTGAACAAATGTGTGAGCAAATTGTCCAACAGTTTAAGAACAACATTTCTCAACCAGCTATTGCAAGAAATTTAGGGATTTCATCATCTACGGTCCGTAATATCATCAAAAGGTTCAGAGAATCTGGAGAAATTACTGCACGTAAGCAGCAAGGCCCAAAACCAACATTGAATGCCCGTGACCTTCGATCCCTCAGGCGGTACTGCATCAAAAACCGGCATCACTGTGTAAAGGATATCACCACATGGGCTCAGGAACACTTCAGAAAACCACTGTCTGTAACTACAGTTCGTCTACATCTGTTAGTGCAAGTTAAAATTCGACTATGCAAAGCCAAAGCCATCTATCAACAACACCCAGAAACGCTGCTGGCTTCTCTGGGCCCGAGCTCATCTAAGATGGACTGATGCAAAGTGGAAAAGTGTTCTGTGGTCTGACCAGTCCACATTCCAGATTGTTTTTGGAAACTGTGGTTGTCGTGTCCTCCGGACCAAAGAGGAAAAGAACCATCAGGACTGTTATTGGCACAAAGTTCAAAAGCCAGCATCTGTGATGGAATGGGGGTGTATTAGTGCCCAAGGCATGGGTAACTTACACATCTGTGAAGGCACCATTAATGCTGAAAAGTACATACAGGTTTTGGAGCAACATATGTTGCCATCCAAGCAACATCTTTTTCATGGACGCCCCTGCTTATTTCAGCAAGACAATGCCAAGCCACATTCTGCACGTGTTACAACAGCGTGGCTTCGTAGTAAAAGAGTGCGGGTACTAGACTGGCCTGCCTGTAGTCCAGACCTGTCCCCCATTGAAAATGTGTGGCGCATTATGAAGCGTAAAATACAACAACGGAGACCCGTTGGTAAAAATGACCCTGTGACAACTTTTTTGCAATGTGTTGCTGCCATTAAATTCTAAGTTGATGATTATTTGCAAAAGAAAATAAATTTTCTCGGTTCTAACATTAAGTATCTTGTCTTTGCTGTGTATTCAATTGAATACAAGTTGAAAAGGATTTGCAAATCATTGTATTCTGATTTTATTTACAATTTACACAATGTGCCAACTTCACTGGTTTTGGGTTTTGTAAATATATATATATATATATATGTATATATATATATATATATATATATATATATATATATATATATATATATATATATATATATATATATATATATATATATATACATATATATATATATATATATATATATATATATATCTATGTACACACTGCCTGGCCAAAAAGAAGTTACAAACCTGATTTAACTTGCAAACAGGTCTTAGCCTCCTATTGGATAATTACTGCGTGGGTGAATATCTTTTTTTTTTAACTCCAGCTGATGACATGAGCAGCTTCTCATTTCTTCAACAACCATGTCAAAGACACATCCTGTGGTGGTGGAAAAATTGTTAGCCTGTTTAAGAAGGGTCAAATCATTGGCATCAAGCAGAGAAAACATCTAAGGAGACTGAAGAAACTACTAAAACTGGGTTGAGAACTGTCCAACACATTATTTAAAACTGGAAGGATAGTGGGGAATCATCGTCTTCAAGGAAGAAATGTGGTCAGAATAAAATCCTAAATGATCATGGGGGTTGTAAATCACCAGTGTCATGACGATGTACAGTACTACATTGTTTGGACAACGACACAATATTTGTCGATATCACAACGTTTTCCACGATTTGATACGACTCAGGGGCCTTCGACCAATCTAGGACAATATAATGTACTCATTGAATGCAATCAGCTACATTACACTTAAAGCAAGAAAGAAATACAAAGCAATTTTGATGTTTTGATAGTTTTATTACTTAAAAGTGAAATGTGCTGACCTTTAGGTATGATAATTTACAGAGGATTATAACCATCTGTATGATCTAACCATGTCTTAAAATTGGGTCAATTCATAGTAAGGTGTTCTTTTTGCCCCCTCATTACCTTTCGGTCTGATTGTTACATTGTGATGTTAGTATATTGTATCAAGTAAATATGCAACATTAAATATATTGGAATAATCATTTTATTTTGATTATTATTCACCCCCAACATTTGACCATGCTCTATCAACCTAAAAAATATGTAGCTTTTGATTTTAATTAAATCAAAACATTTAGAACTATTAACTAACTCACCATTTTGTCTTACTGTGATGCCTGGTAACTACAGTTTGTATGTCTGTGTTTAGACTTTGCTTCACTGTTTAATAGTCGTTGTGGAAGAAGAAAAAGAATAAACTCTTACTGTTTTACTTTTGCACTGTAAGTTATTTCATTCCTCGGCGCTCTATAAAATCAAATGATGAGATAACTCTCTGCACTCGTGATAAGTCACTCCTGTCAAGTGTGCAGTTTTCATCCTCTGCTGTCAGATCCACCAAATCCTACCTGGATACAGCAGCGCTGTGCTCTGATTGGCTGATATGTCAAGCTCCCGCTCTGCTCAGTGATGCTAAGAGAATTATCAGGTGTGTTGTGTGAGAGTGAAAAGGTTTAAACGTCTTGTACGCTGAATATGTGAGTGGAGAGCCTGGAAACTACAGAAGGTGTCATTGGGTTTCAAAATAAAGGCGTATATTAAGGATGACAATGTTGATCGATGTTTTGAGTTTCCATCGATTTGATTGGATCATTGCTGAGCCAATCGATGTATTGATCCAGATCGATGGTTGGTGATCGACGAAACATTTGTCCAAATCAAATCAAAGAAAAACAAAAGTTGAAGCTGGGTATGTTCAATAGTGAAAGTAAGAGCAAACAGAACTTGAGGGATTGGGACTGGCAGTGTATACATAGACATATGGACATAGAAAATCGTTCTGTATAAATGACCATCATTATAAATGTTTTTACTTTTAGTATCATCTACGTGAAATGATCCTGCTGTCCATGTTTCAGCTGCTCCTTACTGGGTCAAAGAGCCTCAGGACCTCCTGTATGCTCCTGGAGAGACGGTGAGACTCGACTGTCAGGCCGAAGGAATCCCAACACCAACCATCAGCTGGAGCATCAACGGACAGCCAATCTACGGTCAGCATCACCGACGTACTGACACACCTGTCAGTCTGTACAGAAACAAAAACATCCTCATATTCCCTCAACCTGTCTAGCTCTGTCATCTCTTCATTTTAACCCTTCGATCATATTGACCCATTGATCGTGGCATCATTGTAACTCTTTATAATTCCTTTTCTCTGTGTAGATGTGGATGACGAGCCACGCCGCAGTGTGCTGGGTGGCGTGCTGATTCTGAATGACGTCGTGTACTCTGACACGGCGGTGTATCAGTGTGAGGCAAAAAACAAACATGGCTCCATCCTCCTGAACAGCTTCCTCTACGTGGTCGGTATGTCAGCACCTCTGCTTCAGCTGGAGAGTGATTATTAATAACAGGCCTACCTCAGGGTGACCTCTGACCTTAACGTCAGCAGGTTTACTCTGACAGTCAGAGCTGTATGAATAGTTAAAAAGGTCAATGATGCATGACTCTCCGACCTCAGGCTCTTCCATCGTTTATCCAGACCCTGTCCTCAGTGGCCTGATCAGCTCAGCTAACCCTGTTCATTGTTAATCAAAGATGATCAGAAGGTCCACCATGGACTCCGTAGACCATGTGGACTCACCCTGACGGACACAAAAAGTCTTTGAATTCATGAGTGTGTGGAGAGCATCTCCAGGTATGTCTGAGTTAGAAAACAATTAAATCTCTCAAACTTGAGGTCGTTTTTTCAGACGTTTAACCATCAACAGACCAGTGCAGAAATCATCATTTATTCACATTTTGGACCCAAAAACACATTTTGATTTACATTTGACCAATCAATAATTCATTCATTTATTATTCACTTATTTGTAGGGTGGAAAATCATAACTGTCATTTCAAGGCAATTTACAATTAAGCAGACCAAAGGCAAACTCTTCTTCATCTCACATTTCTCTGAAAAGAAGCAGAGGCTAAAATATAAAGTCATGATGGAGACTGACCCATGGACACCAAGACCATAATCTGTCTTCATCATAATTGTCTCTGCTGGATAAAGATTGGGGCTTAGTCTCTTGAGATCCACTTGTCCTCTTGTATCCACTGGTTTTTAAGAGGGTTCTAAAGTCTTATAGGTTAAAATAATCTTCTCTTCAGAGTTTGATAAATCCAGGGATACATCTTAACTCCTGATCTACACTGTCTCAGGGCTCAAAGAAGAACACTTGAATGATGTCTAACTCCAGTTCTTGTTTCTTAAGCTTACAGAAGAACACTTGGATGATGTCTAACTCCAGTTCTTGTTTCTTAAGCTTACAGAAGAACGCTTGGATGATGTCTAACTCCAGTTCTTGTTTCTTAAGCTTACAGAAGAACACTTGGATGATGTCTAACTCCAGTTCTTGTTTTTTAAGCTTACAGAAGAACACTTGGTTGATGTCTAACTCCAGTTCTTGTTTTTTAAGCTTAGAGAAGAACACTTAGTTGATGTCAAACTCCAGTTATTGTTTCTTAAGCTTACAGAAGAACACTTGGTTGATGTCTAACTCCAGTTCTCGTTTCTTAAGCTCAGAAGAACACTTGGTTGATGTCTAACTCCAGTTCTTGTTTCTTAAGCTTACAGAAGAACACTTGGTTGATGTCTAACTCCAGTTCTTGTTTCTTAAGCTTACAGAAGGACACTTAGTTGATGTCTAACTCTAGTTATTGTTTCTTAAGCTTACAGAAGAACACTTGGATGATGTCTAACTCCAGTTCTTGTTTCTTAAGCTCAAAAGAACACTTGGATGATGTCTAACTCCAGTTCTTGTTTCTTAAGCTCAGAAGAACACTTGGTTGATGTCTAACTCCAGTTCTTGTTTCTTAAGCTTACAGAAGAACACTTGGTTGATGTCTAACTCCAGTTCTTGTTTCTTAAGCTTACAGAAGAACACTTGGTTGATGTCTAACTCCAGTTCTTGTTTCTTAAGCTTACAGAAGAACACTTGGTTGATGTCTAACTCCAGTTCTTGTTTCTTAAGCTTACAGAAGAACACTTGGATGATGTCTAACTCCAGTTCTTGTTTCTTAAGCTCAAAAGAACACTTGGATGATGTCTAACTCCAGTTCTTGTTTTTTAGGCTTGCAGAAGAACACTTGGTTGATGTCTAACTCCAGTTTTTCTCTGTGTCTCAGAGCTTCCTCCTCAGTTCTTGTCTTCTGACGGCGTGGTCTATCGGGTCATTGAGGGCGGAGACGTCATGATGCACTGTGAATCCTTCGGCTCGCCACGAGCACAGGTGACATGGTGAGACAAACATGATTTTAACCCAAATCCTTGTACTACCTCCAAATGTTAAAAAAGTCAGAGGAAAACATGTAATTAGTGACCTCTTATTCCAGCATGGCCATGCTGAGAAAATGTGATCACAGGAGGAGAATCTTTGTCAGTGCTCATAAATATCTTTAAACTTTCACCTATATTCTCCTGAGGAGAAACACCTGAGGATATGAACCCTCTGACCCTTAACCCCTCTGGCCCCAGGTCTGAGCCACAGAGATCTCACCTGTATCATGTAGATGTTTGTGGAAGATCAACATTCTCATTGATAACCTTGTCAGATATTTCATCAATAACTTTCTAATGTTTTGTCTTTTAAATGTCGACCTTAAATCAAAATGCACCTTTAAATGAAAGTATATCAAATGGTCACATTTACAGCTTATTTTGTCTGATTTGATGGAGAGACATGGTGTTTCGGCTTGTGAAAGGGGGGGGGGGGGGACTTTGGCGAATGGGCTCTAGGCAGGTCGAGCGCGAGTCATGAATGTGCAGAATAAACATTTCACTGATTTACACCACTCATATTTGATAACCAGAAGATTCATATGTGATGTACACAGTGCAGTATCCTTCCTGTCAGACTTTGCCTTTCGGACAAACAGTGCTGTCATATTTATATTCAATATTTTTAATTAGTGATTCACGATATGTAAAAAAAATTCAACCAATATCCATAACCAATAACTTCCTGCTTCTCATGACCGATACCAAAAAGAGATACAGTCATATTTTTATATTCAATATAATCTTTTTGCATTTTGAAATCTTGATCCAACCACTGAGCCGCTAAGCTAAGCTTGCTGACCCGACCAACGTCAGATGTCCGTATGTCTGTGGTAATACTTAGTCTGTTCTTTTTGTGTGTTACGTTATGAAGTCATGGATGTGTGGCAACGATACCTTACAGGGCAGGGAGGGTACACATCCAAGAAAACACAACAGCTTGGGAGGGAAAACCCGGGCTCTCGTCAGAAAAGGGCTGATCGTGGACTGAGGACTATGAGCTCCATGATTTGTCATTAATGGCTTTCCAGTTTTCAAACACCTGTTAAATGGGAACATCCACGCTTCCTGTTGTTTTTAGCCTGAGCACAACTATCTGCTACTGTGGATGCTTCATCTTCTTTCAATACTTGAAGTCCTCTTTGCTCCTCACAATTCTTGCCGAAAAGGTTGTGCAAGCAGCAATGCTGCTGTAGTTGTGCAAGTAGCAATGCTGCTGTAGTCTTCTGTCACTGAGGAAAACAACCACCCTAGTGAAGCCATGTTCACTTTTGGTCTGGCAGAGAGGGGGGTAGGCTTGGGTCCTTCAAGTAAGGTGCGATAGATGACGTAACCAGCACGACATGCGGCTAGTAAACAATTTCCCCAGTTTAAGTAACTTGTCTGATCTTCATAGCAAATAAAATGTACGTACGGGGTCTATAAAAAATGACATCACTTTCTCCAAATCAGCCGATATTATATTGGTCCAATAAACATTTTGCATCCCCATTGTTAATGCTAATAGTGTATAGTCTGCATGTGCCTCCTGTGCATGCAAGGGTTCCCTCTGGGGACTCCAGCTTCCTCCCACAGACAATAACATGCTCATTAGGTTAACTGGTGTTTCTAAATTGCTCTTAGGTATGAGTGTGAGCGTGAATGGTTTTCTGTCTCTCTATGTGGCCCTGCGATTAACTGGTGACCGGTTCAAGGTGACCCCACCTCTCGCCCAATGACAGCTGTGATAGGCTCCACCCCCACCGACCCCGAAAGGGATAAAGGGCTATAGGAAATGAATGAATGAATAATAGAGCTGAAACGATTCCCTCAGATAACCTGCAAAGTTTCATTACAAAACGTCCTCGGGGTAAATTATATGCCTCGAAGCCTTGTTTAAATCCGGACTGCTTTACAGTGCACGGTGTTTCACACGGACGGTCATTTCTGTGGCACAGCGCAGCTTCTAAAATCATGCAGGAAGAGGAAAGAGAGGGACAGAAAGGAGAGAGTCTGCAGAGGGAACAGCAGAAAGCAAAATCTCAAGTGTGTCTGTGGTCAAACAGAGTTAGCTTAGCACGTAGCTTAGCATGGTAGCATGTCGTCAATGCTCCAGCATGTCAAAGGAAAACATCCTGTGTGTCAAGTCCGCAGAGCGACACAACAGGATGATGCTCACAAACATCAGCAGAAGCAGCTAATGTGATCAATAACTGAGATATGGGCTAGTAAATAACCTACTTTGATTATGGCTCCGTGTAAAGGCTGGTTCAGAACGTAAATCAATGGGGAGGCTACTTGCCCAGAATCATGTGTATTTTGTTCACATACTTTTCACATCCAATAACTTTACATTTAATTTGATTGCAGAGAGTAGAAGAGGAAACACTGACAGTGAGTAGAGGAAGCAGGTGTAGTGAATGCTTTCATATGTTATAGAAATGTACATTAGCTAGTTAAATTATCTTAGTATCTAAGGATGAGATTATTTGGTCCTAGAAATAAAGTAAGCAAAATAAGATCATCAATATGGTAAACAGCAGCATTACAGTGGTAAAGGCAATAATGTGGCAAAAAGAGATTAGCATGAATACAAACAAAAAAAACTTTAAAGGAACTAAAAAGCAAGACATGACCCAGAGTAAAATAATACTACAGAATAATATAAACAAAACAAATTTAAAAGTTAAAAAATATTAACACCATTGCTGATATATATATATATATATATATATATATATATATATATATATATATATATATATATATATATATATATATATATATATATATATATATATATATATATATATATGTAACTGGTTTAGTGCTCAGCTCAAACGTTGTTGTGAGCAGTTTCATGAAGGAACTACTTTTTACCAAAACTAAACTACTGATTTAGATTTTAGGGTTCCGTTTATGCTTTAAATGTTATAAAAAGAGAAAAATAAATTTTAATTTAAGAGACCTGGCTTTTCTGTTTTATATGTAACTGATGCTTTTTAATATAGCTGAAGTGATTCAGAGTAAAAAATTGCAGTGAGTGCAATGTACCCGTCATCCGATTACATGACTACTTGCCAAAATACTTGATAGGATACTCGATTACAAAAAGAATCGATAGTTACAGCCCTAATGCATAATTGACTTATTTTTCCATTGTAAGGAAGTTGATATTGCTTAAAGGAGTACTCCGACTATTTTGGACCCACGCCCTTTCCCTATCATTGACAGAGTGAGACAAGCTCAAAAATACCTTTGTTGTGTCTCTGCGTCCAGTGGCTGGCTCCCAGCTGTTAGCTCCGTAGGTAGCTTAGCTCAATTGCTGGAAGTCAATAGGAGTCAAAGCCGGACTGACAAAAGTGGACAAAATACTCCTTACAATGGTCCAGAGGATGGCTTATTAGCACGTGAAGTAAATCCAAATGGCTATAAAACATTTTAAAGGACGAGTTTTATTTTATAAATCCATTAAAATAACGTTTTGATACACACAGAGACCTGCGCATGCGCAGTACTCAGTCCGGCTCCTACTTCCGGTCCGCGGAGCTCTGCGCATGTGCAGTTCTGTGTTTATCAAAATGTTATTTTAACGGATTTAAGAAAGAAAACATGTCTTTTAAAATGTTTTTTAACCATTTGGATTTACTTCACCTGCTAATAAGCCCTCCACTGGACCACTGCAAGGAGTATTTTGTCCACCTTCGTCAGTCCGGCTCCTACTTCCGGTCCTCGGAGCTCTGCGCATGCGCAGTTCTGTGTTTATCAAAACGTTATTTTAACAGATTTAAGAAAGAAAACGAGTTGGCTGATTAGCACCTAAAGTAAATCAGAATGGTTATAAAACATTTTAAAAGACGTGTTTCTTTTTTAAATCCATTAAAATAACGTTTTGATACACACAGAGACCTGCGCATGCGCAGTACTCAGTCCGGCTCCTACTTCCGGTCCGCGGAGCTCGGCGCATGCGCAGGTCTGTGTTTGTCAAAACGTTATTTTAACGGATTTAAGAAAGAAAACATGTCTTTTAAAATGTTTTATAACCATTTGGATTTACTTCACCTGCTAATACGCCCTCCACTGGACCACTGCAAGGAGTATTTTGTCCACTTTTGTCAGTCCGGCTTTGACTCCTATTGACTTCCAGCCATTGAGCTAAGCTACCTACGATGCTAACAGCTGGGAGCCAGCCACTGGACGCAGAGACACAAAAAAGGTATTTTTCAGCTTGTCACACTCTGTCAATGATAGGGAAAGGGCGTGGGTCCAAAATAGTCAGAGTACTCCTTTAAAGATTCGGCATGTTGTCACTTTCCTCCTTAATTTGATTTTGTTGAAATTTCATGTTCTAATTATTTTAATGACTTTATTTGATATTCCTTCTACTCTACTGTGCATATGTTAATGTAAGTGGAAATATCAAATTTTAAAAAAATGCTGCTGTAAAAAGAAATATTAGTCAGAAAAATGAATTGATAAAAGAAAAGGATAAAACTTGAAATATAAGGATAATAATATAAATAATATATAAATAATAAAAAGAAGAAATGTACTGATAAATTACATAAAAAATATAAAATGTGGCTATATGAAGCAGTATGAATCAAAAAATAAATCCATTACAGAAAAGGCTCATAAAAGTATAAATATAAGACAAATAAGAAAAATAAGACAAAATTGGGTTATAAATAAGAAAATAATTAAAATGTGGCTATATAAAGCATTATTATGAAAAAATCCATAAAAGAAAAGGATAATATAAGTAGAAATATAAAGATAAAAATAAAGCAACCGAAAATGTTCTTTTATAAAAGGCAATAGTTTAACATTGCGATCAGCAAATTGCCATTGCTGTTTAGATGTTTTGTTACATGTTTCTATCATAAATAATAAAGAACTGAATGATAAAGAGTGGCCATAATTGTTTGGCGGGCTTCCTGGGGAGGAATATTACACTTCAGTTTAATGAGTCCGTGGAAACTCGGAGTGTTTAAGTTATAAGAATCATTATTTTTCTATAGTATACTCCAAAAATGAACATTTGGAGTTCTTTTATTCAGAAATACCACATCAGATTGACCCTGAATTGAGTGGGGGGCTTCCTGAGGTGGAAACAGTTTTCCTGTCGTATGAATCTGAAACCTGACACAGTCCAGTCCAAATATGAACATTTACAAAGTTTACACCGGTATGCTACTCCACCTGAACTCACTGTTTCATGACGCTTGGCTTTAGCCTTCATATTCATACAGTAGAGCCGATCCAGCAGCAGCAGCAGCCTCTGCATGTCCAGGCAGGTGTGCAGTTCATGTCTCTCCATGTTTATGTTTGGTGCTCGATCAGGAAACACAACCACATTTCCACTGAGCACATTTTTCTGTGAATGTTTCCCTTGTTTTTTTTTTTTTTGTTTGTTTTTTTTTAGGTATATTTAGTAGTTTTCATCATTCAATATTACAATGTTTAATACAAATTATAGAATTTCCTTTGCTTTTAAAGCAGCATTGTAAGTGGTAAAAGAACAAAAAAGTAAGAAGTTTTAGCAACAACAATGTGGCGTTTAATGTGTGCAGTAAATGCAACAATAAAGTGCATCTAAAAAGCATTGGCAACTTACTGATCACAATGTAAAACTAATGAATAAAACCATTTTTTAAATTATTTGTCTTCATATTTCGACTTATATTAGCCTTTTCTTTTATGGAATTATTTTTCAGTTAATGCTTTATATAGCCACATTTTTATTTATTTTCATTTTATTTATAAGCACATTTCTTATTTTTTTGAATTATTTTTCTATAAATTTATATATTTGTAATCCTTTTCCTTTATGGATTTTTTTTGATTAATACTGCTTCATTTTATTTTATTTATAAGCACTTTAATTTTTTAAAATAATTCTATTAACTTGTCTTCATATTTCAACTTTTGTTATCCTTGTATTTTATGGATTCATTTTTGATTAATGTGGCTTTATATAGGAACATTATTATTTTTCATTATTTTATTTGTCTATACATTTCCACTTTTATTTGCCTTCTCCTTTTATACATTTTGCACTTTCATCACTTCATAAGAGCTATTGAAACAACTAAATTTCCCTTTGGGAATTAATAAATTATTTCTGATTGTGATTCTGATCCCCCCCAGGTCTTGTTGCTTTAAATGCTTAATTTTGAAACCAAAGTTAGTTGCCCATATGAAACTGTCTTTTCTCTAAGAAGAAGTCATAAAATAATAATAATAATGAAATTAATAATAATAATAATGATGTCAACAGTGAAATCCTGTCAGCCTTGATCAGCCTAGTTTTGATGTTTAATGGAGCAGCGCCCTCTAGTGGTTACAATAAATCATGCACCTCATCCAGTCCATCTTCTGAGTAATATGTTTTTATTAAAAATATCTATCCATTTTAAAGTCATTCATGACTCGAAAGGCTGATTTAAGACAAATAGAATTGAGCCAAATCTTTATAGAAAATCACAATTTGTTTTATTTTCTGTTTCATTCTTCTGCTCATAAAACTCAGAGAGGTGTTCTAATAGGTGTTCTAATAGGTGTTCTAATGTAGAGACTAAATGTATTTAATTTAAATCAAATGTTTCATCAGTTTTATTGTTATTGATATCAGAGCTGCATGGTGGTGTAGTGGCTATGTCTGTGTCGTCAGGTCTGTCCTGTGGGGAGTTAGCATGTTCTCCTTGCTCATGTGTGGGTTTATCTGGGCGCTCTGGTTTCCTCACACAGGGATCAGAGATAAGTTCAGCTGCAGTGATGACGGCATCAGTCGTTTGTTTTCTTCTGTAGGTTAAATTTTAATTTCATGGCGTGAATGTGGATTCAAGTCCATGTAACAGGAAGTACCGAGTTAAAAACAAACAAACCTGATCAGATAAAAAATGACCTAAGGCGCACTAGAGAGCCGGAGCTTGTCAGACTCAGTAATGACCCGTGCAGGCAAATCCAGCTGGAAACGAATATTTACAGAACTTACCTTCAAAACCTGTCTCCTCAGCGACTTTCTCCCAAGCCTGCTCCTTTTTGTTCCGGTCTCTGTAGAGTACACACGTCGAGTAGTAGAGCTCCGGATGATAGCAAACACCGCAGATAAACCTCTCCTCCATCTTTGAGAGGGGGTTTGAGCAGGAACAGGAGACCGGGGCGTCACACGTCATCAAATCAAACCTGTCTGTCTTCTCGGCGACTTTCACCCAAGCCTGCTCCTTTTTGTTCCAGTCTCTGTAGAGTACACACGCCGAATAGTATAGCTCCGGATCATAGCAAACAGCGCAGATAAACCTCTCCTCCATCTTACAGAGGGCTTTGAGCGGGAGCAGGGGGACGTAGCGTCATATGTCATCAAATCAATGACGTCGGGGGGGGGGGGGGTCATCGCTGATTGGCTGCCGCGCCACAGCGTCAAGCGAACTGGCGTCGAAAGTTCGATATTTTCAACTCGAGCGTCGGGGCGTCAAGGGCGTCAAACACCTCGACGCTCAACGCTTCAAACGTGTTGGACGCTCCAAACGCGCCGCTCCAAACGCGCCACTCCAAACGCGTCCAACGCGCCGCCCGGGGCGAATCTGCGTCAAGACGCACCTTTGCATTGACTTTGTATGTAATCTCGACGTGCGTCGATGCAAATTCGCGTCCTGTGTGAACACACCATAAGAGACACGAGGGCTTCAGTCAGTCCTGTGGCTCCTTTACTGCTCATCTTTCCACTCCCACCCTTCACCATTAAATAAGGAAGACAAAAAAGTCAAAAACTAAATCTGAAAACAGAGCAGAGGAAGCTCAGGAGGCAGGGATGGATTCACACCTTCCTCCGTCATCGCGGATATTTTGATTTGTGCTACAGGAATCTTCCATTTTATTTTGACAGAGCAATTTGGAGGACATAACAAGAGCTTCCTGTCACAGGTCCGTTTGTGAGAAAGGGTCCTGCTGTTGGATGCGATTGTTTCCAGCTCAGATGGTACGTGGATCATGTCTGTAGCTGAACATGTCGTAAATATAAATATGTCTCCCGCTCAAATGTAACGTGGATCATGTCTGTAGCTGAACATGTCGTAAATATAAGTATGTTTCCCACTCAGATCTTTCATGGATCATGTCTGTAAGTGAACATGTCGGACATATGAATATGTTTCCCACTCAGATCATCTCTGAATCATGTCTATAGCTGAACATGTCATAAATATAAATATGTTTCCCACTCAGATCGTCTCTGGATCATGTCTGTAGCTGAAAATGTTGTAAATATAAATGTGTTTCCCGCTCAGATCGTACGTGGATCATGTCTGTAGCTGAATATGTTGTAAATATAAATATGTTTCCCGCTCAGATGGTACGTGGATCATGTCTGTAGCTGAACATGTCGTAAATATAAATATGTTTCCCGCTCAGACCGCACATGGATCATGTCTGTAACAGAACATGTCGTAAATATAAATATGTTTCCCGCTCAGATGGTTCGTGGATCATGTCTGTAGCTGAACATGTCATAAATATAAATATGTCTCCCGCTCAGATCGTATGTGGATCATGTCTGTGGCGTAACATGTTGGAAATATAAATATGTTTTCCTCTATGATGGTACTAGATCATGTCTGTAGCTGAACATGTTGTAAATATAAATATGTTTCCCACTCAGATGGTCTGTGAACCATGTCTGTAGCTGAACATGTCATAAATATAAATATTTTTCCCGCTCATATCGTATGTCGATCATGTCTGTAGCTGAACATGTCCTAAATATAAATATGTTTTCCCGCTCAGATCGTTCGTGTATCATGTCTGTAGCTGAACATGTCGTAAATATAAATATGTTTCCCGCTCAGATGGTACGTGGATCATGACTGTAGCTGAACATGTCGTAAATATAAATATGTTTCCCGCTCAGATCGTACATCGATCATGTCTGTAGCTTATCATGTCGTACATATAAATATGTTTCCCGCTCAGATGGTACGTGGATCATGTCTGTAGCTGAACATGTCGTAAATATAAATATGTTTCCTGCTCAGATCGTACATCGATGATGTCTGTAGCTGAACATGTTGTAAATATAAATATGTTTCCTCCTCAGATCGTTCGTGGATAGTGTCTATAGTTGAACATGTCTTAAATAGAAATATATTTCCCGCTCAGATCGTTCGTGGATCGTGTCTGTAGCGTAACATGTCAGAAATATGAATCTGTTTTCCTCTCAGATGGTTCGTGGATCATGTCTGTAGCTTATCACGTCGTAAATATAAATATGTTTCCCGCTCAAATCGCATGTGGATCATGTCTGTAGCTGAACATGTCGTAAATATAAATATGTTTCCCGCTCAGATGGTACGTGGATCATGTCTGTAGTTGAACATGTCGTAAATATAAATATGTCTCCCGCTCAAATCGCATGTGGATCATGTCTGTAGCTGAACATGTCGTAAATATAAATATGTTTCCCGCTCAGATGGTACGTGGATCATGTCTGTAGTTGAACATGTCGTAAATATAAATATGTTTCCCGCTCAGATGGTACGTGGATCATGTCTGTAGCTGAACATGTCGTAAATATAAATATGTTTCGTGCTCAGATCGTACATCGATGATGTCCGTAGCTGAACATGTCTTAAATAGAAATATATTTCCCGCTCAGATCGTTCGTGGATCGTGTCTGTAGCGTAACATGTCAGAAATATGAATCTGTTTTCCTCTCAGATGGTTCGTGGATCATGTCTGTAGCTTATCACGTCGTAAATATAAATATGTTTCCCGCTCAAATCGCATGTGGATCATGTCTGTAGCTGAACATGTCGTAAATATAAATATGTTTCCCACTCAGATCGTCTCTGGATCATGTCTGTAACTGAACATGTCGTAAATATAAATATGTCTCCCGCTCAGATCGTATGTGGATCATGTCTGTGGCGTAACATGTTGGAAATATAAATATGTTTTCCTCTCAGATGGTACGTGGATCATGTCTGCAGCTGAACATGTTGTAAATATAAATGTTTCCCACTCAGATGGTACGTGAAACATGTCTGTACCTGAACATGTCGTTAATATATATGTTTCCCGCTCAGATCATTCGTGGATCATGTCTGTACCTGAACATGTTGTAAATATAGATATGTTTTCCTGCTCAAATCTTTCGTGGATCATGTCTGTAGCTGAACATGTCTTAAATATAAATATGTTTTCCTGCTCAAATCTTTCATGGATCATGTCTGTAGCTGAACATGTCTTAAATATAAACATGTTTCCCGTTCAGATCGTACATGATCACGTCTGTGGCGTAACATGTTGGAAATATAAATATGTTTTCCTCTATGATGGTACTAGATCATGTCTGTAGCTGAACATGTTGTAAATATAAATATGTTTCCCACTCAGATGGTCCGTGAACCATGTCTGTAGCTGAACATGTCATAAATATAAATATTTTTCCCGCTCATATCGTATGTGGATCATGTCTGTAGCTGAACATGTCCTAAATATAAATATGTTTTCCCGCTCAGATCGTTCGTGTATCATGTCTGTAGCTGAACATGTCGTAAATATAAATATGTTTCCCGCTCAGATGGTACGTGGATCATGACTGTAGCTGAACATGTCGTAAATATAAATATGTTTCCCGCTCAGATCGTACATCGATCATGTCTGTAGCTTATCATGTCGTACATATAAATATGTTTCCCGCTCAGATGGTACGTGGATCATGTCTGTAGCTGAACATGTCGTAAATATAAATATGTTTCCTGCTCAGATCGTACATCGATGATGTCTGTAGCTGAACATGTTGTAAATATAAATATGTTTCCTCCTCAGATCGTTCGTGGATAGTGTCTATAGTTGAACATGTCTTAAATAGAAATATATTTCCCGCTCAGATCGTTCGTGGATCGTGTCTGTAGCGTAACATGTCAGAAATATGAATCTGTTTTCCTCTCAGATGGTTCGTGGATCATGTCTGTAGCTTATCACGTCGTAAATATAAATATGTTTCCCGCTCAAATCGCATGTGGATCATGTCTGTAGCTGAACATGTCGTAAATATAAATATGTTTCCCGCTCAGATGGTACGTGGATCATGTCTGTAGTTGAACATGTCGTAAATATAAATATGTCTCCCGCTCAGATCGTATGTGGATCATGTCTGTGGCGTAACATGTTGGAAATATAAATATGTTTTCCTCTCAGATGGTACGTGGATCATGTCTGCAGCTGAACATGTTGTAAATATAAATGTTTCCCACTCAGATGGTACGTGAAACATGTCTGTACCTGAACATGTCGTAAATATAAATATGTTTCCCGCTCAGATCATTCGTGGATCATGTCTGTACCTGAACATGTTGTAAATATAAATATGTTTTCCTGCTCAAATCTTTCGTGGATCATGTCTGTAGCTGAACATGTCTTAAATATAAACATGTTTCCCGTTCAGATCGTACATGATCACGTCTGTGGCGTAACATGTTGGAAATATAAATATGTTTTCCTCTATGATGGTACTAGATCATGTCTGTAGCTGAACATGTTGTAAATATAAATATGTTTCCCACTCAGATGGTCCGTGAACCATGTCTGTAGCTGAACATGTCATAAATATAAATATTTTTCCCGCTCATATCGTATGTGGATCATGTCTGTAGCTGAACATGTCCTAAATATAAATATGTTTTCCCGCTCAGATCGTTCGTGTATCATGTCTGTAGCTGAACATGTCGTAAATATAAATATGTTTCCCGCTCAGATGGTACGTGGATCATGACTGTAGCTGAACATGTCGTAAATATAAATATGTTTCCCGCTCAGATCGTACATCGATCATGTCTGTAGCTTATCATGTCGTACATATAAATATGTTTCCCGCTCAGATGGTACGTGGATCATGTCTGTAGCTGAACATGTCGTAAATATAAATATGTTTCCTGCTCAGATCGTACATCGATGATGTCTGTAGCTGAACATGTTGTAAATATAAATATGTTTCCTCCTCAGATCGTTCGTGGATAGTGTCTATAGTTGAACATGTCTTAAATAGAAATATATTTCCCGCTCAGATCGTTCGTGGATCGTGTCTGTAGCGTAACATGTCAGAAATATGAATCTGTTTTCCTCTCAGATGGTTCGTGGATCATGTCTGTAGCTTATCACGTCGTAAATATAAATATGTTTCCCGCTCAAATCGCATGTGGATCATGTCTGTAGCTGAACATGTCGTAAATATAAATATGTTTCCCACTCAGATCGTCTCTGGATCATGTCTGTAACTGAACATGTCGTAAATATAAATATGCTTCCCGCTCAGATCGTACATGGATCATGTCTGTAGCTGAACATGTCGGACATATGAATATGTTTCCCACTTAGATCATCTCTGAATCATGTCTGTAGCTAAACATGTCATAAATATAAATATGTTTCCCACTCAGATCGTCTCTGGATCATGTCTGTGGCTGAAAATGTTGTAAATATAAATGTGTTTCCCGCTCAGATCGTACGTGGATCATGTCTGTAGCAGAATATGTTGTAAATATAAATATGTTTCCCGCTCAGATCATACGTGGACCATGTCTGCAGCTGAACATGTCGTAAATATAAATATGTTTCCCGCTCAGATGGTACGTGGATCATGTCTGTAGCTGAACATGTCGTAAATATAAATATGTTTCCCGCTCAGACCGCACATGGATCATGTCTGTAGCTGAGCTTGTCGTAAATAAAAATATGTTTCCCGCTCAGATGGTACGTGGATCATGTCTGTAGTTGAACATGTCGTAAATATAAATATGTCTCCCGCTCAGATCGTATGTGGATCATGTCTGTGGCGTAACATGTTGGAAATATAAATATGTTTTCTGGCTCAGATCGTACATGGATCATGTCTGTAGCTGAACATGTCATATATATATAAATATGTTTCCCGCTCGGATGGTACGTGGATCATGTCTGTAGCTGAACATGTCGTAAATATAAATATGTTTCCCGCTAAGACCGCACATGGATCATGTCTGTAGCTGAACATGTTGTAAATATAAATATGTTTCCTGCTCAGATCGTTCGTGGATCATGTCTGTAGCTGAACATGTCAGAAATATGAATCTGTTTTCCTCTCAGATGGTACATGGATCATGTCTGTAGCTTATCATGTCGTCAATATAAATATGTTTCCCGCTCAGATTGCATGTGGATCATGTCTGTAGCTTATAATGTCGTAAATATAAACATGTTTCCTGCTCAGATCGCATGTGGATCATGTCTGAAGCTGAACATGTCGTAAATATAAATATGTTTCACGCTCAGATGGTACGTGGATCATGTCTGTAGCTGAACATTTCTTAAATATGAATATTCTTCCCGCTCAGATCGTACATAGATCATGTCTGTAGCTGAACATGTCGTAAATATAAATATGTTTTCCCGCATAGATCGTTCGTGGATCATGTCTGTAGCTGAACTTGTCGTAACTATAAATATATTTCCCTCTCAGATGGTAAGTGGATCATGTCTGTAGCTGAACATGTCGTAAATATAAATATGTTTTCGCTCAGATCGTTCGTGGATCATGTCTGTAGCTGAACATGTCATAAATATAAATATGTTTTTTACGGCTCAGATCGCATATGGATCATGTCTGTAGCTGAACATGTCATAAATATAAATATGTTTTCCGGCTCAGATCGTACATGGATCATGTCTGTAGCTGAACATGTCATAATTATAAATATGTTTCCCGCTCAGATCGTTGTGGATCATGTCTGTAGCTGAGCTTGTCGTAACTATAAATATATGTCCCTCTCAGATGGTACGTGGATCATGTCTGTAGCTGAGATTGTCGTAACTATAAATATATGTCCCTCTCAGATGGTACGTGGATCATGTCTGTAGCTGAACATGTCGTAAATATAAATATGTTTCATGCTCAGATGGTAAGTGGATTATGTCTGTAGCTGAACATGTCGGACATATGAATATGTTTCCCACTTAGATCACCTCTGAATCATGTCTTTAGCTAAACATGTCATAAATATAAATATGTTTCACGCTCAGATGGTACGTGGATCATGTCTGTAGCTGAACATGTCATAAATATAAATATTTTTCCCGCTCATATCGTATGTGGATCATGTCTGTAGCTGAACATGTCGTAAATATAAATATGTTTCCCGCTCAGATGGTAAGTGGATCATGTCTGCAGCTGAACATGTTGCAAATATAAATATGTTTTCGCTCAGATCGTTCGTGGATCATGTCTGTAGCTGAACATGTCATAAATAAAAATATGTTTTCCGGCTCAGATCGTACATGGATCATGTCTGTAGCTGGACATGTCATACATATAAATATGTTTTCCGGCTCAGATCGTACATGGATCATGTCTGTAGCTGAACATGTCATAATTATAAATATGTTTCCCGCTCGGATGGTACGTGGATCATGTCTGTAGCTGAACATGTCGTAAATATAAATATGCTTCCCGCTCGGATGGTACATGGATCATGTCTGTAGCTGAACATGTCGAAAATATAAATATGTTTCCCGCTCAAATCGTTCGTGGATCATGTCTTTAGCTGAGCTTGTCGTAACTATAAATATATTTCCCTCTCAGATGGTAAGTGGATTATGTCTGTAGCTGAACATGTCGTAAATATAAATATGTTTCACGCTCAGATGGTAAGTGGATTATGTCTGTAGCTGAACATATCGTAAATATAAATATGTTTCCCGTTCAGATTGTCTCTGGATCATGTCTGTAGCTGAACATGTCGGAGATAGAAATATGTTTCCCGCTCAGATGGTATGTGGAACTTGTCTGTAGCTGAATATGTCGTAAATATAAATATGTTTTCCGCTCAGATGGTACATGGATCATGTCTGTAGCTGAACATGTCGTAAAAATAAATATGTTTCCTGCTCAGACAGCACATGAATCATGTCTGTAGCTGAACATGTCGTAAATATAAATATGTTTCTCACTCAGACCGCACATGAATCATGTCTGTAGCTGAACATGTCGTAAATATAAATATGTTTCCGGCTCAGATCGTTAGTGGATCATGTCTGTGGCGTAACATGTTGCAAATATAAATATGTTTTCCTCTTAGATGGTATGTGGATCATGTCTGTAACTGAACATGTTGTTAATATAAATATGCTTCCCACTCAGATGGTACATGAACCATGTCTGTAGCTGAACATGTCGTAAATATTCATATGTTTCCCGCTCAGATCGTTCGTGGATCATGTCTGTAGCTGAACCTGTTGTAAATATAAATATGTTTCCCCCTTAGATCGTACGTGGATCATGTCTGTAGCTGAACCTGTCGTAAATATAAATATGTTTCCCGCTCAGATCATTCGTGTATCATGTCTGTAGCTTAACATGTCGTTAATATAAATATGTTTCCCACTCAGATGGTAACTGGATCTTGTCTGTAGCTGAACATGTTGTTAATATAAATATGTTTCCCGCTCAGATGGTAAGTGGATCATGTCTGTAGCGTAACATGTTGTAAATATAAATAGGTTTCCCGCTCAGATGGTACGTGGATCATGTCTGTAGCTGAACATGTTGTAAATTCAAATAAGTTTTCCAGCTCAGAACCGCTAATGGATCATGTCTGTAGCTGAACATGTTGTAAATATAAATATGTTTCCCGCTCAGATCATCTCTAGATCATGTATGTAGCTGAACATGTCGTAAATATAAATATGTTTCCCAGTCAGATGGTACGTGGATCATTTCTGTAGCTGAACATGTCGTAAATATAAATATGTTTCCCGCTCAGATGGTAAGTGGATCATGTCTGTAGCGTAACATGTTGTAAATATAAATAGGTTTCCTGCTCAGATGGTACGTGGATCATGTCTGTAGCTGAACATGTTGTAAATTCAAATAAGTTTTCCAGCTCAGAACCGCTAATGGATCATGTCTGTAGCTGAACATGTCGTAAATATAAATATGTTTCCCGCTCAGATGGTACGTGGATCATGTCTGTAGCTTAACATGTCGTAAATATAAATATGTTTCCCGCTCAGATCATCTCCAGATCATGTATGTAGCTGAACATGTCGTAAATATAAATATGTTTCCCAGTCAGATGGTACGTGGATCATTTCTGTAGCTGAACATGTCGTAAATATAAATATGTTTCCCGCTCAGATGGTACGTGGACCATGTCTGTAGCTGAACATGTTGTAAATATGAATGTTTCCCTCTCAGATGGTACGTGGATCATGTCTGTAGCTGAACATGTTGTAAATTCAAATATGTTTTCCAGCTCAGAACCGCTAATGGATCATGTCTGTAGCTGAACATGTTGTAAATATAAATATGTTTCCCGCCCATATTGTACATGGATCATATCTGTAGCTGAACTTGTCGTAACTATAAATATATTTCCCTCTCAGATGGTAAGTGGATCATGTCTGTAGCTGAACATGTCGTAAATATAAATATGTTTTCGCTCAGATCGTTCGTGGATCATGTCTGTAGCTGAACATGTCATAAATATAAATATGTTTTTTACGGCTCAGATCGTACATGGATCATGTCTGTAGCTGAACATGTCATAAATATAAATATGTTTTCCGGCTCAGATCGTACATGGATCATGTCTGTAGCTGAACATGTCATAATTATAAATATGTTTCCCGCTCAGATCGTTGTGGATCATGTCTGTAGCTGAGCTTGTCGTAACTATAAATATATGTCCCTCTCAGATGGTACGTGGATCATGTCTGTAGCTGAGATTGTCGTAACTATAAATATATGTCCCTCTCAGATGGTACGTGGATCATGTCTGTAGCTGAACATGTCGTAAATATAAATATGTTTCATGCTCAGATGGTAAGTGGATTATGTCTGTAGCTGAACATGTCGGACATATGAATATGTTTCCCACTTAGATCACCTCTGAATCATGTCTTTAGCTAAACATGTCATAAATATAAATATGTTTCACGCTCAGATGGTACGTGGATCATGTCTGTAGCTGAACATGTCATAAATATAAATATTTTTCCCGCTCATATCGTATGTGGATCATGTCTGTAGCTGAACATGTCGTAAATATAAATATGTT
The DNA here is from genome assembly GCA_036419115.1 of Scarus forsteni. Lineage (NCBI taxonomy): Eukaryota > Metazoa > Chordata > Actinopteri > Labriformes > Labridae > Scarus > Scarus forsteni. The sequence continues at coordinate 68,818 of JAZDUH010000433.1, read as the reverse complement.
TCCCGCTCAGATGGTAAGTGGATCATGTCTGCAGCTGAACATGTTGCAAATATAAATATGTTTTCGCTCAGATCGTTCGTGGATCATGTCTGTAGCTGAACATGTCATAAAAAAAAATATGTTTTCCGGCTCAGATCGTACATGGATCATGTCTGTAGCTGGACATGTCATACATATAAATATGTTTTCCGGCTCAGATCGTACATGGATCATGTCTGTAGCTGAACATGTCATAATTATAAATATGTTTCCCGCTCGGATGGTACGTGGATCATGTCTGTAGCTGAACATGTAAATATAAATATGCTTCCCGCTCAGATGGTACATGGATCATGTCTGTAGCTGAACATGTAAAAATATAAATATGTTTCCGCTCAAATCGCTCGTGGATCATGTCTTTAGCTGAGCTTGTCGTAACTATAAATATATTTCTCTCTCAGATGGTAAGTGGATTATGTCTGTAGCTGAACATGTCGTAAATATAAATATGTTTCACGCTCAGATGGTAAGTGGATTATGTCTGTAGCTGAACATATCGTAAATATAAATATGTTTCTGCTCAGATTGTCTCTGGATCATGTCTGTAGCTGAACATGTCGGAGATAGAAATATGTTTCCGCTCAGATGGTATGTGGAACTCATGTCTGTAGCTGAATATGTCGTAAATATAAATATGTTTTCCGCTCAGATGGTACATGGATCATGTCTGTAGCTGAACATGTCGTAAAAATAAATATGTTTCCTGCTCAGACAGCACATGAATCATGTCTGTAGCTGAACATGTCGTAAATATAAATATGTTTCACTCAGATGGTACATGAATCATGTCTGTAGCTGAACATGTCGTAAATATAAATATGTTTCCGCTCAGATCGTTAGTGGATCATGTCTGTAGCTGAACATGTTGCAAATATAAATATGTTTTCCTCTTAGATGGTATGTGGATCATGTCTGTAGCTGAACATGTTGTTAATATAAATATGCTTTCCCACTCAGATGGTACATGAACCATGTCTGTAGCTGAACATGTCGTAAATATAAATATGTTTCCGCTCAGATCGGTAAGTGGATCATGTCTGTAGCTGAACCTGTTGTAAATATAAATATGTTTCCCCTTAGATCGTCGTGGATCATGTCTGTAGCTGAACATGTCGTAAATATAAATATGTTTCCCGCTCAGATCATTCGTGGATCATGTCTGTAGCTTAACATGTCGTAAATATAAATATGTTTCCAGCTCAGATGGTAACTGGATCATGTCTGTAGCTGAACATGTTGTTAATATAAATATGTTTCCCGCTCAGATGGTAAGTGGATCATGTCTGTAGCGTAACATGTTGTAAATATAAATAGGTTTCCGCCAGATGGTACATGGATCATGTCTGTAGCTGAACATGTTGTAAATTCAAATAAGTTTTCCAGCTCAGAACCGCTAATGGATCATGTCTGTAGCTGAACATGTTGTAAATATAAATATGTTTCCCGCTCAGATCATCTCTAGATCATGTATGTAGCTGAACATGTCGTAAATATAAATATGTTTCCCAGTCAGATGGTACGTGGATCATTTCTGTAGCTGAACATGTCGTAAATATAAATATGTTTCCCGCTCAGATGGTAAGTGGATCATGTCTGTAGCGTAACATGTTGTAAATATAAATAGGTTTCCTGCTCAGATGGTACGTGGATCATGTCTGTAGCTGAACATGTTGTAAATTCAAATAAGTTTTCCAGCTCAGAACCGCTAATGGATCATGTCTGTAGCTGAACATGTCGTAAATATAAATATGTTTCCCGCTCAGATGGTACGTGGATCATGTCTGTAGCTTAACATGTCGTAAATATAAATATGTTTCCCGCTCAGATCATCTCTAGATCATGTATGTAGCTGAACATGTCGTAAATATAAATATGTTTCCCAGTGAGATGGTACGTGGATCATTTCTGTAGCTGAACATGTCGTAAATATAAATATGTTTTCCCGCTCAGATGGTACGTGGACCATGTCTGTAGCTGAACATGTTGTAAATATAAATGTTTCCCTCTCAGATGGTACGTGGATCATGTCTGTAGCTGAACATGTTGTCAATTCAAATATGTTTTCCAGCTCAGAACCGCTAATGGATCATGTCTGTAGCTGAACATGTTGTAAATATAAATATGTTTCCCGCCCATATTGTACATGGATCATATCTGTAGCGTAACATGTCGTAAATATAAATATGTTTTCCCGCTCAGATGGTACATGGACCATGTCTGTAGCTGAACATGTCGTAAATATAAATATGTTTCCCGCTCAGATGGTACGTGGAACATGTCTGTAGCTTAACATGTCGTAAATATAAATATGTTTCCCGCTCAGATCATCTCTAGATCATGTATGTAGCTGAACATGTCGTAAATTTAAATATGTTTCCCAGTCAGATGGTACGTGGATCATTTCTGTAGCTGAACATGTCGTAAATATAAATATGTTTCCCGCTCAGATGGTACGTGGACCATGTCTGTAGCTGAACATGTTGTAAATATAAATGTTTCCCTCTCAGATGGTACGTGGATCATGTCTGTAGCTGAACATGTTGTAAATATAAATATGTTTCCCACTTAGATCGTACGTGGATCACGTCTGTAGCTGAACATGTAAATATAAGAGATGACAAGTAGGCACCTGCAGGTCCTTCCAGACCAAAACAGAATCCAGCTGTTTGGAGACATGTTCATGTCTGTGAGTGATAATTGCTACTTCTGTCATTGCAGGTTCACCATGTTTGAAAATGGCACGCTGAGAGTCACACATATCCAATCAGACGACAGCGCTCAGTACTCATGTGAGGTCAGCACCGAACTCGACAGCGTGGTGGCGCCATCATCGTAGTCGGTATGTTGCTGAGTATTAACAGTTTACTGTTTTATTTTAACAGCTTTTGGGTCACTTTGAGAGTTTGCTGTGTTAGATTATGACCCTCTCTTTTGTGATCGGTAGCTCACCCTGACCCTCCCAAAGATCTGACCCTGACCGATGTGGAGGATCACAGTCTGACACTGAGCTGGATCCCAGGGAGCTCCAACAACAGTCCCATTATCGGTAACTCTCTAACCTGATTGGTCTTTTTTGTCATCTGGTCTAAACTAACAGGTCACTTTACTGTTACTATGATCGATTAATCCACCTTAATTTCAACAGCCCTAAGATTTATAGATATATACAGACCGGGATGAACGTTGGTAACCTTCCATAAAAGAAAAAAAAACCTAAGTAAGTCACGGTCTGATGAAGCCAACCAGAGCACATTATATGCACAAAGCAGTGAACAGATCCTGAGGTAGCCTGACGTCCATGGTGTGGTCCATTTTAGTCTTCACAGCCAGCCTTCGACCCTCAGGATCTGTTTGCCTCGGCTGATCTGACCAGCAGCTCCTGAACCCTACAGCGCATGAAGGTGGTTGCTCACACAGGGGCTAAAGTCAGTTTAAATGATTTAAATTTATATTTCTGAAGAGTACATCGTGGAAGCTCGTGAGGAGCAACACGTGGAGCCGGCGAGGTGGAAGTGGGAAAAGTTGGAGACGATCCCTGGAGACTTCATCCACCGTCAGCTGACTCTTCATCCATACTGCACGTACCGTTTCAGGGTCATTGCGGTGAACGAGCTCGGCCACAGCCAGCCCAGCTTGCCATCAGAGCCCCGCAGCACGCCCCCTGCTGGTGAGTTTCATGAGGCACTTAATCAGTATCGAGGATATTAAATGGGCTTCTTGCTGTTTGGGTCTGGAACAACAGAGTTGTTAACCTCTGAACAAATTGCTTTAACCTCAGGTTATGCTTTTATTTCTGAATTCATGCAGTTTTATTCATTTTTTTTTAAACTGTTGGTAATGCTTTTTTATTTTATGACCATCTTCTCTTCCTCTTACTGTCTTGTTTAGTTCCCAGCAAAAATCCTGAAAATGTTCGAAGCGAATCTATTGACCCAAAGACACTGACCATCACGTGGGATGTAAGCTTTTTTTGCTTTAATGTATTTAAATCAATGCAATTCAAGATAATTTAATTTTGATAAAAAACTTTAGCAGTTTACTTTCATTGTAAATTGTTTCTCTCTTCAGTTTATTCATTTTAAATGGACTGAATGTAAATAAACACTCACACACATATATACGTGTATATATATATATATATCTATATCTATCTATCTATCTATCTCTCTTTCTCACTCTATATATATGTATATATATATATATATATACATATATATATATATATATATATACATATTACTTTTAGTTTTTTATTGAAATTCTTTCTCCAGTGAGATGTTAAAATGACCTGAAACAACTCAGCAGAACCAGGCAGTTTTTTTTAAAGAGTCCGAACTGAAGCTTGTCCTCCTGTTTCTCTGAACGCATGCCAAAGTCCATGTCCAAATGTTGTACTGTTCTTCTATTAAGACAAAAGGTGTAGTTGCCTTGACATGTCTTGATGTTACTCTGCCGTCTTCTTCAGAAGTTTCTGAAGAAGACGGCAGAGTAACGTTGAAACGTGAATTTTTCGAGCTGCATAAGCAAGGCCTCTCGCAGCGCGCCATTGCTGCTGAGATTAGACGCAGTAAAACAGTCATTCTACGTTTTTTGAATGATCCTGAGCATTATGGAACAAAAAAGTCAAGTGGTAGACCCAAAAAAATTACACCTGTGCTTAGCTGGAGGATCCGATTGGTAGTCTGTCAAGACCCAGGGCGGTCCTCGTCCCAAATTAAGGCCCTTACTGTTGCCGACTGCAGCGCAATAACCATCAGATGGCATCTGTGGGAAAAGGGTTTCAAAAACAAAAAACAAATTCAAAGATCTCGTCTCCTTCAACGCCACAAAACTGCCCGTTTAGACTTTGGAGCATCAAACATGGGACATTGAAAGGTGGAAAAAAGTTTTATTCTCTGATGAGACAAAAATGTAACCTTGACGGTCCAGATGACTTCAACGTTACTGGCATGACAAGGAGATCCCACCTGAGATGTTTTCTACCCGGCACAGTGGAGGGGGGTCCATCATGATCTGGGTGCTTTTTCATTCAGTGAACACTGGAGCTTCAGGTGGTGCAGGGTCGTCAAACGGCGGCTGGTTACGTGCAGATGTTGCAGAGGGCATCCCTCATGACTGAGGGCCCTCGTCTGTGTGGTAACAGCTGGGTTTTTCCAACAGGACAACAATGCAGTTCACAATGCTCGCTTGACCAAGGACTTCTTCAGGGAGAATAACATCACTTTTTTGGACCACCCCGCATGTTCCCCTGATTTAAATCCCATAGACAACATTTGGGGATGGAGGTCAAGGGAAGTTTATAAAAATGGCCATCAGTTCCAGACAGTTGATGCCCTTCATGAAGCCATCTTCACCACTTGGAGCAATGTTCCCAAAAGCTTCCTGGAAACACTCTCATCAAACATGCCCAAACCAATTTTTGAAGTGATTAACAAGAACGGTGGAGCTGCTCATTACTGAGTCCTACTGAGAAACATTTTTGTTCTGGTTTGGAGAGCTTTTTGTAGATTTTTTGAGCGATGGTCTTAAACCTTTGATCAGCTGATAAACAGCCTATTTCAGTTTACTTGTTTTCAATAAATTACTTTTTCAAAGTGCTTTTTGTCACAATCCCCCTTCTGGTTTATACATATTGTAGCTCTATTTAAAACCTCATTAAGGTCCAAATGTGCAAAATGAATATTCCAGCAATTTTTTAAATGGCCTTAAGATTTTGATCAGGTCTGTAAATAAATATAATTCTTATAAAATATCTATGTATTTATGAACTAATAGTTTTGGCATCTATTGTCTAAATGTGATAATATTTAATGTCTCTTGCAGGAAATGGAGAAGCACTCACATAACGGTCAGGATTTTCAGTACAAAGTCTTGTGGCGTCCTTCTGGAGGACAGAATGTCCAATGGGAGGAAGAATACGTCCTTTCACCGCCATTTCATGTCAACAACACAGGAACTTACACGCCATTTGAGATCAAAGTTCAAGCCGTGAACGCAATAGGACCTGGACCAGTCCCGGAGCCAGAGATAGGACACTCTGGAGAGGACAGTACGTCCGTTAAGTATTATCTATAGAGTAAGGACACTCTGGAGAGAACAGTACATCCGTTAAGTATTATCTGTAGAGTAAGGACACTCTGGAGAGGACAGTACGTCCGTTAAGTATTATCTATAGAGTAAGGACACTCTGGAGAGGACAGTATGTCCGTTAAGTATTATCTGTAGAGTAGGGACACTCTGGAGTGGACAGTACGTCCGTTAAGTATTATTTATAGAGGAGGGACACTCTGGAGAGGACAGTACGTCAGTTAAGTATTTTCTATAGAGGAGGGACACTCTGGAGAGGACAGTACGTCCGTTAAGCATTATCTGTAAAGTAAGGACACTCTGGAGAGGACAGTACATCCGTTAAGCGTTATCTATAGAGGAGGGACACTCTAGAGAGGACAGTACGTCCGTTAAGCATTATCTATAGAGTAAGGACACTCTGGAGAGGACAGTACGTCCGTTAAGCATTATCTATAGAGTAAGGACACTCTGGAGAGGACAGCACGTCCGTTAAGCATTATCTATAGAGTAAGGACACTCTGGAGAGGACAGTACGTCCGTTAAGTATTATCTATAGAGGAGGGACACTCTGGAAGCCACACCAGACAAGACATTCAGGAAACTTTCCTCAGACTCAGGTCTTTGATTTTCCATTGTTCCTGATATGAGTCCAATCTGTTTTTACTCCAAAAACTGTTTGATATAATTTGAGAAAATAAGTCAGGCTCGTATTTATGACACACAGAGTCTTTACAATGTGAGGTTTAACGTTGTTCCTTTCAGCCACTTGCACCACATGATGAGTTTTGGGCTCCATGTGCAATATATTTAGGATATTATGAATTCATGCTTGATAAAAAAAATCCTCCACATAAAACCTCAGATCGAGGGCAGTCTTTGAAAATCTCCAACACAAGAATGAACCTTCAAGCTAACATGCAATCTTTGATAGAAAAAAGTCATTTCAGATTAAAATTTGTTTCTGAATGACCCCATAATTATACAAACTTTAGCATGCAGCATAATTCATATCATAACATAATAATTTTTTTTAGATTTGAACTTTATATCAGCCAACTCAGAGGTCATTCATGTCTGTATTTCTCTGTCAGCACCGGAGGAAGCACCGACCGGCATTTCGACCACGGTGATGAACAGCACGGTCAGAGTGAAGTGGAATGAGGCCAAGAATGTCCGCGGACAGCTGAGAGGGTACAAGGTCAGAGCTTAACAAATCAACATCACAGAGAAAAGTGTGATGCCGGGATTATTAGTCTGTGCTCAATGAAGAGGTAATTCAATTCTAAAGTGCAATGGCAGCTTAATGTGTGAAACAGAATATAAGGAAAAGTATTAAATTCAGAGGACATTCAAAATCAGAGAAAAAGATCACAGTCTGAACCACCTTTGGATGATTTAAAACCAACACTAGGCAACTTTTCCACTCTAGTATTTTTACTAGAGCCACTGATGGTACATAACATAACAGGTTGACACCTCTGCCATGGTCTGATGGGGTCTGTATCACTTTCACTGGCACTATGTAACTTGGATGTGGATGGTAGGAACACTTCAACACTAAAAAAACTACATATTTTACTGCTTTACGGCATATGTCACTTCCCCCACAAGGTGTGAGCTAAATTTTGGAAAAAGGGGAATATAGTTTTGGAATATTTAAAACAGATTTTATGAACAGAATTTAGTCCAAAGTAAAAAATGCACTTATTTTCCTAATGGAAATAGGGACCTCTGGCTCACATTCCTGCACAGTAGGTGGGAGTGATGCTCCATTGACACTGGATGCCACCGTTAAACAAGAAGAAAAAGAAAGCTAATTGCAGAGCTGTTATCAAGACAGAAGCAGCGACAAACCCGAAGAAAAGAAAAGCTTTATCGGAGGAGAGGAGGACAGGGACAAACTTTTGCCCTGCATTCACTTGCTGGCATGAGCTGACAGATGTGGAGTGAAGTCGGACCGGTGCTGATTTAGTCCCGTTATTGTTGGACTCATACATGAGGATTTGTTTGAAAAGAAACATGATCAGACTGAGCCTTATCAGTCCAAATGGTTTATTTGTCTCTCTGGACATCCTGTCGGCTTCTCCTCTGTCTGTATGTCAACAAATGCACAATGTTATACAACAGTGCAGTTACACTCAATGACCATAGAGGCCACTAGTGGGCAGGAAACTGGAATCTTACATAGTAGGGCTTTAAAGTATTTAATGAATTTGTCCACTACTCATAAAACTTAAAGTAACAAGAAACGGGTAAGACAAAAAGGATGAAACTTTTTTGGTGGGAAAAGCTAAACAAATGCAGAAAATAAACCTTTGAGGCATCTGCTGCACATTTACTTGTCTATTGTTCACAACACACAGTTAACAAATACATTAATGAATTTGGCCAAAAAAGGTCTCTGCCTGGATTCAACAAAGCAAAAAGGCACGAGCCTATCATTGGATAATTCCTGCATGGGTGATTATCTTTCAGCTGAAACAAGTTATTTAACTCCAGCTGATGACATGAGCAGCCTTCATTTCTTCAACAACCATGTCAAAGACACATCCTGTGGTCGTGGAAAAGATGTTAGTCTGTTTAAGAAGGGTCAAATCATTGGCATCAAGCAGAGAAAACATCTAAGGAGATTGAAGAAACTACTAAAACTGGGTTAAGAACTGTCCAACACATTATTAAAAACTGGAAGGATAGTGGGGAACCATCGTTTTCAAGGAAGAAATGTGGTCAGAATAAAATCCTGAATGATGGTGATCGCTGAATACACTTAAACGTTTGGCCAAATCAAATCAAAGAAAAATAACAGTGGAACTCAGGGGTGTGTTTAATAGTGAAAGTAAGAGCATTTCCACACACACAATGTGAAGGGAACTCAAGGGATTGGGACTGAACAGCTGTGTAGCCTTAAGAAAACCACTAATCAGTAAAGCTAAGCAGAAAAAAGGCTTCAGTTTGCTAGGGAGCATAAAGATTGGACTGTGGAGGACTGGAAGAAGGTCATGTGGTCTGATGAGTCCAGATTGACCCTGTTCCAGAGTGATGGGAGCATCAGGGGAAGAAGAGAGGCAGGTGAAGTGATGCACCCATCATGCCTAGTGCCTACTGTTCAAGCCTGTGGGGGCAGTGTTATGGTCTGGGGCTGCTTCAGTTGGTCAGGTCAGCTGACACCTGAATATACTGAAGGACTAGGTTATTCCATCAGGGGAGTTTTTCTCTCCTAAGGTCATAGTTGTGTTCAGAGAGGACAGAGTCAGGATTCATGGGGCTCAAACTGTGACAGACAGGGAGCAGAGACTGCACAGAGTCCAGACCTCAGCTCCACTGAGTATCTTTGGGATGTGCTGGAGAGGCTTTTTGCAGTGGTCAGATAATATAATAGAATGTCCTGATTAAAAATTAACGCACACTGGATTGAAATAAATATTGTGACATTGCAGGAGCTTATGGAAACAATGACACAGAGAATGAGACTGTGATCAAAGCTGAAGGCGGAACAACGAAATATTAGAGTGTGTGCGCCTGTTTGGAGGCCACTTATTTTTGCTCAGGCACTAACTAAAGATGCTTTATTTTATAAATTGTATATTAATGTGCTTTCCTCTGTCTCTGCCTCAGATCTACCTACACAGGCTTGGTTCGGTCAATGGGCGGGGCCGGCGGTCTCTGGATCATCCTTGCCATAAGGATATGGAGCAATCAGAGCTATCAGAGCAAGTGAAGGAACGATACACTGACAGCATTGAGGTGGAGGTCAAAGGTGTGAAGACGTCACAGGATGTGATGGGGCTGAGGCTTTTCTCACGCTACGAGATGACGATGACCACCATAAATGGCAAGGGGGAGGGGCCTCACTCTCCCCCTCACCGCTTTGTCACCCCAGAGGGAGGTGATTTTGACAAAATGTTTAAGTTAAAAATGTATTTCCGATCTCCTCAGTGTTTAAACACAGGGACTAACCTGCCTTGACTTACCCTTCAACTATGGAAACAAAAACCAGCATAACCCAGAACTGACAAAAGTAACAATAAATAAAAGTGTACTGAAAATTAACCAATTAAAACAAGACATTGCTTTTGAATTGTGGTTCAACAGAATCACCTTTTGGCTCACTTCTCAGTTTTCAGTTTTTTATTGGTCGTTTGACCATTTTTGTATCTTTTGTTTCTCACCAATATTTTGGGCAACTTCAGTTTGCAAATTATGTTGAAGAATGTTGTTGTAAGTTTTGTATATCAGTAGGGCAAGAATAATTCAAGAGACGGCCGCGCCTTGTGTCTGTTGTTTGTTTTTGTGTATTTTTGTGTATTTTCTGTGTGTGTGTGCACGTGCAAGACTCTGTACTGTGTTCGTAAGAGCTGACTTTTTTTTCACAGTCTCATGACTCTTAAGTTTCCTAGTTTCCAGTTGCTGCTGGACTGCCATGGAGCTGACTGGGAAGTCAAAGGGCGGTGGAATACGTTTCTACATCCACGAAGGCTGGTGTACAGATGTCACAGTGATTAATAGACATCGCAACTCAAATTTAGAGTCCCTCGTTATAAGTTGTAGGCCTTTTTAATTCACCGTGGGAGTTTTCCTCCTTTATTCTCATTGGTGTTTACATCCCACCTCAGGCCAACGTGAGCGAGGCTGTGCAGCTGCTGGATGAGCAGATCACGCGTTTAGAACGAGAATACACGGACTCTCTGCTTATTATTCTGGGGGATTTTAACAGAGCAATACTCGACCATGAACTGCCAAAATACAGACAATGTATCAATTGTCCCACCAGGGACAAAAACACTCTGGACCACTGCTACACAATTTTAAAGGACGCTTATCTCTCTGTACCCCGGGCAGCTTTAGGGCACTCTGACCACTGTCTGGTCCATCTGATCCCAGCTTATAGGCAAAAACTAAAATCTGCCAAGCCAGTGGTCAAGACAGTGAAGAAGTGGACAAGTGAGGCAAAGCAGGAACTTCAAGACTGTTTTGACTCCACTGACTGGAGTGTTTTTGAAGCTGCAGCCACCAACATCGACAAACAGGCAGTCACTGTGACGTCATACATCAGCTTTTGTGAGGATGTATGTGTCACAACTAAGACCTTCCGGACATATAACAACAAAAAACCCTGGTTCACACCTAAACTTCGTCAAACCAGGGAGGACGCCTACAGGAGAGGGGACAGAGCCCTGTACCGGTAGGCCAGGAATACACTGACCAAGGAGATCAGAGTGGCCAAGAGGAGCTACTCTGAAAGGCTGATAAACAGGTTTTCAGCCAACGACCCAGCATCAGTGTGAAAAGGCCTGCAGGAGATCACCAACTACAGGAGACGCCCAGCGCCCACTGCTGCAGACAACAAAGCCCTGGCTGACGACCTCAACACCTTCTACTGCAGATTCGAAAGGGGTCACTTCACACCTGCCCCTCTCCTCTCTGCAGTTACTCTACCCCCCCTGCCACCACCCACTGGCACTGAGTCCCTCATCTCAACACCATCTCATCCCCGGGGCTCCAGCACATCTAACCCCCAGATCCTCCAATACCCCTTTTCCACCAAGCTGGTTCCAGGGCTGGTTCGGAGCTAGAGCCAGCTTAGCACCAGTTCTTTGGTTTTCCACAGACTAAGCACCGATTGCTGGCTCTCAAAACCGGTGCTTAGCAAGCACCAACTCTTTGCTGGGCCAGCAGAAAGAACCACTTTACGTCGGGGGCTACGGCTTACGTCAGGGGGTGGGGGCGGGTGAAAACACGGAAGCACCAAAGCAGAGTAAAAACACGGAAGCATTCTTACCTTCATCTTCTCAAGCGTGATCGCTGTTCGTTGCATAATCGTCGAGTAGCATTAACTTGCTGGATCGCCAACTTTTGCTCTACAGAGGAAGGCTTGAAAAGCCAACAGCAACACTTGAACCGCAACGTAGTCCTCCATCTTTGTAGTGGCAATTGAATTTGGCGCTAGTTGTTATGGGAAACTAGCGTGACGTATACAGACGTATACATTGACGTGATGACGTAGCCCTCTGGCCGGCACCCGTTTGTGGAAAAGCAAACGGTTCTAAACAGGTTCGCAGTGGAACCAACTGCGAACTGGCTCTAGCACCAGCCCTGGAACCAGCTTGGTGGAAAAGGGGTACAAGTGAGCGAGGAGGAAGTGAACCAGCTGCTGCAGAGACAAAAAAACAGGAAAGCTCCGGGCCCTGATGGGGTTTCCCCTTCCTGTCTGCGAGCCTGTGCAGACCAGCTGGCTCCGGTCTTCACCCAGCTCTTCAACAGGTCCCTGGAGCTGGGTGTGGTCCCCTCCTGCTTCAAGCACTCCACCATCCTCCCCGTCCCCAAGAAACCCAGCATCTCAGGACTTAAAGTGATATTCCGGGATTGAACAACTTGGGTCCTATCACAAGGGTTAGGGCAGAAATTAACTCTACAGCACCGTTTCTGTGGAGAAGAAACCCAGGGCGCACGGACCTAACTCCCTCTTCCTCCTTCGGATCAGCTCGTCTGCTCATTCCGCTGTAGTCAGACGGGGCCATATTTTACTTGACCAAAAACACAAATAAACGGACTCCCACCGAAAAAGTCTGGTATCGGTCTGCATTCACGTGCTATTTAGAGAATTTTCAGCGCGTTACTTTCACAGGAGGCCGCTAAATAAGGCTCTATTTCGAGAAATAGAGCGTCATTTAGCGGTGTTTTTGTGAAAGTAACGCTGAAAATTCTCTAAATAGCGCGTGAATGCAGACCGATATCAGACTTTTTCGGTGGGAGTCCGTTTATTTGTGTTTTTGGTCAAGTAAAATATGGCCCCGTGTGAGTACAGCCAAAGCAGCATTCGAGCTGGGTGCCCTGGGTTTCCTTGACTCAGAAACACTGCTGTAGGGGTAATTTCTGCCCTAACCCTTGTGATAGGACCCAAGTTGTTCCATCCCGGAATATCACTTTAATGACTACAGGCCTGTCGCGCTGACATCTGTGGTCATGGAGACCTTTGAGCAGCTGGTGTGGCCCACCTGAAGACCCTCACAAAGGACCTGCTGGACCCCCTGCAGTTTGCCTACCGGGCAAACAGATCAGTGGACGACGCTGTCAACTTGGGGCTTCATTACATCCTGCAGCACCTGGATCGTCCTGGGACCTATGCAAGTGTCCTTGTCGTGGACTTCAGCTTGGCCTTCAACACCGTGGTCCCCCTTCCTCTGCTCCAAACTGGCCCAGCTCACTGTGCCTCCTGCGCTCTGTCAGTGGATCTACAGCTTCCTGACTGACAGAAGCCAGCAGGTGAGGCTGGGGCAGGCCACATCGGACATTCGGACCACCAGCACAGGGACCCCCCAAGGATGTGTCCTTTCTCCTCTACTCTTCTCCCTTTATACCAATGACTGCACCTCCACAGACACCTCTGTGAAGCTGCTGAAGTTTGCAGACAACACCACCGTCATCAGTCTCATCCAGGACGGTGATGAGACTGCTTACAGACAGCAAGTGTATCAGCTGGTGCTCTTGGTATAGTCAGAACAACTTGGAGCTGAACACGCTCAAGACGGTGGAGATGATAGTGAACTTTAGGAGACATCCCCCCGCCCTGTCCCCCCTCACAGTCCTCAGCAGCCCGGTGTCCACTGTGGAGAGCTTCAGATTCCTGGGCACGATCATCACGCAGGATCTGAAGTGGGAGCAGAACATCAGCTCCATCCTCAAGAAGGCCCAGCAGAGGATGTACTTCCTGCGCCTCCTGCGGAGACATGGACTGCCCCCTGAGCTGCTGCTGCAGTTCTACACTGCAGTCATCGAGTCCGTCCTGTGCTCCTCCATCACTGTGTGGTTTGGAGCTGCCACCAGGCTGGACCGATTCAGACTGCAGCGCACTGTGAGGACTGCTGAGCGCATCATTGGTGTCCCCCTGCCCTCCATCCAGGACCTTTACTGCTCCAGGACTCAGAGGAGAGCAGAAAACATTGTGAGGGACTCCACCCACCCTGCTCATGGACTTTTTGAACTGCTCCCATCCGGCAAGCACCTCAGAGCTCTGCGGATCAGGACAAGCTGGCACAGGAGTAATTTCTATCCATCTGCAGTCTCCATAATAAATAACAAAAACTTTTACTAATACTGGCAGCTTTTTAAACAGTTAATAGCTGCACTATGGACCGCACAGCTGCACTTTCCTCCCTTCAATTGTGAATATCCCAGTATGCTGTAAATATTCCTGATGCACATTTTATCCCAGCCTCTCTTTTTACATGTACATTCATGTTATTTTATTGTGTCTTGTTTGTGGCTACCTCCTTGTACTAGAGAAAACAACTGCCGGAGTTAAATTCCTTGTATGTGTTGCATACTTGGCAATAAAACCCGATTCTGATTCTGATATATCTGTGTATAAAATATTCTTGCTGATGTTAATCATATATCTGTGTATACATTAAATATTCTTGCTGATGTTAATCATATATCATGTGTCTGTGTGTAGCCCCTGGTCCTCCTGCATCATTGCGGTTTGAAAGTCCATCGGAGAAGTCTCTGATCCTTTATTGGACGCCTCCTGAGGAGACAAACGGCGTGCTGCTGGGATACATGGTGCAGTATCAGCAGGGTATGTTCAGAAAGAAGCATTTGATAAGAGAATGGTATCTTAATGTGATATCATTCAGAGAGCTGAAAGACATAGCTCTGTGTATGAAGGTTATATCATTATTTGTCAAACCATTGCAATGATTCTGTTTTTTATGAGGTTATATTATTTGAATTACTTGAACAGCTTGAGTTCCAGTTTCTTCTTGTGACTCCCTGCAAACTTTTTACTCAAAAGTTCAACTCAGCTCTTTACAAATATAAAATTCTGTCATGTAAATTAATATTACACCAATGTATGTTTTAGAATATAAAAGCATTTTTGCTTGTGAAAAACAAACATTTCCCTAAATTTGCAGTTTGTGTTGAATCTATGCCTATTTTTAACTCTTCACAGAGAAGAAACCACAGATCATTGTACATTCTAGGGCTGTATTTCTCTGCTGAACAAAGCAGGATGTTAAAATCCATAATAATTAGAAATCTGAGTCAAAGTCCATCAGAACAATCAAAACTGAGAAGTTCTCAGAAACCAACTTACAGGTTATGTTTGTAGAATATTCTTACAAACCACTGAAATGTGAATGTGTATGTTCTGGTAAAATGTCCTCGTAAAAGTCCATAATGTGAATGTGTATGTTCTGGTAAAATGTCCTCGTAAACGTCCCTAACGTGAATGTGTATGTTCTGGTAAAATGTCCTCGTAAACGTCCCTAATGTGAATGTGTATGTTCTGGTAAAATGTCCCCGTAAACGTCCTTAATGTGAATGTGTATGTTCTGGTAAAATGTCCCCGTAAACGTCCTTTATGTGAATGTGTATGTTCTGCTAAAATGTCCTCGTAAACGTCCTTAATGTGAATAAGTATGTTCTGGTAAAATGTCCTCGTAAACGTCCTTAATGTGAATCTGTATTTTGGTTTTAAAAAAAGTCCCCACAAACCATCTCCATGTTTGTTTGTGACCACAGTGGTGGAAAGCAGGGATAGTCCACTTCAGATGGAGATCATCAGTGATCCTGCCATCACCCACATTCAGTTTGACTCTTTGGACCCGTCCAGCTACTACACCTTCAAAGTGATCGCACGCACCGCTGCTGGGGATGGGCAGCCAATCACAGAGCAGGGCGCCACGCAGCTTGATGGAGGTGAGTCTATACTTCCATAATTCTGTGCGCCTGTCTGGGGCTCTCACTGTGTGGACGTCAGTGTTAGGTGCTGCTGAGTGCACACAGAAGTTGATCCCACTACAATATCTATCACTGTCTGCTGACCTCAGCACAGGACTGACAAAGAACTGCAGGATTTATAGAAAGTCGTTTTTGAACTGTAAGAATTTTTACAAAGGGTGAGTCTGAAGAGTTGTCTGATTTGAAGTCTGGTAACTGCTCTTTTAAAGTTTTTTCAATGGTCTTTTGTTACACCTTGTGTCAGGTAACTATGCCTGGTTAATTGGACTTGACAGCAGTGTTAAAACACCGTATCAAACAGTTCTCCTGTCACGCCTTGGACACTGCGTAGACATCGAAGGCACTGCTTTAAGTTGGTTTAAATTGTGTCTCTAAGAGAGATCATGCTTTGTGCACACGGGCCAGTTTCCTTCAACATGGCCGTTTTGACATGTGAGGTCCCCCAGGGGTCACTTATGGGCCCTCTACTGTCCTCCCTTTAAATCTTGGTGTTGATGGAGCTTTAAATAAGACAAACAGGTCAGTTCAGAGGTCAAGTCAAGCTTTTCAGCTGGGGCTTCTGGTCAAAGTTAAATCCTATTCAAGCCAGAAAGACCTTGGAAAAGTGATCCATGCTTTTATTACATCTTGTTCAGATTACTGCAGCTCCCGGTATGTGGTCATCTACCCGTCAGAGCTTAGGCACCTGTGGCGTGTCAGAAGCAGCAGCTCGTCTTCTAACCAGGACAAAGATTCATTTATTTGGTACTTGTCTGACTTTTTAGGTTACATCAGCCCCCCAGGGCCCTCAGGTCAGGTAACCAGGTGGTCTTGGACGTTCCTTGGTACTTTCTAAAAACTAGAGGAGATTTAGCCTTCTCAGTTGTGGCTCCCTTTCTGCACATACAGTGAATAAGCTCACTACTTTTAAAACATAGTTCAAGACGCACTTATTCACGTTGTGAAGTAGAGTCATTTTTATTTGTTTTGATTTGTTATGTTCACGTTATCGTTTAGTTTTAATTTGTTCTTATTGCTTGTACTGTTCCTGTCTATGTTAGTATAAAATACTTTGGTAGGCCACTGGCTGTTTTAAATGTCCTAAATAAATAAAGCAGACATTGATATTGAAGATAAAAACGGCTTTAAGCAGGAGGTTAGCATGTCAGAGGTTTGGGACATGCTAGCTTCTAATCTGGTGATGTGTGAGACTACACGGAGGGTTAAATAGAGTATAAGAGTTTCAGGCTTTGAGGACATATGGACACCAATACCCCTGCTCTTGAAAATTTACTGAACCTACTCTGGTTTTGTTGCCAACTCCAGTTTTACATCCCGCTTGTTCAGTAAAAGTTATTTAATCTCAGGACTAGCTGAATGAGTGAATCAATGACAAAATAAATACTGTAAATTTAATTTTCTTTTAATTGTCTGATAACATTTATCTTTGGATTCTCCCTCAGTTCCTCCATCAAACGTCACAATCATCCCTGAAAACACCTCTTTGAACCTCAGCTGGGTGCCCGGAGAGAGAAACAGGAACCACGGCTTCACCATTCGATACTGCAGGAAGTGCCGTAAGAGACGGGACGGGGGGATGAGGTTTATCAACAATAAACCTCGAGCTATGATAGAAGGCTAAATATTGAACCACTCATGTCTCTGAAGAATAATTAATGGTGTTTTTGGTGCAGGGTTTATTAATTATGATGAACTAATGCATGACAAAATAAGTGATATATCTAAAGCTAAAGTTACCTATCTAAAGTTACCTATCTATCTAAATTTATGAATCAATTCATGATCATCAGTGGACAAATCAATGGCCTAAATAACAAAGGTTCATAAAATACACCTTGAGTTTAGTTGAACTGTGCTTTTTTTTTCATAAAAATGAATAATTATCACCTCAATGGATGCATCCAGAAAAAAACATGAAAAGGAATACAATCAACCAATGCCTTTATCTGTACAGCGTCAATTTACAATTAGTGTTATCTCATCTTAGGACAACAAACAGTTTGTTTCTTATATTAAAAAGAAGAAAAAAAAACTTAATTCACAGGGCAATACTTTTGTCAATAAAATGACAAAACTTTATTTTTCAGCTTCATTTAGATCAAAACATATGTATTATTTTTGAAAACTCTTTCAGATGTTTGTCATTTAAAAATTGCCTTATTGTAGAAATAAAAAGCAATATAAAATACTAAAAGCAAATTAAGTAATAGTGCACAAGAGCAAAAAGATATCAGTAATGACTGAAAAATTCTTCTTAAAATAATCACTGATCAATTAATCCTCATCATCCCAAAAATTTGGCTGATTTATTTTTATTGTACAATGCCCTTTTATAACCTGGACACATTTACTGTAAACACAGATGTTTTGAGATTACTTGGTGAAAATGTATTAATCAACCAGTAAAGTCATCTTTATTGTACAGAAAAATTTCAAAATGTTCAGTAAAAGGCAAACTTTTTGTCTATTAATCTAAGTGTTTGTATTTATCTGCATTCATTTATTTATTTAGGTCAATGTATTGCAATTTTATTGTACTTCTATTTGTAATTTTTGACTAATTTTGTTTATTTATCTATTCATTTTTATTTATTATTTTGTTAGGTGCTATATTTGTTATTTTATTGTAATTTTTTTGAGACTCCTGGACAGATCAATTCAACCTCACGGCTGATTATGGCTGGGTATCTATTCAGAATTTCTGGATTGATTTGATTTGATATTAAGAGGTCTCAAATCAATTCAATTCATTTATTCAACATTGATTTGATTTGATATTTTGTAAAAATAATGCTGTTAAATCAATTCAATGGTACATTATATTTGTTCAGTTTATCTCAGTAAAAATAATGCTGTTAATGACTTATTGACCAGTACATTATTAAAACTGTTTTACATTAAGAACTGAACCCAAAGCAGTTACATGTTAATCACATGTTAATATGCATTAATGCATATTCTGCAAGTTAATTGTTTTTGTACATCATCTTTTCTTTCATGCTTGTTAAATCTGAAATGTCCAGACATTAATCATTAAACTCCCGTGGAGCCCCTATTAGCCCCCGCCATGTTTTTGGCTGCTTGCATGTTTTTTGGCTGCTGCTTGTGTCAGCTAAACGCCGAGATTAGCATGTAAGCAGCTGCTGCCATGGTTAATACCACAGGCTTCCCACGCCCAATGAAAAAAAACTTCCCACTTATGACTTGATTTATGATTACGAAAATTGAAATCGATTATAAATCCCTAGTGCTGTTCAATCCAGACTCATTATTACAGTCAGTGCTGTTCAATCCAGACTCATGTATTACAGTCAGGAGACCCTGATCAAATCCAGACTCATGTAAAACAGTCCGGAGACCCTGATCAAATTCAGACCCACGTATAACAGGCAGGAGACCCTGATCAAATCCAGACCCATGTAAAACAGTCAGGAGACCCTGATCAGATCCAGACCCATGTAAAACAGTCAGGAGACCCTGATCAAATCCAGACTCATGTAAAACAGGCAGGAGACCCTGATCAAATCCAGACCCATGTAAAACAGGCAGGAGACCCTGATCAAATCCAGATTCATGTAAAACAGTCAGGAGACCCTGATCAAATCCAGACTCATGTAAAACAGGAAGGAGACCCTGATCAAATCCAGACTCATGTAGAACAGGCAGGAGACCCTAATCAGATCCAGACTTATGTAAAACAGTCAGGAGACCCTGATCAAATCCAGACCCATGTAAAACAGGCAGGAGGCCCTGATCAAATCCAGACCCATGTAGAACAGGCAGGAGACCCTGATCAAATCCAGACTCATGTAAAACAGTCAGGAGACCCTGATCAAATCCAGACCCATGTAAAACAGGCAGGAGACCCTGATCAAATCCAGACTCATGTAAAACAGTCAGGAGACCCTGATCAAATCCAGACCCATGTAAAGCAGGCAGGAGACCCTGATCAAATCCAGACTTATCTAAAACAGTCAGGAGACCCTGATCAGATCCAGACCCATGTAAAGCAGGCAGGAGACCCTGATCAAATCCAGACTTATCTAAAACAGTCAGGAGACCCTGATCAGATCCAGACCCATGTAAAACAGGCAGGAGGCCCTGATCAAATCCAGACTTATGTAAAACAGGCAGGAGATCCTGATCAGATCCAGACCCATGTAAAACAGTCAGGAGACCCTGATCAAATCCAGACTTATGTAAAACAGTCAGGAGACCCTGATCAGATCCAGACCTATGTAAAACAGGCAGGAGACCCTGATCAAATTCAGACTCATGTAAAACAGTCAGGAGACCCTGATCAGATCCAGACCCATGTAAAACAGACAGGAGACCCTGATCAAATCCAGACTTTTGTAGAACAGGCAGGAGACCCTGGTCAAATCCAGACTTATGTAAAACAGGCAATAGACCCTGATCAGATCCAGATCCATGTAAAACAGTCAGGAGACCCTGATCAAATCCAGACTCATGTAAAACAGGCAGGAGACCCTGATCAAATCCAGACTTATGTAAAACAGGCAGGAGACCCTGATCAAATCCAGACTCATGTTAGACAGTCCGGAGACCCTGATCAAATCCAGACTTATGTAAAACAGGCAGGACACCCTGATCAAATCCAGACTCATGTTAGACAGTCCGGAGACCCTGATCAGATCCAGACTTATTTAAAACAGGCAGGAGACCCTGATCAAATCCAGACTCATGTAAAACAGGCAGGAGACCCTGATCAAATCCAGACTTATGTAAAACAGGCAGGACACCCTGATCAAATCCAGACTCATGCAAAACAGGCGGGAGACTCTGATCAAATCCAGACTCATGTAAAACAGTGAGGAGATCCTGATCAAATTCAGACTCATGTAAAACAGGCAGGAGACCCTGATCAAATCCAGGGCTCTAATTTCGTAGACCAGGCGCAAGCGCAGGCGCACCTGCCTGCGCCGGCCTTCGCCGTGCGCACTGGGTGTGACCAGCTCACTTTGCAAGTTTCCTGCAGTGCCAAGAGAGGTGCACCCATGGCGCACAGGGGCGCAGAGCTTGCGCCCACGCCTCTGCCTCTCCGCGAAATGTCACAGTAGGAGGAGAATAGACGTGAGTGGGATTAACACAGCCGATCGCCTTTCACCAATCAAATGAGCGCCTCGACTTTAAATGCGCTGCGGCCGAGGCGCAGCGTCTGATTGGTCTGAATGATCCCCGCTGCTGGAGACGGTCAGAGCTGCTGTCATTCAGCAAGCATGGACAGCGGGGCACGTCACCGTGTTGGCCAGCTCCCGGGACAGATGTAATCTGTTCCTTTGTCATTAATAGGAGTAAAAACAATAAGAGACAGTTACACCACAGCTGGCTTATCCATTCACAATACTTGTGATCCACCTGCATTCCTGGT
Source organism: Scarus forsteni (assembly GCA_036419115.1). NCBI lineage: Eukaryota > Metazoa > Chordata > Actinopteri > Labriformes > Labridae > Scarus > Scarus forsteni. Next base: position 47,574 of record JAZDUH010000433.1, on the reverse strand, counting down.
TTGTCATCGCCAAATAGCAGAGCCTTTAGTGATATACTGTATACTCTCCCGGTGTCTCCTCCTCATCCTCCTTGCAATGATGTAGTCTATCTTTTTAGATCACGTTAAAAATAAAGACTAAAATAGAGGAATATGGGAAATCCACGGGTAAATCCTGAGTGACAGACATTTATTTTCTCTCCTTTTTCTTCGTCTTTTTCCTCCCTCTTTTCTTTGAATTTAATGAAATGAGAGAAGCCAGATTTATACTCAGTATCAGATGTTAAGGCTGTTTATTGTTGACTTGCAAAATGTCCATCAAACTTCCAGCTGCTGTCAGGTTAAATTTCCGTTATGACAAACGGCTTTAATCCGACATCAGATGTGACGGGACAATTAATATAGATACAATTGTATATGCTGGTTCAGACGGGGACATTAAATAGTGATTGCTGTGATTGTTTATTGCATTAAAATGTGCCTGACTCTCTGGAAACCTGCCTCTGAGGCGTGCGCACATGTGCGCTTGTCACCAAATTACAGCTGCGGAGGGTGCGCTCCGCCCTGCGCCGAGGTTAGACCAGGTTGCCGCTGGCGTGCTTTCAGCGCACTTTCGGCACTGTTTTTTGGCACGAAATTGTCACTGTCCCACTCGAATCTGTCGACACCTCCCCCAGGTGCGCCTTTACCTCCCCCCTGGTGCGCCGTCACACCCATCTCTGTGCAGACAGTCTACCAAATTGTCAAATTGGCAGCGCACGGCGGTGCGCCACACGAAATTAACACTGCGTGGGGTGCGCCAGGCTTGCGCCCCCTGCGCTGCGCCACGAAATTAGAGCCCCCAGACTCATGTAAAACAATCAGGACACCCTGATCAAATCCAGACACGTGTAAAACAGTAAGGAGACCCTGATCAGATCCAGACCCATGTAAAACAGGCAGGAGACCCTGATCAAATCCAGGCATATGTGAAACAGGCCGACGACCCTGATCAAATCCAGACTCATGCAAAACAGGCAGGAGACCCTGATCAAATCCAGATTCATGTAAAACAGGAAGGAGACCCTGATCAAATCCAGACTCATGTAAAACAATCAGGAGACCCTGATCAAATTCAGACCCACGTATAACAGGCAGGAGACCCTGATCAAATCCAGACCCATGTAAAACAGGCAGGAGACCCTGATCAAATCCAGACTTATGTAAAACAGTCAGGAGACCCTGATCAGATCCAGACCCATGTAAAACAGTCAGGAGACCCTGATCAGATCCAGACTCATGCCTAATGTCCAACATCTGAGTTGTTGCATGTGGGGATAGAAAATCATGTTAAACGTTTCTAACACCTTCACTCTTGTTTTTGCGTTTCTTGCAGCTGACTGTGATTGGGAGGAGTCAGAGGTGGTAAACTCCACGCAGGGTTTCTATTGGCTGACAGGTCTTAAGCAAGGGTCACAGTACAAGCTGGAGATCTTACACGGAAATGTGACGGCGTGGAAAGACGAGACAATGACGCTCGGACCAGGTAAAGCAACAAGACAGAATTGCACCATGAAATGGCTCAGTAAATCGCTGAATAATTCTAACACTATAAATATCTGAAGACTTCAAATGGAATACTAGAGAATTTGCATTTCCATGAAGGAAATGTTTTGAAATGCTGAGCGTGACTGCTGAAACTGTGAAATGAAATTGCTTAAAGTAATGCAAAGAAAGTTGAAAATGTGAAATGAATAGTTGTAAGCAGTAAATCATGGCTGAAAATGTGTGAAATGTGCAATAAAAATGTTTGCAGAACATATTATAGCTACTGGAGGTCAGGTGTGCGTCATGACCACACTCTAACTTCAAAGAAATGTGCAAAAGTTGATGCTGCTTCAACAGTAATATCTCAGAAACTGTAGCAGATAGTGAAAAGTACATCAAAACTGTTTGCAGATGTGAAAGAAAGCAGAAAATGAATAACTGTTTTGTAACATGGTTAAATGTGTTGATATTTGTAGATGTACCTAATAACATGGCCAGTCAGTGTAAAGTAAGGTTGAGAGTGTAAAGACAAGCATGATTACGCCATTATAAAGAAGGATCTGTATTAGCCGGAGAAGAAAAGCACCTCTACCAGGAATTGAACCCTGGTTTCCCACTCCGCAATTCGCTGCGCTATCTATTTATCCATGGGGTTAAATATGGTGAGTCATGGAAAGCAGGCTAATTCTCCTGAGCACAGCAGCTCAGCACTGATAACGCTTCCGGGTAAACGAACGCTTGCTGTGTCTAAATCGGGATAGATATCAGGAAAAGGATTTCATCGTAAGAGTCCCAACAACCTGCTGAAACGCTTAATAAAATTCTCATGTTTGTACTGCTTAAAATGTTAACACAGTGGCGAATTAAAAACACGCTTCACTCGGCTGTCCGGGTCTTCGGTCTGACGCGCTCTAACATAAAGGATTTCCTCAAAAGTTGGTGTTGATTAAAAATTCATATTTAAAAAAAACGAAGACGCCAGCAAAAAGCTGAAGATATGTAAAAATGGCTGAGAAGTCAGTGCAGCTTTTAAAGTACGAATGAAGTCTGTAGGTGGAAGCATGCCCAAGCTGTGGAGCTTCAAAGTTGCAGAAGTTTTCAGCAGACCTGCACAAATGTTCCATTGATTTCAGTGTATAAAATACATGCCGAAATTATTTTTTACTGTAAAAAGTATAACTGTTGAACCTGTGAAAAATACAAGCGCACTTCTCATGAACATGCTGCATATGTCAATTTTTTTCTGTGAAAATATGTGCAAATTTGAAGCCTGTGAAAGGTGCCAAAGTCCCAGAACAAATTTGAACAAAATGGAGGATAGGGAGAACAATATGTTGAAATGCTGACTCAGCATTTCAACATAATTATCACTACAATTATTATAACTTTTGTCATTATTATTACCACTACCTTTAACATAATAATATTAATGATAATTGGGGCCTGATTCATCAGTAAGCCTGCAGCACAGAAGACTGCCTGGGGCTTTTAGCATCATTCAGCTCTCCAAAGTTGAAGTTATGTGAATGAAACCTAAGGAGAAAATCGCTCATGTAGAACAATCTTAACTTTCCACAGTTACTATGAACAGATACGCTGCACTGTGTTTTCTTTTCGTCTCTACCTGTAGTGACCACACACCTTGCACACTCTCTGCCGTGGACTCTCTCCTTTCTGTCCCTCTCTTTTCTCTTCCTGCATGATTTTAGAAGCCACACAGCAGCGGAGGTAACAGGCGCGTGTCAAACACTGCGCTGTATGGTGGTCCGGATATATATTATATATAAATTTATATATTAAACGAGGCTTCGAGGCACATCATTTGCCCCGAGGATATTTTGTAATCCAATTATCCAGATTATCTGAGGAATTGTTTCAGCCCTACTTCTAATGTTGTTGAAGGGGCTTGTGGGGACCAAGAACATCCCAACTAATGCTATTGCTGAAATGTTTAACGTTCCCGTTAAGGAACATTCCGGCGTTTCGGTTGTATCCATGTCTTGGCTTGCTCCTGAGTCCATGACGAGATAGATGACAGATCATTCTTTTGCCATTCTTGAAGGTGATAGGTCTTCTTGTCTACAGCAGACTCTGCCGTGTAGCCACCACAGCTGCCTGTGTGCAGTGTTGAGTCTGCCTCGGACTATAATATATAGCTGTGAGCAAAGGTGTAAATACCTTTGAACTTTGCATTTGTTTTGTTTATATTGTTCTTGCAGTTTTTCTCGGGTGCCTATCTTGTTTTATTGGTACTTCTTTAGTTTGATTACTTTTATTTGTTTTAATTCATGCTGATCTCTTGTTGCTATATTATTGCCTTTACTGCTGTAACGATCCTAATTAACATATTGAGGATCTTATTTATTACCAGGACCTAATAATACCATACAAAGGTAATTCAACCAGCTAATGTACATTTATAAGTTCTCTGAAAGGATGCCCTCCACCTGCCTCATCTACTCACTGTCAGTATTTCCTGCTCTACTTGCTGCAGTGAAATCAAATTAAAGAGAACGTTACTGGAAGTGAAGAGTATGTGAACAAAATACAAAGAATACTAGACCAGTATCCTGTGCAGCCTTTACACCAGTCCTATTCAATTAGCGACACATGGGCCACGTGGCCCAAAAGCAACCCTCAAGTGGCCCGAAATCAAAGTGATCGGGGTTTTGGTCCAGAGAGAAAAATAGAAAAAACTTTTACAAACACTGACAAGGCCTTACGAAAATTCCAACATTAATATAGACATTGAATGCAGCACGTTCTGAAAGGTTGCTGTTAAGCAAGTTAGCTTTAATGCACTTTGAAATGTGACCAAAAGATGGTGTTTTAATCTACACTTGTTTATGTTCATACACACCTTAGCATGTGCCTGTATTTACCTGTCAAAACTTTTTTAAGTTTTCTGCTTGAAATGTAAAGTTTAAAGGAATACTCCGACTATTTTGGACCCACGCCCTTTCCCTATCATTGACAGAGTGAGACAAGCTGAAAAATACCTTTTTTGTGTCTCTGCATCCAGTGGCTGGCTCCCAGCTGTTAGCTCCGTAGGTAGCTTAGTTCAATGGCTGGAAGTCAATAGGAGTCAAAGCCGGACTGACAAAAGTGGACAAAATACTCCTTGCAGTGGTCCAGTGGAGGGCGTATTAGCAGGTGAAGTAAATCCAAATGGTTATAAAACATTTTAAAAGACATGTTTTCTTTCTTAAATCCGTTAAAATAACGTTTTGATAAACACAGACCTGCGCATGCACAGAGCTCTGTGAACCGGAAGTAGAAGCTGGACTGAGTACTGTGCATGCGCAGGTCTCTGTGTGTATCAAAACGTTATTTTAATGGATTTAAAAAAGCCACTGGACGCAGAGACACAAAAAAGGTATTTTTGAGCTCATCTCACTATGTCAATGATAGGGAAAGGGCGTGGGTCCAAAATAGTTGGAGTGTTCCTTTAAAGAAACAATATTTCAACAGAAGTTTTGTTTAGTACTGATCTTTATGCCCTTTTGGATGTGGCAATAAATTAATAAACATCCAGTGTGTTTGTTATCTATTTGTGTCTCTTTTATGTAGTTAACTTTGCTCACTGTCGGGCCCAGCTCACCTTCCAAGTCTGAAAATCTGACTGAATTTCTACTTGAATAGCTCTGCGTTACACAGAGACATAATCCAAGTCAGTTATCTCCTGGACCTAATCTCAGTGACTGGTCATATTAGCTGCTTCTGCTGCTGTGTGGTGAGTGTTGTCTTCATCATACAGTAAAGATAACTGTCCAGTCTGCAGACCTGACGCACAGACCCAATGTTTACTGCTGACGTGTTACTATGCTAAGCTAACTGTTTGACAGACACACTGCACTGTTTCTACTTCCTGATGTTCCCTCGGCAAACTCTCTTCTTTTGGCCCCTCTCTTTTCCCTTCCTGCATGATTTTACAACGAGGTGCACAGTACCTCTACGTTTGGAAGCCACCGTCCGTGTCAAACACAGCGCGTCTACGTTTGGAAGCCAGCATCCGTGTCAAACACAATGCGTCTACGTTTGGAAGCCGCCGTCCGTGTCAAACACAGTGCATCTAAGTTTGGAAGCTGACGTCCGTGTCAAACACAGCGTCACGCTTGTAAGACGTGTGTGTCAAACACAGCGCTGAGTTTGGAAAGGTGTGTGTCAAACACAGAGTGTCTACATGTGTTGTACAGGTGTTTGGAAGCTGCCGTGTGTCAAACACAGAGTGTCTACGTTTGGAAAGGTGCCGCCCGTGTCAAACACAGCACGTGCTGGAAAGGTGTGTGGGCAAACACAGCAGCCTATGTTTGGAAGACGCCGTGTGTGGGCAAACACAGCGCGAGTTCACGCTTTGAAAGGTGTGTGTCAAACACAGCGTGTCTAAGTTTGGAAGCCACCATCCGTGTCAGACACAGCGTGTCTAAGTTTGGAAGCCACCGTCCGTGTCAAACACAGCGCGTCTACGTTTGGAAGACGCCGTCCGTGTCAAACACAGCGCGTCTATGCTTGGAGGCCGCCGTCCGTGTCAAACACAGCGCGTCTACTCTTGGAAGCTGCCGTCCGTGTCAAACACAGCGCGTCTACTCTTGGAAGCTGCCGTCCGTGTCAAACACAGCGCGCTGTAGTGGTCCAGATGTAAATAAATCCATGAGGCAAGTAATTTACCCGGATTGTCAAAAGAATCGTTTCAGCCCGAGTTTAGATGTTCAAAGACGAATGAGCACTGGATCAACACCTAACAGAGTCAGAAGGACAGCATTGAGATTTAGTACAGTCAGAATGATGGAGCACCCTAACCCTAACCCCTACCCTACCCCAGATGTTTCTATGAACTGTGAGTGTGTAAATGACATACAACAGATTCAGTGCAACTGCACATAGTGAAAACATCTATACGAGAGACTGAGACTGAGAGTTTGTAAAGGTGTGGGCACAGGGCAGAGTGAGAGCTTCTAAAGGTCTGTGGGTACAGGGCGCAGTGAGAGTTTGTAAAGGTGTGTGGGCACAGGGCGCAGTGACAGCTTGTAAAGGTGTGTGCACAGGGCACAGTGAGGGGTTTGTAAAGCTGTGTGGGCACAATGAGTGAGAGTTTGTAAAGGTGTGTGGGCACAGGGCGGAGTGAGAGTTTGTAAAGGTGTGTGGGCACAGGACAGAGTGAGAGTTTGTAAAGGTGTGTGGGCACAGGGCAGAGTGAGAGTTTGTAAGGGGGGGCACAGGGCAGACTGAGAGATGTAAAAGTGTGTGGGCACAGGCTGCAGTGAGAGTTTGTAAAGGTGTGTGGGCACAGGACAGAGTGAGAGTTTGTATAATAGTGTGGACACAGGGCAGAGTGAGAGTTTGTAAATGTGTGTCCTCACAGGGCAGAGTGAGAGTTTGTAAAGGTGTGTGGTCACAGGGCAGAATGAGAGTTTGAAAAGGTGTGTGGGCACAGGGCAGAATGAGTGTTTGAAAATGTATTTTGCCACAGGGTGGCGTGAGAGCTTGTGTGGGCCACAGAGCGTCCCCTACCAGCCCAGCATGAGAGCTCTTCGATCTGTTGGTCTGTAGACTTCCTTTAGCTCACCATCAGGGTCCAGAACCCGGCCTAGAGAACATGACCACAGTTCACATTTTTTCAGCTCTAAAAATAAATATCCTTTAAGAATAAATATTGTCTCCGTTATGCACAGAATTTTTTTATTCATATATTCCTTATTAAACACTATAAATATGATTACCTTGCATTGGTTATAAGTCAAATCCATATGTATAATCAATAGACAATAAAAATTAAATTAATATTCCTAAATTGCTAAAACAGGAAAAACTTACCCTTTAAGAGGCTAAACACCTTTTGAGATTAAAGCACTTTTAAAAAAAGCCATTACACAGATAACAACAGCATTGTACTTCCATATAATTAATTTAATGACTTTTGGTTTTCTTTTCATCCCATTCATGTTACACTTTAAAGAAAAAGGCATACTGCCCTGTTAGCATGCTGTCAAACAGCATGCTAACAAGGTCCATTACAATAAAAGGAGCCCGCTAAGCTAACGTTAGCACAAACAAACAGCCCTCCATTTATGCTTCACACATGTCGTTCTCTTTTTTTTTGCCGAGGTGGAGGCTCCTGCGAGTTAAAACAGTCAATAACTTGATGTCGATCATCACTGAAGAGAAAGAGTCGAAATAAAGTTTAACCAACCTGCAGTTCGTCTCTCACGGAGCTTCCCGCCATTATTCTCAAACTGAACCACAGCAACATCAGAGCTGCACGATTGGCCGCGGAGACCCGCGTGACCACACGACGTCACACAGACGTCAACAATGATTGGCCAGCTGACCAACGTGATCATCCCGCGAGACCACATATTTCGATGGAAATACCGCGAGCTTTGGGGACGAAAACAATGAGTGCGTTCATCCTTTTACTTACATCAACCCCGATGGAGAGCTTACAGGATAAAGGAAACGAGGGATGAAAGGAGGGAACAAGAGAGAAGAAAGGAGGGAATAAGAGGAGAGGAAAGGAGGGAATAAAAGGAGTTACACTTTAAAAACGTTACACTTTAAGCACTCAGAAACATCCTCACATAGCAGACAGCTGTCTCTGCTGGAGTCTTTATCGAGTTTTATAAATCAGGTGTAAACGTTTGCTGGGTGTCGTTTTTATAGACACTCCTTTCCTTTCCTAAAGGATGGTCCAGTGTTTCCTAAGCTAAAGGAGATAATAAAGGAAGCTACAAACGTCCTTTCCTTGACTGTTGGAGAATTAAACAGCCCTGATGATGGACGATGCTGAAATGCCTCCAGGTCATTTCTGCAGTGATGAACATTATAATATTAATGTACAATATAAGGTCGTGACCCTGGGGCGGGGCTGCCTTTCAGATTCATATTTCCAGTGGCAAATGTTCAGCACTACTTTTTATACTAAGAATTGTTGTTGATACACCGAAATGCAGCTCAGTTACATCATTCTGACTTTATTTTGCTAGCCTTATAAAAAAAAATAAAATTTGTGCAACATTGCAAAGCCACAGCCTTGGAAATAACCGAAATTTTTTAGACTGCCAAATTTAGTTTTATAGGATTTAATCGTAAATTGCTGTAACACCATATTTGTTATTGTTGTTATTAAAATGGCAGACATCCTTTTTGTTTTACAGCTTCATTCCAGATACTTTTTTTTAAGTTCTGTTTGGATATATCTTCATTATATTTATACTATTTATATCTGCCTTCATCTCTTAGAGTATCTCTGCTCAATGGGCTGATTTTTAAAATCAATCTAAAATATTCTCATGATAAATCTTTTAAATCATGCACAAGGCTCAGTCTCCCAAATTAGTAAATCAGTAATTTATTTACTGAATTATTTTATTTAACCTTTATTTAACCAGGAAGGTCCCATTGAGATAGAGAATCTCTTTTTCAAGGGAGTCCCGGCCAAGAGGTAACAAAGTTACACTGTAAAATTACGGCAATTTAAAATCAGCGCAAAATAACTTCCTGTTCTTTGGCATTGACAGTATGTCAGGATGTCAAATCATACAATCTGCTCGTCTTTTTTTGGATCGGTCTTGTTTTTGTGCCACAACAAGCTTTTTGGCTATAATAATATTATAATAATAATCATTACGGTCTCTTCTTACTTTACAAACACAAAGCCAAAAGAGTTCATTCAGACAGCAGCCACAGAACTGGAGATAAAAAAAATGTGTGCTATGCACTGATGATATTCAGGCCATAAAAAGAATATAACAATAATAATTATCATTATTACAGTAATAATAACAATAGCAAAAATAATAATGATTTAAACTTATTTCAAACATGTTTTCTAAGGTTTTGATTTTCTCTGTTCTTTATCTGCTAAAAAAAGACTATTTTTGGCTAAAGTATTTTTCTTAATATGTGCAGATCCTCCTGTGTTTTTTGATAAATCACTTTTTAAAAATAATGAATGTTCTTGTAGTAAACATATTTAAGTCCTGTTCACTCTTTTCTTTGGTTGTTTTTTTTGGTCATCTTTTAATTGATTTTTAATAATTCATTGAAAATGATATTGAAATTGTTATTAAAATAATGATTATTTTTGCTGTCTCAGTTCCCTCGGAGATGCCGGCTGGTTTCGCTGCTCAGGGCTGGTTAATTGGACTCATTCGCGCCATCCTGCTGTTGGTGCTTATACTGCTGGTCCTCTGCCTCACCAAATGCAGGAAAGGTGGAAAACATGCTGGTGAGATGAAAGATTCATATCAAACATTAAACACAAAAACACGTAGTAGATAATTACATTTAAGTCCATGCTAACCAGTCTGAAATGTTATTTTTCATCTTCAGTCAAAGATAAAGAGGATAAGGAAGTGGACTCCGAGGCTCAGCAAATGAAAGACGAGACATTTGGAGAGTACAGGTCAGTCTTTGAGTCAAACAGGTTGTCATACAATGTTGACATCGTCAAACACATTTACTGGAAACTAACTTTGTTATTAAAATTCTTGGACATAACATTTCCAAAAAAAGAATCAACAGTTTAATAAAAGCAGGTCATGACCATCAGACTGGATTATATAATATATATGATATAATATATATGTATATATGTATATATATATATATATATATATATATATATATATATATATATATATATATATAGATATAATGTTTCTGTTTATCCAAGTGTGTAACTGCCTCTGTTCACCTTCTGAAAAGTACAGTGAGTTTACATTTGTTTGAAATGATGGTGCCAATTAACATTATCAATGAAAATTGCAAAAACATCCAGTTATTCCTGCGCCCACAGATCAGTCTTTGGCTGTAAACTAAACCAAGAGAAAGAAACAAAAACACGTTTCTGTGGCTTTATTCACTTCAGAATCTCACAGATGTACACACCAATGTTGAAGAATAGCATTTGTAAAAAAAAATCTAGAGCTCACGTTTTAAGTTTTGACATCCTAAAGAGTTTAATTTCTTAATTCAACAAACATCAACCAGCTTCATTTTTGAAAAAAATCTGTTTTAAACTGAAAAACGGAGTCACTGATGTTCCTGCTGGGTTTATCTGAATGTCAGACTCAAAGTTTTACGATGCTATGTTTGTGTCTTCACACTCACCTGCAGATCTTTGGAGAGGTGAGAAACCTGAAGGTCAAATGTTTCACATCACACTATTTCAGCTGCTCCAATTCATGTTGAAATTATTTGAGCATCTTTTTTCTCTCTTTTTAAATGCAAGACTTTTGGTCTGAATTGCATGTCTCCAGAACTTACTGCTAGTGTTTGACTGCATGAATGAATTATATATATATAAATATACATATACATATACATATACATCTCTCTCTCTCTCTCTCACTATATATATATATATATGTATATATATATATGTGTATATATATATATATATATATATATATATATATATATAGATATATATATATATACATATTGGTATAATTGTGAGTTTACGTGTGTGTTTGTGGTTACTGGATTGTTCTAATTAATTTTTCTTGACTCTACTCGGTGTTAAAAATATACTCCAAAAATACAATACCCAAAACCAGTGTAGTTGGCACGTTGTGTAAATCGTAAATAAAAACAGAATACAATGATTTGCAAATCCTTTTCAATCTATATTCAATTGAATACACTGCAAAGACAAGATATTTAATTTTCGAACTGAGAAACTTTTTCTTTTGCAAATAATCATCAACTTAGAATTCAATGGCAACAACACATTGCAAAAAGTTGGCACAGGGGCATTTTTACCGCTGTGTTACATCGCCTTTCCTTTTAACAACACTCAGTAAACGTTTGGGAACTGAGGAGACCAATTTTTGAAGCTTTTCGAGTGGAATTCTTTCCCATTCTTGCTTGATGTACAGCTTAAGTTGTTCAACAGTTTGGGGTCTCCGTTGTTGTTGTACTTTACGCTTCATAATGTGCCACACATTTTCAATGGGGGACAGGTCTGGACTACAGGCAGGCCAGTGTAGTACCCGCACTCTTTTACTACGAAGCCACGCTGTTGTAACACGAGTAGAATGTGGCTTGGCATGGTCTCGCTGAAATAAGTAGGGGCGTCCATGAAAAAGACGTTGCTTGGATGGCAACATATGTTGCTCCAAAACCTGTATGTGCCTTTCAGCATTAAATGTGCCTTCACAGATGTGTAAGTTACCCATGCCTTGGGAACTAATACACCCCCATACCATCACAGATGCTGGCTTTTGAACTTTGAGCCTATAACAGTCCGGATGGTTCTTTTCCTCTTTGGTCCGGAGGACACGACGACCACAGTTTCCAAAAACAATTGTAAATGTGGACTGGTCAGACCACAGAACACTTTTCCGCTTTGCATCAGTCCATCTTAGATGAACTCGGGCCCAGCAAAGCCAGCAGCGTTTCTGGGTGTTGTTGATAAATGGCTTTTGCTTTGCATAGTCGAATTTTAACTTGCACTAACAGATGTAGACGAACTGTAGTTACTGACAGTGGTTTTCTGAAGTGTTCTTGAGCTCATGTGGTGACATCCTTCCCACATTGATGCCGGTTTTTGATGCAGTACCGCCTGAGGGATCGAAGGTCACCGCTAGTCAGTGCTGGTTTTCGGCCTTGCCGCTTACGTGCAGTAATTTCTCCAGATTCTCTGAACCTTTTGATGATATTACGGACCGTAGATGATGAAATCCCTAAATTCCTTGCAATAGCTGGTTGAGAAATGTTGTTCTTAAACTGTTGGACAATTTGCTCACACATTTGTTCACAAAGTGGTGACCCTCGCCCCATCCTTGTTTGTGAATGACTGAGCATTTCAGGGAAGCTGCTTTTATACCCAATCATGGCACCCACCTGTTCCCAATTAGCCTGTTCACCTGTGGGATGTTCCAAATAAGTGTTTGATGAGCATTCCTCAACTTTCTCAGTCTTTTTTGCCACTTGTGCCAGCTTTTTTGAAACATGTTGCAGGCATGAAATTCCAAATGAGCTAATATTTGCAAAAAATAGAGTTTACCAGTTCGAACGTTAAGTATCTTGTCTTAGTTGTGTATTCAATTGAATATAAGTTGAAAGGGATTTGCAAATCATTGTATTCTGTTTTTATTTACAATTTACACAACGTGGCAACTTCACTGGTTTTGGGTATTGTAAAATCTGAATATTTATCATTTATTTTTTATTTAAGTATTTCATATATTGTATTTTTCTGTCATGTTTCAGCGATGGAGATGAAAAACGCTCGGACAGCGGGCCCTCGCTGTGCGGTGACAGTAAACTGGGCCGCGATGACTCTCTGGCAGAATACGGCGACAGCGTGGACATCCAGTTTAACGAGGACAGCTACTTTATTGGACAGTCTAGCGGCCAAGGGCCTGTTCCCCATGGCAACGAGAGCTCTGGCCCCACCTCCCCTGTCAATGCAGCCCCTCCCCCTACCATCGCCCCTTCCATGTCGAGCATCCTTAACCGGCCCAGCTAGACAAAAGCATCCAAACACACACCGACTTCACTCACACATTCCACAGGTTTCTGCCAATGTTTACAGGATGTTTACGAAAACACACACGCCTTTAAATACAAACAACCAATCACTCATCAGCGTGAGGGGAAGTGGGCGGAGCCAGAGGTTTGTGTTACTCTGCAGTTCACAGGGATAGGACCTTTCTGCATTCTGATTGGCCTGTAAGAGGTGGTTAACTTTGTAGCTCAGTGATGTCATGATGCTGATGCTGCAGTGGTTGACCTTCGTGATGTGAATGAATGTTCATGTCGTCTGGTGTTTGAAACTCCCCCTCCAGGCACGACATTACAAACTCCTCTAAACAGGCGCAATGTAAAAACTCCTCTAGACAGGTGTGACGTTGAAACTCCTCTAAACGGGTGCAATGTTAAAAACTCCTCTAAACGGGAGCAATGTTAAAAACTCCTCTAAACGGGCACAACGTTAAAACTCCTCTATACAGGCACAAATTGTTAAAAACTCCTCTAAACGGGTGCAACGTTCAAAAGTCTTCTAAACAGGCGCGATGTTAAAAACTCTTCTATACAGGCGTGACATTAAAACTCCCCTAAACAGGTGCAATGTTAAAAACTCTTCGAAATAGGCGGGATGTTGAAACTCCTCTGAACGGGCGCAATGTTAAAAACTCCTCTAAACAGGCCTGATGTTAAAAACTCTTCTAAAAAGGCATGACATTTAAACTCCTGTAAACAGGCGCAACATGAACAAAACTCCTCTAAACAGGCACAACGTTCAAAAGTCTTCTAAACAGGCGCGATGTTAAAACTCCTATAAACAGGTGCGACGTCCAAAATCTCCTCTAAACAGGCACAATGTTAAAAACTTCTATAAACAGGCGCAACATTAAAAACTCCTCTAAACAGGTCCGTTGTTAAAACATCATCCATCTTCCCTGAAACACGGCCCTAGTTATGTTTCTATCTGACAGATAAAACCAAAATGCATCATGTAAACTTTTTCTTTGAAAAAACTGCTGTTTCATTTCAGTGGGGCAGTGCAGTGGTGCAGTGATTTGCTCTGTCTACAGTGAGCAGTCTGACTCCCTGGTCTACCAGGCTCTTCTGTGCAGGCGTGCTCAATGTGCGTCTGTGGGTTTGTCCAGGTACTCAGGCTTCTCATCAGTTAAATTATTGACCCCAAAATGTCTGTAGTTGTGAGTGTATATACTTTTATGTCTCTATATGCCAGCCCTGTGATTGGCTGGTCCCTTGTCCAAAGTGTAACTTTGTTGCACAGTGAGAGCGATCAGCTGTATAGATGCTGATGGGTGAAGGTGTTTGGGTTAGCGAACCTGGATCCACTAGGGATCCAGGAAAATGCATGGGCCATACACTGGGCTTGGCCCGACAGCTCAGACATTATTAAGTTTTTATATTTTTTGTTTTTGTTTGTGGTCCATCTATTGATGGGCCGTAAAAATTAGTTGTACCCCAACTGCTTGTGAATTGGCTTTCCTTTCTGTCTTCCTTCCTTCCCTCTTTCCTTTCTTTTCTTTCATTTAGACTTTCCCTTGCTTTCTTTTCCTTAGCTTTGAGTTTCCCTTTGTTCTTCTCTTGTGCTTTTCTTAGCTTTCTTTCGTGGCTCAAGAACTATTTGCGCAACGTTTCGACTTGGCCTTCTTTAGGCGATTCTTGAGCCTTTCTTTGCATGCTCTTTTTGGCTGCTTCTCTTCTTGGGCTTGCTCTTTTTGGCTGCTTTTCTTTATCCTTTGTTTCTTTATTCTTTGTTTCTTTATACTTTGTTTCTTCTTTCTTTGTATTGGCACCCCCTTGGTCTTTACTCTCAACTTCTTTTTCCTTTCTTGGCTTTTCTCTTTCCTTTGCTTTCTCTTAGCTTTTTTCTTTCTTTTCCCTTTCATGCTTTCCTTCTCTCTTTAGCTTCTTCCTTTGCAGTTGCTTTGCTTTGACTGAGGCTTGAGTTTGGTGTTGGGGAATATATAGTGGGTGGGTGGGGCCAGTAAATTAGTCGTATTTGAGTTATTTAGTTTTACATTGGGCTTAGTTAGTTTACATTAGTATAGGGATTTTAATCAAAACTAGGGTTAGCTTAGGGTTACCACTAGGGTTAGGTTTAGGGTTAGGGCCAGGGTCGGGGTTATACGGGTTAGGGTTAGGGGAATCAAAGCGAACCTGCCTTCTGGGGAAGGCAGGAAAGGCACGGGCCATCCCAGAGCGTCCCGCTCTCCCCCCATCCCAAGACCCATAACGGGTCTGCGGTCTCTAAATCTTGGAAACGGGGGGGGGGGACCGCGCCTCCTCCCATATTCCACTTGGATCCACTCCCCTGGAGTGGGTCCACTCATCGTTGTTTTAATGATATTTATTTGTTTGTATTTTTAATGTATTTTTAATTTTTTTTTTATTAAAAAAAAAAAGAAAAAATAAATTAAATTGTTTTTAAATAATCAAAAGAAAATTAAATGAAATTAAATGAAATAAAAGTTGTTTTTAATCAAATAAAGTAAAACCAAATGGATTTAAATAAAAAAACTCCCTAAATCAAGTCCACGTGCCCACGTGCGACGTTTCGGCCCTATCCGGGCGTCGGTGGCGCAGTTGGATAGTGCGCTTGGTCAGTGATAGGAAGGTTGCAGGTTCAAGCCCAGCTCCGGGCGACACATGGCGTTGTGTCCTTGGGTAAGACACTTAACCCCAAGTTGCTCCCACTGCTGCGTCAGTGGCGTGTAAATGGGCATGAAAGGGCGTGAATGTGTTAGAGATACTGATGGATAACTAACATAGAAACTCAGAACCATCAGTGAGTGAATGTGAGTGCAAATGGGTGTGAATGGGTATGAATGGGTAGGTGTGACCTGCGGTGTAAAGCAGCTTTGAGCAGTCAAAAGACTAGAAAAGCGCTATGTAAGCTCAAGTCCATTTACCATTTATCCGGGCCTTCTTCAGGCTGGGCACGGCAAGGCTAAAAGAAAAGAAAGCTGGCTGGCTGGCTGTGTAAGTAGGTGTTCTGAGGTTTGAGGTCAGAGAAGAAATGAGCTCCTGAGCTCTGCCTGTCCTTTTATACCCGCCCCCGATGAATTTTTTGCACACAATGAATTTACCCAATTTGACGTGTTCCCTTGTTTTTAACCCTATAAATGCTGTACACTTTTAACTTTTTAGTCCCTTTTCCTATAAAATATCAATCTATTACCCCATTAATCTATTTATTAATAAAAATTATAATGAATTAAACCCTATTTTAATACTTTTTATCCTATTTATTAATTATTATAAAGATTTTAAATTTTTAATCCCAATTATAGGGTAGGGTAAGGTTAGGAAACTTTACAGTGACAACCCCCGGTTCATCCATCGACTGGCCGGTTGAGTAGGTATGTCAAGGGCTTGCACGGGCCGGCGCGTATTGTCTATCCATGGTTCCTTGTCAATAACCTTATCCCTCTTTGAAATTAGATAAGACAGGAGTGAGAGGGAGGGAGAGAAAGGAGTGTGTGTAAAAAGAGGTGTGTGTCTGTGTGTGTGTGTGGGGCGAACTCCTTTGGTGTTCTGTCCTGGCGTGTCCATTTATGAATCCACTTGTGACATCATCCTGAACTGGGGTTAATACACACACAATATATATGTATGTGTGACTTTAGGTTATCGTTGTGAAGTTATCGATAGCACTAGAAAGGAGGCTTTGGTTTAAGCAATAAAGAGGTATGGTTAGGTTAAGGGTTAGTAAATGGGGGACTTTAGGATTATAGTTGTGAAGTTATTGATAACCTCGGAAGTGAGGCTTCCGTTAAGGCAATAAGCCGGTATGGTTAGGATGTATTTCTTCAGGTCTGGCACACTAAAAAATGAAGCAAAACGAGTCAGAAATGGTTGAATGGCTGTTCGGTCTGCTTGAGCTGCAAGGGTGTTGCCTCTCTGCAAGCTGGAGCAAGAATGAGCTGTGCTCTGCAGCCCCTCCCTTTTATAGCCTCTGGTTGCCTGCATGTCTGCCTGTGGGCTTTGCCCGGGCATGTCCCTCTGCCTGCACTGTTTTAACTGGATTTTGACCCAAATTTTAATAATTAAGTGTATTTTATCATACCAATAACTTAAATAAATGAAGTATAAGTAAAAGCATAAAGTAATTAAGTTTATTTAACCTTTTAATGTGAGTAGTCTGCTTATTTGTCCTGAAGTCTATGTGTTTTTCGAAGTTTCATGTGAGAAATAAACTGTTTTTACTGGATTTGGCTGAAGATATTAATGAATTAATTGTATTGTGGGATGAAAATAAATGAAATAAATAAATAACATGAATTATGTAGTTTAATTTAAGTTTTTAGCATGTTTGATCTGTGTCTGTACTTAAATTTACCTGTGTATCGAAGTGTTGTATAAGCGATGAGCTGTTTTAGCCTTTAATAAATCGTAAAGTGCTTTTCTTGTGTATATAATCATGTAATCAAGTTATTCTTTAAGAAACTAATCATGTATGAATATTTTTAACCCTTTGATGAATTCCAATTACTTGTATTTTGTGCATATGTGTCATTTTTATAGGTTTTATGTGTCCTGTGGACTGTTTTTAACTCTTTAACAAATATAAAGTGTTTTTCTGTGTTTTCTTATGTATAAAGTGTAATTGTTTGTGGGGATTTAATGAAGTTAACCTTGTAATGGCTTTACTGTACTGTATGAATTTTATTTTAACTCCTTAATAATTATGAATTGCTTGTCTCTGTGTTTGTGTATATTAAATTACCCATTTTAATCATTGTATAGTATATGTCTGTGTGTCTATATTTATTAATTACTCCAAATATACATTATGTATGTATTTATTGCTTGAGATTATGAATTTGAGGTCAGGGTTACTATTAAAGGGAAAATTAAGTTTTTAAGTTAGGGATATGGTAAGGATTAAGATTGCGGTTAATAAATGGGTAATTATAGATTTTATTTATAAAAATAGGTTATGTAATTGGATGAAATGGGTTAACTTTAAAGGAGGAAACTTTACATTAAAGGAAAACTTAGGGTTAGGCATAAAGAAGGTTTTAAAGGCTAGGATAGGAGAGACTCTCTCGATGACCCCCCCACCTCGTCCATCGACTCGGTGGTTGACATGGGTGAGCCAAAGGCAATGCACTGGCCGGCGCATGTCGGTATTACTCTCTGATCACGTTGTGTTAAGTTCCTTCCCTTATTCTTTCTAGCCTGTCCAGGGTTCCATTTCTCGGGTTTGATTCAAACGATATCCTTTTGTATTGATGTATTCATTAATCCACCATCCTGTACCTAATATAATGGACCCTCATCATAATTGAGATATATTGGGATTTCAGTTTGTGTTTATCCTCCTCATGTACTTATGTATTGGTTAGTTATCTGGACTGAAGTTATTACAATTAAGCTTTGTCTGTCCTATAAATGTGTACCTAATGTATTGGCCAGTTATGGAGAACCAGAGATCTAATAATTAATAAATAATTAATAAAGAAATAATTAATTAATTAATTAATTAATAATAAATAATAAATAATTAATAAATAATTAATTCAACCTTGGTGTTTATCTTCTGCATGTGGCTAATCTATAGGTCACCTGTCAGGTCTGAGACTTGTATCCAGGCCAGGATTGTGGTTTATTATGTCAGGGTTAATTTTAATTTGGAGTGAAAACAGTAAGCCTTAGATCAGAATCCCTGAGGGTTAGGTTAAGGGTAAAGTTAAGGGCTAGATATTATTTTAAAGATAAGGGGTTTAGGATTAGGCCAGAGCCCTTAAGGGTTAGGGTAAGGGTAAGGGGTATGCGTTGGGCGCGCCCGACTTCGCGATCGCGGAGCAGATTGCGTCGAGGGGATAGGGAGTTGCTACGTTTTTCGTCGGTTAGCTAATGTGCTAACTCGCGCCCGTGCATTCAAGGTCCGGCCCTGACCCTCGTGCGGGACTTGGAATTAACTCGCGAGTTCCGCAATTTGGACAAACCGTTAGTTGGAATTCCAACATTTGGAGCAAACGGTGACAAAATGACCTCGGAAAAAAATCACGCGAGTACTCTTAAACGAGTCGTTCTCAAAAATGTGATTTGTGGGAGCAAACGACCATTTCGGCCCCCTATTCCAGGTGGTTTTTAAAAATACTTGGTGTAATTATTGACTTGGCCACCAGGGGTCCTCGTTCAGCTGTCGTTCAATTCCAGGTCGAAGCCTAAGCCTAGTTCCAGGAAATGCAATTCCACGTAGCACACATTCCAAAGTCCAAAGATTCAATGGTGGTCCAGATCAGCTTCCAGGAAAGTTACCTCCATGGGGTACCTATCACAAACACGCCCAAGACAGTCCCCTGACTTAGGGTACAAAAAACCGGTAAAGATTCAATGGTGGTCCAGATCAGCTTCCAGGAAAGCAACCTCCATGGGGTACCTATCACAAACACGCCCAAGACAGTCCACTGACTTAGGGTAAAAAAAAAGGTAAAGATTCAATGGTGGTCCAGATCAGCTTCCAGGAAAGTTACCTCCATGGGGTACCTATCACAAACACGCCCAAGACAGTCCCCTGACTTAGGGTGAAAAAAAAAGGCAACGAGTCAATGGTGGTGTCCAGATCAGCTTCCAGGAAAGTTACCTCCATGGGGTACCTATCACAAACACGCCCCAGACAGTCCACTGACTTAGGGTAAAAAAAGGTAAAGAGTCACTTGTGTGCACGATCACTTTCCAGGAAAGTTACCTCCATGGGGTACCTATCACAAACACGCCACAGACAGTCCCCTGACTTAGAGGTAAAAAAAAAAAAAAAAAAAGGTAAAGGGTCAAAGGTGGTCAAGATTACCTTCCAGGAAAGTGACCTCCATGGGGTGCATGCCAAAGACACAAGCCCCAGACAGGGCCCGGTCTCAGGGGTCAGAAGGTAGTAAGTCAGTGGTGGACAGGATCACCTTCCAGGATAATGACCTCCATTGGGGTAACTGCAAAAGACGTGGGCCCCAGACAGTCCGCTCACAGAGGGTAAAGAAGGAACGCAGTCAATGTTGGTCAGGATCAGCTTCCGGGAGTATGACCCCCATGGGGTACCTACCGACGACACATGCCCCCGACAGTCCCTGGACTCAGGGGACAGAGGGTAGTTAGTCAACGGCGGTAAAGATCAGCTTCCAGGATAGTGACCTCCATGGGGTACCTACCAAAGACACATGCCCCCACACAGTCCCTGGACTCGGGGGACAGAAGGTAGGTAGTCAATTGTGGTCATATTCAGCTTCCAGGAAAATGACCCCCATGGGGTACCTACAAGAGACACATGCCCCCGACAGTCCCTGGACTCAGGGGACAGAGGGTAGTTAGTCCACGGTGGTCCACATCACCTTCCAGGATAATGACCTCCATGGGGTGCCTGCCAAAGACACAAGCCCCAGACAGGGCCCGGTCTCAGGGGTCAGAAGGTAGCGAGTCAGCGGTGGACAGGATCGCCGTCCAGGATAATGACCTCCATGGGGTAACTGCAAAAGACGTAGGCCCCAGACAGTCCGCTCACAGAGGGTAAAGAAGGGAAGGCACTCAAAGTTGGTCAGGATCGGCTTCCGGGACTCGACCCCCATGGGGTACCTACAAAGACACATGCCCCGACAGTCCCTGGACTCAGGGGACAGAAGGTAGATAGTCAATGGTGGTCAACATCACCTTCCAGGATAATGACCTCCATGGGGTAACTGCAAAAGATGTAGGCCCCAGACAGTCCCCTCACAGAGGGTAAAGAAGGAACGCGGTCAATGTCGGTCAGGATCAGCTTCCGGGCGTATGACCCCCATGGGGTACCTACCAAAGACACAGGCCCCAGACAGTCCCCGGACTAAGGTGACAGAGGGTAGTTAGTCAATGGTGGTCAAGATCAGCTTCCAGGAAAATGACCTCCATGGAGTAACTAACAAATACCTAAGCCCGACATGGTCCTCTCATTTAGGGGAGCAAATCGAAAGACAGTGAAGCCCTAATGCTGGGCTCGAGACAACTTTCAGGAAAATGACCTCCATGGGGTACCTACCAAAGACACAAGCCCCAGTCTGTTCAGGGACTCAGGGACACAAAGGTAGTGATTCAATGGAACTCAAGATCAGCTTCCAGGATAAGGACCTCCACTGGGTACCAACCCGAGACACAAGCCCCAGAAAGTCATTGGATTCCTGGGAAACAAGTTACAGCTTCAATGGTGGTCAGGATCACCTTCCAGGAAAATGACCCCCATGGGGAACTTACCATAATCACACCCAAAACAATCAACTGGCTTACCATCCTCCAGGACAGCCCCCTTCTCCTTCGACCTGGCGCACCACTCGAACCTGTTCACCCACTCTTAAGCCCCCCCACGGACTAAACCAATAATGCACCCCCCACGCGCGTTCGTGCCCTTGGTAATCTAAATGTTGATGTTCCTTCCAGGAAGATGACCTCCGCAGGGTGCCAACCCAAGACACAAGCCCCAGATTGGACTCAGGTTTCCGGGGAAGGAAGGGAAGGGTGCAATGGTGGTCCGCATCGACTTCCGGGAAAATGACCTCCATGGGGTACCTACCGTTATCACATACAAAACAATCCCCTGACTTAGAAATCCTCCAGGACAGCCCCCTCCTCGGTGTTCCTGGCTCACCACTCGAACCTGTTCACCCACTCTTAAGCCCCCCCACGGACTAAACCAATAATACACCCCCCACGCGCGTTCGTGCCCTTGGTAATCTAAATGTTGATGTTCCTTCCAGGAAGATGACCTCCGCAGGGTACCAACCCAAGACACAAGCCCCGGATGGACTCAGGTTTCCGGGGAAGGAAGGGAAGGGTGCAATGGTGGTCCGCATCGACTTCCGGGAAAATGACCTCCATGGGGTACCTACCGTTATCACATACAAAACAATCCCCTGACTTACAATCCTCCAGGACAGCCCCCTCCTCCATCTACCTGGCGCACCACTCGAACCTGTTCACCCACTCTTAAGCCCCCCCACGGACTAAACCAATAATACACCCCCCACGCGCGTTCGTGCCCTTGGTCATCTAAATGTCGATGTTCCTTCCAGGAAGATGACCTCCGCAGGGTACCTGCCCAAGACACAAGCCCCGGATGGACTCAGGTTTCCGGGGAAGGAAGGGAAGGGTGCAATGGTGGTCCGCATCGACTTCCGGGAAAATGACCTCCATGGGGTACCTACCGTTATCACATACAAAACAATCCCCTGACTTAGAAATCCTCCAGGACAGCCCCCTCCTCCATCTACCTGGCGCACCACTCGAACCTGTTCACCCACTCTTAAGCCCCCCCACGGACTAAACCAATAATACACCCCCCACGCGCGTGCCCTTGGTCATCTAAATGTCGATGTTCCTTCCAGGAAGATGACCTCCGCAGGGTACCTGCCCAAGACACAAGGCCCAAACAGCGTCAGGTTTCCGGGGAAGGCAGGTAAAGGTCCATTGGTGGTCAGCATCACCTTCCTGGATAAGGACCTCCTTCCAGAAAAATGACTTCCACAGGGTACATATCCAAGACACTACCCCCAGACTGACTCAGGTTTCCGGGGCAGGAATTTAAAGGTTCATTGGTGGTGACGATCAACTTCCTGGAAAATGTCCTCCAAGGGGTACCTACCCAAGACACAAGCCCCAGAAAGTCCTTGGATTCAGGGGGACGAAGTAAAAGGTTCAATGGTGGTCACGATCACCTTCCAGGAAAATGACCTCCATGGGGTACCTATCACTATCACACCCAAAACAATGCCCTGACCTACAATCCTCCAGGACAGCCCCCTTCTCCATCTACCTTGCTCACCACTCAAACCAGTTCACCCACTCTTAAGCACCCCCCCACGGACTAAACCAATAATGCACCCCCCACGCGCGTTCGTGCCCTTGGTAATCTAAATTTTGATGTTCCTTCCAGGAAAACGACCTCCACAGGGTACCTACCCAAGAGACAAGCCCCAGACGGACTCAGGTTTCCGGGGAAGGAAGGTAAAGGTTCATTGGTGGTCAAAATCACCTTCCAGGAAAATGTCCTCCACGGGGTACCAACCCAAGACACAAGCCCCAAAACAGTGCCAGGTTTCCGGGGAAGGGAGGTAAAGGTTCATTGGTGGTCAAAATCACCTTCCAGGAAAATGCCCTCCACGGGGTACCAACCCGAGACACAAGCCCCAGACAGTGGCTGTTTTCCGGGGAAGTAAGGTAAAGGTTTTATGGTGGTCCACATCACCTTCCAGGAAAATGCTCTCCAGGGGGTAACAACCTAAGACACAAGCCCCAGAAAGACTCAGGTTTCCGGGGAAGGAAGGTAAAGGTTCATTGGTGGTCAGCATCACCTTCCAGGAAAATGTCCTCCATGGGGTCCCAACCCAAGACACAAGCCCCACACAGTGTCTGGTTTCTGGGGAAGCAAGGTAAAGGTTCATTGGTGGTCACGATCACCTTCCAGGAAAATTGTCCTCCAGTACCAACCCAAGACACAAGCCCAAGACAGTGTCTGGTTTCTGGGGAAGCGGAAGGTAAAGGTTCACTGGTGGTCAGCATCACCCACCAGGAAAATGTCCTTCCACAGGGTACCAACCCAAGACACAAGCCCCAAACAGTGCCAGGTTTCGGGGAAGGAGGTAAAGGTTCAATTGGTGGTCAAGTTCACCTTCCAGGAAAACGACCTCCACGGTGTACCAACCCGAGACACAAGCCCCAGACAGGGCCAGGTTTCTGGGGAAGCAAGGTAAAGGTTCATTGGTGGTCACGATCACCTTCCAGGAAATTGTCCTCCACGGTGTACCAACCCAAGACACAAGCCCCAGACAGCGCCAGGTTTCCGGGGAAGGAAGGTAAAGGTTCATTGGTGGTCAGCATCACCTTCCAGGAAAATGTCCTCCATGGGGTCCAAACCCAAGAAACAAGCCCCACACAGTGTCTGGTTTCTGGGGAAGCAAGGTAAAGGTTCATTGGTGGTCACGATCACCTTCCAGGAAATTGTCCTCCACGGTGTACCAACCCAAGACACAAGCCCAAGACAGCGCCAGGTTTCTGGGGACGGAAAGTAAAGGTTCACTGGTGGTCAGCATCACCCACCAGGAAAATGACTTCCACAGGGTACCAACCCAAGACACAAGCCCCAAACAGTGCCAGGTTTCCGGGGAAGGGAGGTAAAGCTTAATTGGTGGTCAAGTTCACCTTCCAGGAAAATGACCTCCACTGTGTACCAACCCAAGACACAAGCCCCAGACAGGGCCAGGTTTCTGGGGAAGCAAGGTAAAGGTTCATTGGTGGTCACGATCACCTTCCAGGAAATTGTCCTCCACGGTGTACCAACCCAAGACACAAGCCCAAGACAGCCCCAGGTTTCTGGGGACGGAAGGTAAAGGTTCACTGGTGGTCAGCATCACCTACCAGGAAAATGACTTCCACAGGGTACCAACCCAAGACACAAGCCCCAAACAGTGCCAGGTTTCCGGGGAAGGGAGGTAAAGGTTAATTGGTGGTCAAGTTCACCTTCCAGGAAAATGTCCTCCACGGGGTACCAACCCAAGACACAAGCCCCAAACAGTGCCAGGTTTCCGGGGAAGGGAGGTAAAGGTTAATTGGTGGTCATGATCACCTTCCAGGAAATTGTCCTCCACGGTGTACCAACCCGAGACACAAGCCCCAGACAGGGCCAGGTTTCCGGGGAAGTAAGGTAGAGGTTCATTGGTGGTCAACATCACCTTCCAGGAAAATTACCTCCACGGTGTGCCAACCCAAGACACGAGCCCCAAACAGTGCCAGGTTTCCGGGGAAGGGAGGTAAAGTTTAATTGGTGGTCAAGTTCACCTTCCAGGAAATTGTCCTCCACGGTGTACCAACCCAAGACACAAGCCCCAGACAGCGCCAGGTTTCTGGGGAAGGAAGGTGAAGGTTCATTGGTGGTCAGCATCACCTTCCAGGAAAATGTCCTCCATGGGGTCCAAACCCAAGAAACAAGCCCCACACAGTGTCTGGTTTCTGGGGAAGCAAGGTAAAGGTTCATTGGTGGTCACGATCACCTTCCAGGAAATTGTCCTCCACGGTGTACCAACCCAAGACACAAGCCCCAGACAGCGCCAGGTTTCCGGGGAAGGAAGGTAAAGGTTCATTGGTGGTCAGCATCACCTTCCAGGAAAATGTCCTCCATGGGGTCCAAACCCAAGAAACAAGCCCCACACAGTGTCTGGTTTCTGGGGAAGCAAGGTAAAGGTTCATTGGTGGTCACGATCACCTTCCAGGAAATTGTCCTCCACGGTGTACCAACCCAAGACACAAGCCCAAGACAGCGCCAGGTTTCTGGGGACGGAAAGTAAAGGTTCACTGGTGGTCAGCATCACCCACCAGGAAAATGACTTCCACAGGGTACCAACCCAAGACACAAGCCCCAAACAGTGCCAGGTTTCCGGGGAAGGGAGGTAAAGCTTAATTGGTGGTCAAGTTCACCTTCCAGGAAAATGACCTCCACTGTGTACCAACCCAAGACACAAGCCCCAGACAGGGCCAGGTTTCTGGGGAAGCAAGGTAAAGGTTCATTGGTGGTCACGATCACCTTCCAGGAAATTGTCCTCCACGGTGTACCAACCCAAGACACAAGCCCAAGACAGCCCCAGGTTTCTGGGGACGGAAGGTAAAGGTTCACTGGTGGTCAGCATCACCTTCCAGGAAAATGACTTCCACAGGGTACCAACCCAAGACACAAGCCCCAAACAGTGCCAGGTTTCGGGAAGGGAGGTAAAGGTTAATTGGTGGTCAAGTTCACCTTCCAGGAAAATGTCCTCCACGGGGTACCAACCCAAGACACAAGCCCCAAACAGTGCCAGGTTTCCGGTGAAGGGAGGTAAAGGTTAATTGGTGGTCATGATCACCTTCCAGGAAATTGTCCTCCACTGGGTACCAACCTAAGATTCAAGCCGCACACAGTGTAAGGTTTACGGGGAAGTAAGGTAGAGGTTCATTGGTGGTCAACATCACCTTCCAGGAAAATTACCTCCACGGTGTGCCAACCCAAGACACGAGCCCCAAACAGTGCCAGGTTTCCGGGGAAGGGAGGTAAAGTTTAATTGGTGGTCAAGTTCACCTTCCAGGAAATTGTCCTCCACGGTGTACCAACCCAAGACACAAGCCCCAGACAGCGCCAGGTTTCTGGGGAAGGAAGGTGAAGGTTCATTGGTGGTCAAAATCACCTTCCAGGAAAATGTTCTCCACGGGGTACCAACCCAAGACACAAGCCCCAAACAGTGCCAGGTTTCCGGGGAAGGGAGGTTAAGGTTCATTGGTGGTCAGCATCACCTTCCAGGAACATGTCATCCACTGGGTACCAAACCAAGGCACAAGCCCCAGACGGACTCAGGTTTTCAGGGAAGGAAGGTAAAGGTTCATCGGTGGTCAAGATCACCTTCCAGGAAAATGACCTCCACACGGAACCTGCCCAAGACACAAGCCCCAGAAAGTCATTGGTTTCGGGGAAGGAAGTTAGAGGTTCATTGGTGGTCACGATCACCTTCCAGGAAAATGACCTCCACAGGGTAAATACCCAAGACACAAGCCCAAAACAGTGTCAGGTTTCCGGCGAAGGAAGGTAGAGGTTCATCGGTGGTCAACATCTCCTTCCAGGATAAGGACCTCCTTCCAGTAAAATGACCTTCACAGGGTACATGTCCAAGACACAAGCCCAAAACAGTGTCAGGTTTCCGGGGAAGGAAGGTTAAGGTTCATTGGTGGTCAGCATCACCTTCCAAGAACATGTCCTCAAGGGGGTACCAAACCAAGACACAAGCCCCAGACAGACTCAGGTTTCCGGCGAAGGAAGGTCAAGGTTCATCGGTGGTCAGCATCACCTTCCAGGAAAATGGCCTCCGTGGGGGAACCAACCCAAGACAGTGTCAGGTTTCCGGGGAACGATGGTAAAGGTTCTCTGGTGGTCCACATCACCTTCCAGGAAAATGACCACCACAGGGTACCTGGCCAAGACACAATCCCCAGACAGTGCCAGGTTTCCGGGGAAGGAAGGTGAAGGTTAATTGGTGGTCCACATCACCTTCCAGGTCAAGGACCTCCACGGGGTACCAATCCAAGACACAGTCCCAAAACAGTATCAGGTTTCCGGGGAAGGAAGGTTAAGGTTCATTGGTGGTCAGCATCACCTTCCAGGAACATGTCCTCCAGGGGGTACCAAACCAAGACCCAAGCCCCAGAAAGTCTTTGGAGTCCGGGGAACGATGTTACAGCTTCAATGGTGGTCACGATCACCTTCCAGGAAAACGATCTCCGCGGGGTGCTTCTCCAAGACACAAGCCCCAGACAGTGTCAGGTGTCCGGGGAAGGAAGGGAAAGGTTCACTGGTGGTCAAGATCACCTTCCAGGAAAATGGCCTCCATGGGGGAACCAACCCAAGACACAATCCCAAGACAGTGTCAGGTTTCCGGGGAAGGACGGTAAAGGTTCTCTGGTGGTCCACATCACCTTCCAGGAAAATGTCCTCCACAGGGTACCTATCCAAGACACAAACCCCAGGCAGTGTCAGGTTTCCGGGGAAGGAAGGTAAAGGTTCATCCGTGGTCAGCATCACCTTCCAGGAAAATGTCCTCCACGGGGTACCAACCCAAGACACAAGCCCAAAACAGTGTCAGGTTTCCGGGGAAGGAAGGTAGAGGTTCATCGGTGGTCGACATCACCTTCCAGGAATATTACCTCCAATGGGTACCTAATACTGTCACACCCTAGACAAACCCCTGACTTGCAATCCTCCAAGGCAGCCCCCTTCTTCATCTACCTTGCTCACCACTCAAACCAGTTCACCCACTCTTAAGCACCCCCCCACGGACTTAACCAATAAGGTCAGGTTCGTGGTAATCTAAATGTTGATGTTCCTTCGAGGAAGATGACCTCCACAGGGTACCAACCCAAGACACAATCCCCAGACGGACTCAGGACTCAGGTTTCAGGGGAGGAAGGTAAAGGTGCATCGGTGGTCAAGATCACCTTCCAGGAAAATGACCTCCACAGGGAACCTGCCCAAGACACAAGCCCCAGAAAGTCATTGGATTCCAGGGAAAGAAGTTACAGCTTCATTGGTGGTCACGATCACCTTCCAGGAAAATGACCTCCTCAGGGTAAATACCCAAGACACAAGCCCAAAACAGTGTCAGGTTTCCGGGGAAGGAAGGTAAAGGTTCACTGGTGGTCAAGATCACCTTCCAGGAAAATGGCCTCCACGGGGTACCAACCCAAGACACAAGCCCAAGACCGTGTCAGGTTTCCGGGGAAGGACGGTAAAGGGTCTCTGGTGGTCAACATCACCTTCCAGGAAAATGACCACCACAGGGTACCTAGTCAAGACACAATCCCCAGACAGTGCCAGGTTTCCGGGGAAGGAACGTGCAGGTTAATTGGTGGTCCACATCACCTTCCAGGTTAAGGACCTCCACGGGGTACCAACCCAAGACACAAGCCCAAAACAGTGTCAGGTTTCCGGGGAAGGAAGGTAGAGGTTCATCGGTGGTCAACATCTCCTTCCAGGATAAGGACCTCCTTCCAGAAAAATGACTTCCACAGGGTATATATCCAAGACACTACCCCCAGACTGACTCAGGTTTCCGGGGCAGGAATTTAAAGGTTCATTGGTGGTCACAATCAACTTCCAGGAAAATGCCCTCCACGGGGTACCAACCCAAGACGCAAGCCCCAGAAAGACTCAGGTTTCCGGGGAAGGAAGGTAAAGGTTCATTGGTGGTCAGCATCACCTTCCAGGAAAATGTCCTCCACGGGGTCCCAACCCAAGAAACAAGCCCCAGACAGTGTCAGGTTTCCGGGGAAGCAAGGTAAAGGTTCATTGGTGGTCACGATCAGCTTCCAGGAAAATGACCTCCACGGGGTACCTGCCCAAGACACAAGCCCCACACAGTGCCAGGTCTCCGGGGAAGGAAGGTAGCAGTTTACTGGTGGTCAAGTTCACCTTCCAGGAAAATGTCCTCCACTGGGTACCTAGCCAAGACACAGGCCCCAGACAGACTCAGGTTTCCGGGGAAGGAAGGTAAAGGTTAATTATTGGTCCACATCACCTTCCAGGTTAAAGACCTCCACGGGGTACCAACCCAAGACACAAGCCCCAGACAGTGCCAGGTTTCCGGGGAAGGAAGGTGAAGGTTAATTGGTGGTCCACATCACCTTCCAGGAAAATGTCCTCCACGGGGTCCCAACCCGAGAAACAAACCCCAGACAGTGTCAGGTTTCCGGGGAAGGAAGGTGAAGGTTAATTGGTGGTCCACATCACCTTCCAGGAACAGGTCCTCCAGGGGGTACCAAACCAAGACCCAAGCCCCAGAAAGTCTTTGGAGTCCGGGGAAAGATGTTACAGCTTCAATGGTGGTCACGCTCACCTTCCATGAAAATTACCTCAGCGGGGTGCTTCTCCAAGACACAAGCCCCAGACAGTGTCAGGTTTCCGGGGAAGGAAGGTAAAGGTTCACTGGTGGTCAGCATCACCTTCCATGAAAATGTCCTCCACGGGGTCCCAACCCAAGAAACAAGCCCCAGACAGTGTCAGGTTTCCGGGGAAGCAAGGTAAAGGTTCATTGGTGGTCAGCATCACCTTCCAGGAAAATGTCCTCCACTGGGTCCCAACCCAAGAGACAAGCCCCAGACGGACTCAGGTTTCCGGGGAAGCAAGGTAAAGGTTCATTGGTGGTCACGATCACCTTCCAGGTTAAGGACCTCCACCGGGTACCAACCCAAGACCCAAGCCCCAGAAAGTCTTTGCAGTCCGGGGAAAGATGTTACAGCTTCAATGGTGGTCACGGTCACCTTCCAGGAAAATGATCTCCGCGGGGTGCTTCTCCAAGACACAAGCCCCAGACAGTGTCAGGTTTCTGGGGAAGGAAGGTAGAGGTTCATCGGTGGTCAACATCTCCTTCCAGGATAAGGACCTCCTTCCAGAAAAATGACTTCCACAGGGGATATATCCAAGACACTAACCCCAGACAGACGAAGGTTTCCGGGGAAGGAAGGTAAAGGTTTTATGGTGGTCCACATCACCTTCCAGGAAAATGTTCTCCAGGGGGTACCAACCCAAAACCCAAGCCCCAGAAAGACTCAGGTTTCCGGGGAAGGAAGGTAAAGGTTCATTGGTGGTCAGCAACACCTTCCAGGAAAATGTCCTCCACGGGGTCCCAACCCAAGAAACAAGCCCCACACAGTGTCAGGTTTCCGGGGAAGACAGGTAAAGGTTCATTGGTGGTCAGCATCACCTTCCAGGAAAATTTCCTCCACTGGGTCCCAACCCAAGAAACAAGCCCCACACAGTGTCAGGTTTCCGGGATAAGGACGGTAAAGGTTCTCTGTTGGTCCACATCACCCTCCAGGAAAATGACCACCACAGGGTACCTAGCCAAGACACAATCCCCAGACAGTGCCGGGTTTCCGGGGAAGGAAGGTGAAGGTTAATTGGTGGTCCACATCACCTTCCAGGAAAATGTCCTCCACGGGGTACCAACCCAAGACACAAGCCCCAAACAGTGCCAGGTTTCCGGGGAAGGGAGGTAGAGGTTCATTGGTGGTCAAGATCACCTTCCAGGAAAATGCCCTCCACGGGGTACCAACCCAAGACACTACCCCCAGACAGACGAAGGTTTCCGGGGAAGCAAGGTAAAGGTTTTATGGTGGTCCACATCACCTTCCAGGAAAACGTTCTCCAGGGGGTACCAACCCAAGAACCAAGCCCCAGAAAGACTCATGTTTCCGGGGAAGGAAGGTAAAGGTTCTCTGGTGGTCCACATCACCTTCCAGGAAAATGACCACCACAGGGTACCTAGCCAAGACACAATCCCCGGACAGTGCCAGGTTTCCGGGGAAGGAAGGTGAAGGTTAATTGGTGGTCCACATCACCTTCCAGGTTAAGGACCTCCACGGGGTACCAACCCAAGACCCAAGCCCCAGAAAGTCTTTGCAGTCCGGGGAAAGATGTTACAGCTTCAATGGTGGTCACGGTCACCCTCCAGGAAAATGACCACCACAGGGTACCTAGCCAAGACACAATCCCCAGACAGTGTCAGGTTTCCGGGGAAGGGAGGTAAAGGTTCATTGGTGGTCACAATCAACTTCCAGGAAAATGTCCTCCACGGGGTTCCAACCCGAGACACAAGCCCCAGACAGTGGCAGTTTTCCGTGGAAGGAAGGTAAAGGTTTTATGGTGGTCAAGATCACCTTCCAGGAAAATGGCCTCCACGGGGTACCAACCCAAGACACAAGCCCAAGACCGTGTCAGGTTTCCGGGGAAGGACGGTAAAGGGTCTCTGGTGGTCAACATCACCTTCCAGGAAAATGACCACCACAGGGTACCTAGCCAAGACACAATCCCCAGACAGTGCCAGGTTTCCGGGGAAGGAAGGTAGAGGTTCATCGGTGGTCAACATCTCCTTCCAGGATAAGGACCTCCTTCCAGAAAAATGACTTCCACAGGGGATATATCCAAGACACAATCCCCAGACAGTGCCAGGTTTCCGGGGAAGGAAGGTAAAGATTTTATGGTGGTCCACATCACCTTCCAGGAAAATGTTCTCCAGGGGGTACCAACCCAAGACCCAAGCCCCAGAAAGACTCAGGTTTCTGGGGAAGGAAGGTAAAGGTTCATTGGTGGCCAGCATCACCTTCCAGGAAAATGTCCTCCACTGGGTCCCAACCCAAGAAACAAGCCCCACACAGTGCCAGGTTTCCGGGGAAGGAAGGTGAAGGTTAATTGGTGGTCCACATCACCTTCCAGGTTAAGGACCTCCACTGGGTACCAACCCAAGACACAAGCCCAAAACAGTGTCAGGTTTCCGGGGAAGGAAGGTAGAGGTTCATCGGTGGTCAACATCTCCTTCCAGGATAAGGACCTCCTTCCAGAAAAATGACTTCCACAGGGTATATATCCAAGACACTACCCCCAGACTGACTCAGGTTTCCGGGGCAGGAATTTAAAGGTTCATTGGTGGTCAGCATCACCTTCCAGGAAAATGTCCTCCACGGGGTACCAACCCAAGAAGCAAGCCCCAGAAAGACTCAGGTTTCCGGGGAAGGAAGGTAAAGGTTCATTGGTGGTCAGCATCACCTTCCAGGAAAATGTCCTCCACGGGGTCCCAACCCAAGAAACAAGCCCCAGACAGTGTCAGGTTTCCGGGGAAGGAAGGTAAAGGTTCATTGGTGGTCACGATCACCTTCCAGGTTAAGGACCTCCACTGGGTCCCAACCCAAGAAACAAGCCCCACACAGTGTCAGGTTTCCGGGGAAGCAAGGTAAAGGTTCATTGGTGGTCACGATCACCTTCCAGGTTAAGGACCTCCACGGGGTACCAACCCAAGACCCAAGCCCCAGAAAGTCTTTGCAGTCCGGGGAAAGATGTTACAGCTTCAATGGTGGTCACGGTCACCTTCCAGGAAAACGATCTCCGCGGGGTGCTTCTCCAAGACACAAGCCCCAGACAGTGTCAGGTTTCCGGGGAAGGAAGGTAAAGGTTCACTGGTGGTCAAGATCACCTTCCAGGAAAATGGCCTCCACGGGGTACCAACCCAAGACACAAGCCCAAGACCGTGTCAGGTTTCCGGGGAAGGACGGTAAAGGTTCTCTGGTGGTCCACATCACCTTCCAGGAAAAATGACCACCACAGGGTACCAACCAAGACACAATCCCCAGACAGTGCCAGGTTTCGGGGAAGGAAGGTGAAGGTTAATTGGTGGTCACATCACCTTCCAGGTTAAGGACCTCCACGGGTACCAACCCAAGACACAAGCCCAAGACCGTGTCAGGTTTCCGGGGAAGGACGGTAGAGGTTCATCGGTGGTCAACATCTCCTTCCAGGATAAGGACCTCCTTCCAGAAAAATGACTTCCACAGGGTATATATCCAAGACACTACCCCCAGACTGACTCAGGTTTCCGGGGCAGGAATTTAAAGGTTCATTGGTGGTCACATCACCTTCCAGGAAAATGACCTCCACAGGTACCAACCCAAGACACAAGCCCCAGACAGTCAGGTTTCGGGGAAGGAAGGTAACGGTTCATTGGTGGTCAACATCACCTTCCAGGAAAAGGTCCTCCAGGGTCCCAACCCAAGACACAAGCCCAGACAGTGACAGGGTTCCGGGGAAGGAAGGTAAAGGTTCATTGGTGGTCATCACCTTCCAGGAAGGACCTCCACTGGGTACCAACCCAAGAAACAAGCCCCACAGTGTCAGGTTTCGGGAAGGAAGGTAAAGGTTCATTGGTGGTCACGATCACCTTCCAGGAAAAGGACCTCCACGGGTACCAACCCAAGACCCAAGCCCCAGACAGTCTTTCAGGTTTCCGGGAAAGATGTTCATTGGTGGTCACATCACCTTCCAGGAAAAGACTCCACAGGGTGCCCAGACACAAGCCCCAGAAAGACTCAGGTTTCCGGGGAAGGAAGGTAAAGGTTCATTGGTGGTCAAGATCACCTTCCAGGATAAGGACCTCCACGGGGTACCTACCCAAGACACAAGCCCCAGACAGTGTCAGGATTCCGGGGAAGGAAGATTAAGAGACATAGGTGGTCAAGATCACCTTCCAGGAAAATTACCTCCACAGGGTACCAACCAAGACACAAGCCCAGACAGTGTCAGGTTTCGGGGAAGGAAGGTGAAGGTTCATTGGTGGTCACATCACCTTCCAGGTTAAGGACCTCCACAGGGTACCAACCCAAGACACAAGCCCAGAAACAGTGTCAGGTTTCGGGGAAGGAAGGTAAAGGTTCATGGTGGTCAGCATCACCTTCCAGGAAAATGGACCTCCTTCAGAAAAATGACCCAAGAAACAAGACACTACCCCACAGTGTCAGGTTTCGGGGAAGGAAGGTAAAGGTTCATTGGTGGTCACAATCACCTTCCAGGAAAATGTCCTCCACAGGTACCAACCCAGAAACAAGCCCCAGACAGTGTCAGGTTTCGGGAAGGAAGGTAAAGGTTCTTGGTGGTCACATCACCTTCCAGGAAAATGTTCTCCAGGGGTACCAACCCAAGACCCAAGCCCCAGTGTCAGTCTGTGGAAGGTAGTTCATGGTGGTCACATCACCTTCCAGGAAAACGACCTCCACAGGGTACATATCCAAGACACAATCCCCAGAAAGTGTCAGGTTTCCGGGGAAGGAAGGTAAAGGTTCATTGGTGGTCATGATCACCTTCCAGGAAAATGTCCTCCACGGGGTTCCAACCCAAGACACAAGCCCCAGACAGTGTCAGGTTTCCGGGGACGGAAGGTAAAGGTTCATCGGTGGTCAGCATCACCTTCCAGGATAAGGACCTCCTTCCAGAAAAATGACCTCCACAGGGTACATATCCAAGACACAACCACCAGACGGACTCAGGTTCCCGGGGAAGGAAGGTAACGGTTCATTGGTGGTCAACATCACCTTCCAGGAAAAGGTCCTCCACGGGGTACCTAGCGAAGACACAAGCCCCAGATAGTCCTTGGTTTCCGGGGAAGGAAGGTAAAGGTCACTGGTGGTCCACATCACCTTCCAGGAAAATGTCCTCCAGGGGGGTACCAACCCAAGACGCAAGCCCCAGAAAGACTCAGGTTTCCGGGGAAGGAAGGTAAAGGTTCATTGGTGGTCACGATCACCTTCCAGGTTAAGGACCTCCACGGGGTCCCAACCCAAGAAACAAGCCCCAGACAGTGTCAGGTTTCTGGGGACGGAAGGTCAAGGGTCATCGGTGGTCAGCATCACCTTCCAGGAAAATGACCAACACAGGGTACCTACCCAAGACACAAGCCCGAGACAGTGCCAGGTCTCCGGGGAAGGAATCAAAAGGTTCACTGGTGGTCACGATCACCATCCCGGAAAATGACCACCACATGGTCCCTACCCAAGACACAAGCCCCAGAAAGACTCAGGTTTCCGGTGAAGGTTCATTGGTGGTCAGCATCACCTTCCAGGAAAATGTCCTCCACTGGGTCACAACCCAAGAAACAAGCCCCACACAGTGTCAGGTTTCTGGGGAAGGACGGTAAAGGTTCTCTGGTGGTCCACATCACCTTCCAGGAAAATGACCACCACAGGGTACATAGCCAAGACACAATCCCCAGACAGTGCCAGGTTTCCGGGGAAGGAAGGTGAAGGTTAATTGGTGGTCAACATCACCTTCCAGGAAAATGACCTCCACAGGGTCCCAACCCAAGACACAAGCCCAGACAGTGTCAGGTTTCGGGGAAGGAAGGTAAAGGTTCATGGTGGTCATCACCTTCCAGGAAAATGACCACCACATGGTACCCAAGAAAAACCCAGACAGTGTCAGGTTTCGGGAAGGAAGGTAAGGTTCATTGGTGGTCAGATCACCTTCCAGGAAAATGTCTCCACAGGGTACCAACCCAAGACACAAGCCCCAGACAGTGTCAGGTTTCCGGGAAGGAAGGTAAGAGTTCATGGTGGTCACATCACCTTCCAGGAAAATGACCCCCGTGGGGTTTATCCAAGTCCAAGAGTGTGCTTTCCTAGTAAAAAGGTCATGATCTTTCACTCATTTCACCTTCCTGAATTGGACCAAAATCACGTAAGTACCCGAACACAAGCCCCAGAGGTTTCCGGAGAGAAGGTAGCACAACATGGTGCTAAGTCATATTCCAGGAATGACCTCCATTCCATGTCCAGGACATTTGCCTGAAAGTGATGCCTCCTTCCAGACCTTCCTTAAAAGACCATATATGTTTTTTCTCTTGTCTTTATTTTCCAGACATTTATTCCAAAACATGTTTATTCATTGTGTTTACAATTCAGTGCTTGGTGACATTTCAACTATTGGCACAGAGACCTGTGGGGCAATGTGAGATATCTTTCCGGCGTGATGGGGGACTGGCATCCTCCAGAACATCATTCCAGGTTTCCTCAGTCTCTGACACCAGTCGACGCCGTCAGAGAACCGTCGATGAATGATCATCCCGATGGCAGCCAGGGTGCCGACCACATCCTCATTGTTCCTCCGTTGGGCTCGGTCAAGTTGAGTTCAGGAAGCAATTCTCCTACGATTTGTCACAGTGCACTTGTAAGTTCCCCCATCGCTCTCACTGGCATCTTTGAGGGTGAGCGTGCCCTCCGTTTCATCCATCATAGCAGAGATGGGCATCAGCTTCCCGGGTGGTGCAGCACCTTCCTCAGATCCACAATGTAGCACTTTGGTTCTGGCCGAGTCTCCAGCCGCCCAAGTGGAATAGCACCTGGGCTTTGATGGTGGTTTGAGCACTCTGAGGACCGCCTTGATGCTTTGTATGCCTGGAGCCTTCTTAACCTGGCACTTGTAGATTCCAGAATCTTTGGGAGTCAGCAGCAAAAGTCCAATGCCGTCATCTCCTTTCTCAGGGTCCCGTGACTGGAAGTAGACTCTGCCATTCAGAGGTTCGTAGATGCTGTCGTAGATCTGCCCGGCCGTGTAGAGGACCACCTCTGCCGTTTCCATTGGGTGGCGTACGGACTTCACACTCCATTCGATCTCCAATGGGCCTTCATCCTCTGGGTCAGCCTTGAACTCGCAGTCCAGCTTCACATTCTCTCCCTCAGCCTTCTCCAAGATTCGGTTTTTTGTGGTGCTGATTTCCAGTCCTTAGCGCCAAGGCGAACCTGGAAGAGCTTTTCCATGGTTGCGCCATGGAGAACCTGGAAGAGGTGTTTTTCCATGGTTGCGTCTGGCGAAGAGACGTTTTCCATGGTTGCGTCTGACCAGAAGTTGGAAGAGCGTTTCCATGGTTGCGTCTGTTACAGAACTGATGAAATTACCGCTTATATACTCGAGTCAGAAATGTTAGCATCAGCAATTCCAACAGCCAATAGGATGACTGGATTGACTGTGTTTAAATTGAGAATTCCAGGAAGACAACCGGGACAATGACTTTGGGTATGATGAATTTAGCGCCTTTTTATTTAAGTGAGCTGTGATTGGTTGTCAGCCTATTACATCACTTCTGGCAGGGTACATATAGACCAACATGGGCACACCGTCTGTAGCGACTAAGCGAACCTATTAGAATGTCTGTCAAGAAGAAGGTCACTTTTATGGAAATGCCACTTCCAAGCCGGCCAGGTCAAATTTTTGGAATTGTTCCCTTTGCACACGTTCTTGTCTTCCAGGAAATGGACCCCCATCAGGAAAGTACCAACTACACAAGCCCCAAACAGTCAACTGATCCTGGGGAACAAAGGCAAAGGCTGATCGGTGGTCAAGATCCAATCCAGGAAAGTGACCTCCATACGTATGTACCAACTACACAAGCCCCAAACAGTCCCCTGATCCTGTGGAACAAAGGCCAAGGTTGATCGGTGGTCAAGATCCAATCCAGGAAAGTGACCTCCATGGGGATAGTACCACCCTTGTCCCCCAGACAGTTCCATGACTATGGGAAGCAAAGGCAAAGGTTTATCGGTGGTCAAGATCCAATCCAGGAAATGGACCTCCATCAGGTTAGTACCAACTACACAAGCCCCAAACAGTCCCCTGATCCTGGGGAACAAAGGCCAAGGTTGATCGGTGGTCAAGCCCAGACTGTCCTCCACTTGGAAGTGAAAGTGAATGGTGTTCAGTTTAGTGTTCAAATGGACCTCCATCAGTTATG
>JAZDUH010000432.1:300000-572500 GCA_036419115.1 Scarus forsteni | reverse complement strand
TAAAAGAGCCTTTGGTTTATTTATTTTTCAGGGAAATGCAGATGTGAATTGGTGGGATGACGCAGAACCTGTCAAAGGAAAAAAATGAACTGAGCACCACAGCAGTACGTTTAAAAAGTAGATTATTTTTTATAACAAAATAACGGATATAACCATAATTGTATTTATTTACACCGTCATATAATGGATGTTAAAAAAATCCATCAACGTAGCCAGTATAATATATAAAGTTTACAACATCCAGCAGTCAACGTCTTCCATTTTATTAAAACTCAAAAATCCAATTGCAGAAAATCTAACGGAAGCATTTTTTTTTCGCTGTTTATAGTAAGTTTTTATATTGCAAGAGTAATTACGTCTGTACTCACCAAATCGACCGCCAATTTACAGGTACATACGGGTATGTGGAGGTACGCCAAGAGCGTTGCCTAGGATGGCGTCACTGTGACAAAACCGTATCAATTTCTATGTTTTTTTTTTAAGTTTTATTTTATTTTTCCATAAATACCAAAAGCTTCTAGTATGCTATTTTCTTTTTCCAGTACTTAATTTACTAGTGTTGCTAACACCATAAATATTACCATCTAGTTCCTGTGTGAATTATAATTTACAGAAAAACAGAACACTACTGCCTTTAACATTTACATTATTCCATGCTGGAGGTTTGTTAAGTTTGTGCAGTTTCACATCTTTAATAAATAAAATGAAAAGAGATCACTAGACCCTTTATTTATTTATTTAATAAGTTTTCCACATCAGCAAATCCACGAAAAAAATACATTACCCACCACGCAATCCTCAGAGACGATTTGGGCACAGACGGTCTCAAGGCGTCAAGATCTGACGAAGAAGGGCTCTCATTGAAATCTATGATCGGCCCCATCGCGTCGAAAAGAGACGTGAGGGGTACCCCCTTTATGTCGAATACTGACGCTAGGGGCTTCTGACCGTTCGTCCATATGTGACAAGTTGGAAGTGAGAAGGTATTGGTTTTTCTGCATGACTGCATACTGAATCATGCCAAAATGTGTGTCACACTAATCTGCTGATTTTTGGCAAGAAACTCTGTTATTTTTATGAAATTGATGAGTTTTTACTGAAAGTTCTGTTTTTCTGCTTAAAATTTTCTACTTGCAGCGTTTCTGCTCATTTGGGCACAGGTGCTGTCCAAAAAACGGGAAATCTATGTTTCACTGCATGTCATACTGAATCATGCCAAAATGTGTGGTGTCAGACTCATCTGCTGTTTTTTGGCAATAAACTCTGTTATATTAATGAAATTGATGAATTTTTATTGAAGGTTGTGTTTTTCTGCTTAATTCACTATTTGCAGAGTTTCTGCTCATTTGTACCGAGTGCTGTCCAAAAACGGGAAATCTCTGTTTTACTGCATGTTATACTGAATCATTCCAAAATGTATTGTTTTACACTAATCTGCTGATTTTTGGCAAGAAAGTTTGTTATATCATCACCTGTAAAGACTGTGTGAGCTTCTGTCAGTGCATCTCCTGTGTGGCGCAGTCGGTAAAGCGTCCAACTACAGATCTAGCTGTCGCGGGTTCGACCCCCGCTCAAGCCACAGCCTTTTTCCTGTTTAAACTGTGTGGGTCTCAGTTCTGGACTCCTCCTGTGTGTAGCAATCAAAGAAGTGTTCATCTTCAAAGTCTGCTGTCGCGGGTTCAACCCCCGCTCAAGTCGCAGCTACACCCCTGTAAAGACTGTGTGAGCTCCTGTCTGAGCATCTCCTGTGTGGCGCAGTCAGTAAAGTATCCGATTACAGATCTTGCTGTCGCGGGTTCAACCCCCGCTCAAGCCGCAGCTTCTCCCCTGAAAAGACTGAGTGAACCGCTGTCTGAGCATCCCCTGATTAGCTCAGTTGTTAGAGCACCCGTCTGCAGATCTCATGGTCGCGGGTACAAACCCCGCTCTGAACTGTGTTTGAATTGCTGTCAAATAAAGACTGTTCATTGTTCACATTCAACTGCTTGCTTCTGGGTCTAACTACAACTGTCACAGGATTGACATAACTGTGGCTCAACATGCCTGCTGCCTCCGGTGCTGCACGTCTTGTAAAAATCATGAAGGAAGACAAAAGAGAGGGACAGAAAGTACAGAGTCCGCAGAAGAAACCAGAGTGTCCCAAGTGTGTTGTCACTACAAGAAGGGACGAAAAGAAAACACAGTGCAGTGTGTCTGATGTCAAACGGACTTAGCTCAGCCTGTAGCTTAGCATGATAGCACGTCGTCAATGCCAAAAACATCCGGTCTGTGCAGTGCAGACACAACATGGTGACACTGACGATACATGTTACGACTGAGGTCGTATTGTGTTTAGTTTTTTTTGTTCCTTTGTTCTGAATGTTATCCAGCGCGGCTGTAGAGTGTGTGTGTATGTGGAAAGTGTGCCTGCCGTGAGTGCCTGCAGGTACCTTCGTTCTGATTGGTTGATCATCGTCATCGGATTGGCTGTGACAGAGGCTGGGCGGTAATAAAAGGCGACCGATGACGTCAGCGAGCTGCAGGGGAATCCCCATCTCCCTCCTCTCCCAGCCACCACGCCACGCTGTGCCACGCCAAATGTTCCTTTGTTTAAAGATTGTAGCTAATTTAAGTTGTTCTGTTGGTATGAAGTAGGGGTGAAGTCTTAGTTTGATTAATCTTATTTTCTGGTAACTTTATCCAAGTTAATTTGTAACTTGGTTGTCCTAATTTCTTTAATTATCTTCTGTCATTCGTCGAGTTGTTTCTGAGTTAATTTTGTAGTCACCCCGAGGTAATTTCGTTGTTGGAAATATTTTTGGGTTGATTTTTTTTGTGAATAAATAAGTATAATTGTTTCAACTTAAACCCATTTTGATTCTCGTGGCTGCTTGGGACTTGGGGGAAATGGGTAATCATGTTGTGTTCTGGCCTCCCCTAGACGGGGCATAACATACATCAACAGAAGAGGCTAATGTGATCAATAACTGAGATACAGGCTAGTAAAAAACCTACTTTGATTATGGCTCCGTGTAAAGGCCGGTTCAGAACGTAAGTCAATGTGGAGCCTACTTGCCCAGAATCATGTGTCTTTAGATCACATACTTTTCACATCCAATAACTTTACATTTAATTTGATTGCAGAGAGTAGAACAGGAAACACTGACAGTAAGTAGAGGAAGCAGGTGTAGGGAATGCTTTCATATGTTATAGAAATGTACATTAGCTAGTTAAATTATCCTAGTATCCAAGTATGATATTATTTGGTCCTAGTAATAAAGTAAGCAAGATAAGATCATCAAGAGGGTCCAGTAGTAAATGCAATAGGCATTGTCATATAAAAAGGTTTTAAAAAAGTTTCACCACCATGCTGACATGGTAAATTCCTGCTCACTCTCCACCTTTTTCTGTGTTAGTATTGCCTCTGCTGTTCTCATACAGTCATTAAGCTATACCCAAATCTCAATCTTCTTTTCACAGTATAAGCCAGAGGAGGACAGTGACATGAACAGGCCGGGCAAAGCCAGCATCAGGATACACAGCCAACAAGAATGGACGCTTTCAATTTAAGCATAATATTGTTTGTTGTTCACTTTGTTCAAATAAAGGAGTGTATGGTGAACTTACAGGATTTTTTATTTTTACCATGGTATCGAGTGGTATCGAGTATCATAGAATT
Source organism: Scarus forsteni (assembly GCA_036419115.1). Lineage (NCBI taxonomy): Eukaryota > Metazoa > Chordata > Actinopteri > Labriformes > Labridae > Scarus > Scarus forsteni. The sequence goes on along the minus strand of JAZDUH010000432.1, from coordinate 568,842 downwards.
TAAGTGGTATTGGTATCGACTACTAAATTTCTGGTATCGTGACAAGCCTAGATCAGACATATCTTGTAGTTTATAATACAGCTCTACCCGAGATAAATATGTTTGAATTCAATCATATGGCTTTTATACTGTTGGAAGTTCATGTTCAGTTTGGAGGAAGGCACAAGTCCAGATTAGATCGGTTAGCCAACCATTTATTGACAATATGTGAGACAATACAAAAAATAAAAATACTCAGCTGCTGAGGGCTCAGTTCTGCACCTCACCGGGGATGTACAGACAAAGAGTATTGAACAATAGCATACACAAGATCTTATACACATCAGGATTTGGGAAGTACCAATTTGTCACGTGTTAAGATCATGTCTGGTTTCATAAGCTATATCTGTCAAGAAAGATAAACATAATGGCTAGATAAAGGTCAGACTGATGGCAGAAGCTCAACCAAGAGTTCGATGAAAGTTCTCTCAGTTTCGCAAAACCACATGACCGACTACAGGATGCGAAACATGGAAACTGGCCCCCCCAGACCTTAACTGAAACCACAGTCCTGTCTAACTGCGATTGCACCTGTATGATCTATGACACATTTGACCTGTTGAACAAACATGTTTGAACTGATCTGCCCTAACATAATATGTTTGAATAACTGTTAGCATGAAATTACATCTTTGGACAAATGTTAGCATTAGCTTGTATATAATTCTAACAATACAGTAAAGTATATTCATCAATAGGTAATGAATATCAGAACTGTAGTAACTTAACTGTTGTGGACTGTAGAAACACAAAACCCAGCCTGGTGATCAAACATCTCTTTTACTTTACACTTCAGCTCTTTTTTAATCTATCTATCTATCTATCTATCTATCTATCTATCTATCTATCTATCTATCTATCTATCTATCTATCTATCTATCTATCTATCTATCTATCTATGTTATCTCCCTCTCTCTCTCTCTGTCATGTATATATATCAAGTTGTAGTTGCAGTATGATCTCCAGGCTGAGTTTAGTGCCACTTCAGTCAACAACAATACAGTAATTACAGTTTTTACAGTCATTATTAAAAAAGTAATAGTAGATTAAATTAGCAACTATTTCTATTAAAGTCAGCTGTAGTATAAACTGCAAGAGATGTGTGATTTGGTTTTGGTGCCACTACAGTCAACAACAGTAAAGTTATTACAGTTGTAATTGCCTGTTAATGAATTGATGTCAATAATAAAAAAATTCATAGGTTAAATTACCTAAAAACCTATATCTCTTAAAGGAGACATATCATGCTGATGCATGATTTAATACTTACATATAATATAATAAATTTGAAAACAAGACCTTACACCCCCTTAATTTTCAAAAAATGAGATATTGCAATTTTTCTGATATCCTAGAACGAGATTTGATGCCTCTGAAAATAAGTCATTGCGAGATGTCCGTGAGATTTCAAACGTCGTGATGACACGAGGTACCTTTCTTTTTATTGGAGTAATCTGATAAAACACTTCCTCCTCTGTGATGTCCGTTAGCCACAAAACCGTCACCAAGGAACACATTCACCAGCAGGGGTATATATGTCCCTGGCTCACACCCACTCATTACCAGCTCTGGCCTGTAGGCCCCAATAGAACTGACCAATCAGACCACAAAGGGCTGTGACGTTGTGAGGTGACTTTAGGTCGTCCTGTGATCCAAGCGTTTCAACGAGACCTTGTTAATGGCCTAAAATGAGGATTTTGAGAACGCTATTGTGGGGCAATGAAGGAACTAAATGACTTATACTGAGGGCAGAAATGCTTTACAGGCATCCTAGTCTGGCACAGTGAAAAGGAGAAACAAGCATGATATGTCTCCTTTAAATAAGTAATGTAGTATTAACTAGAAGAGATGCTCGATCATAAGGCTGGGTTTGATGTTTCTACCGTGAACAACAGTGCAGTTATTAAAGTTTTTATAGTCATGTTGATAGCTTCTGTTGTATAGCTGTTTTATAAGCTAGAGGAAATGTTTGATCATTAGTATGAGTTTGGTGTCAGTACAGTCTGCAACAATAAAGTTAGTACAGTAATTATTGTCATTAGGCTACACATGTAGCATACATATACACAGTTCAATAAAAAAAATATTTTTAATCAAATCAAATCAAAAGCTTTTTTAAAGTAAGAGCCATACTTTAAGGTAGAGGGGGGTGATCATTCCTGTTTTATAATCATTTCCTTGATAGATTTCATAACTTTGCATTTGCTTTATTTTCAATCAAAAAAATCCTGTGAAATATTTTAATTTACAACCCTTAAGAAAACTATGACATGTACTATGAACATCCTACAGTTATTTATGTGTGCTGTGATTTTGAAGGCATTATGGTGAAGTTATTCAACTTCCTTTCACACAATTCCTCCAATTTAATAACTTGCCATCGGTCCCTAAGCCGCATATTTAGACAAAGTGAAGCTTTCTGGCTCATAGGAGGCTCGTTTGGTCGTTTGGGGGGAAAAAAAGGTTGTAGCTCACAGTCTTCATCACAATGATTAAAATGAAGGGTCAAGTTTGGAACTATGTTGTTTTATTGATGAGTTATTGACCCGAACTCGCAAATTTTCGAGTTTATAAAGTTGCACATTTGCAACTTTATAAAGTCATAAATTTATGACTTTTTTAAGTCATAAATTTGTGACTTTATAAACTCAAAAAATTTCGAGTTTTTTCTCAAAAATTTTTGAGTTTACATTTATTTTTTTATTTCTTTAAGTGGCCCTAATACGCCGTCGTAGAAATCAAAAATAAAGCTATGAAATTAAAATAAAGAGGCAGGCACGTGCAGGGGTGGGGCGGAGAGAGCTGGAGCACCTGACCCTTTGCCCCTGGATGCCCAAAGTGCCATTTGTCAAAATGATTTTTTTTTTGTAAGTGTGTGTTAGAAAACTTGTCTGCATGGCCCAAAATTAATATATCATTGAACAAATTAAAAATAATTAAGATTTAGCTTGTTCGGTCACATGATCCATGACGTGCCCTGACCTCAGCTAAGCGCCGCGCTGATTGAAGTTGTAGATGCTGCCGACAGACAAGAGAATCAACTGCTCCGGTGAGTAGGTTTAGCAGCGGCAGCGTTTAGTTTGGGCACGGATTATTCTACAAAATGACTGAAGTGAAGGTGAGCAATAGGCATCCTCTGTCTCATGTCGTGTACGTGCAGAGTCAGACGAATGAGTTGAAGGAAAAAATCTGCACACCAGACTGTTATGTCCTCTGGTCTAGAACCCTGAAATACTTTTAACATCTGCTCTGCCAGTCCCAACAAAGGCCAAAAGACAGAGATCTCTCTGAACTTACCCAAATGAGCCAAAAAGAACAATCTCCCAAAACACAAACATGTTTTATTAACTGAAGAGCAAAGCAAAACAAAAACAGAACATTCTAATAACCTTACTTAACTATATCTACGAAAAAAAAAACACACTGCCTTATTTAAACAAAGTACGCTTCTTGTGAGCAGATCTCAGAAGATAATTGGACAAAAATTATACAAAGAATCTAAACATCCTCCATTTGCCAAAGACATATTGTTGTTCACATTAAAAGAATTAGGGTTAGGGACTCCATTGGTCAAAGGTCAGACTGGCTAAAATCAGGCCAGACCTGGACCCTACATGTGACAGGTGCAGACAAGCCCCTGCAGGCATACCCCATATGCTTTTAGTCTGTCCAATAATACACACATTTTGGGAATCTATTTTTGATACTCTTTCCAAAATATTAGAAGTGCCAGTAGATCCATCCCCTCTCACTGCCTTATTTGGTATTATGCCGCAGGTTGTACATCTAGATAACTGTAAAAGAAACATGCCAGCCTTCTGTACTTTGCTGGCCAGGTGCTGTATACTTTTTCAGTTGGAAAAAGCCTCTTCCTCCTAAATATTCTCACTGGATTAAAGAGAACATGCAATACGTCAAGTTTGAGAAGATGAGATATTCTCTTAGTGGCTCTGTTTTCAGATTTTATGAAACCTGGAACCCTTTCTTGATGTTTGTTGAGAAGTTAGGAGTGGAAAGTATAATCCCATCATGTTTTACACTTGTTTCTGTGCTGGCTTGTGGTAATGTGAGATGACTGATTAATATGATATATTATCTGTCCAGTGGGTTAATGGGTGGGACTTTTTCTTTAGTCTGTTGTTGTTTTTGTTTTTAATTTTGACAGTTTGTATTTGCATTTCTTCTATACACTTTGTAATTATTTTTTATTTTGCATATTGAAAACTTTCAATAACGAGACCTTGATGAAAAAGGAGAGAATTAAGCACAGAAACACAATTCAGGACTAAAGATGTTTTATGAATCTTAACATTAATCTGAATCTGAACATTATTCTATCAAAAATAAGCAGATATCTCTGAAAATGAAACATTTTGACATGGTTTAGTCTAAAATGCAGCAAGCATATATTATCTATTTAAAGGATGGCATATTTCTCAAAAAGGGCCTTAAAAGGTGCAAGAAGAAAGTTACTGTCAAGCCAAGACATCACTTATTTGAATACATAACATTATTCTATCAAATCTAAGTTAAACTTAATATTTATGAAACTGATGAATTCTTACTGAAAGTTGTGTTTTTCTGCTTAACTCTGTTCCTGCAGTGTTTTTTGCTCATTTGAGAGGAAAATCTCTATTTTACTGCATGTTTTACTGAAACATTCCAAAATGTGTTGTTTCACACTAATCTGCTTATTTTTGGCAAGAAAGTCTCTTATATTTATGAAACTGACGTATTTGTATTTCTGCCTAACTCTGTTCAGTGTTTTTTGCTCATTTGGAGACTTATCCCATCCTTTAAATAGATTTTATATGCTTGGTGCAATTTAGGGTAAAACAAATACATCAGGTTCAAACAAAAAAAAAACTTTTTTGCCAAAAATTTTCATATTCGTGTGAAACAAGACATTGTGTCAGGTATGACATGCGATAAAATAAAGATTTTCCTCCCAAATGAGCGAAAAACACTGCAGGAACAAAGTTCAGCAGAAAAACAAAACGTTCAGTAAGAATTCATCAGTTTCATAAATATAACAGACTTTCTTGCCAAAAATAAGCAGAGTGTCTCACATGTGCCCAATGGAGTGGTCACTGTGGCAGCAGTTGTTTGTGTATTTAAGTTTTTTTTTGTTGTCAGATGTACTTGCATGTTTATGTCTGTTTCCCTTCACCAGAAGGAAGTCTTTGTATAAATCAGACAGAGGAGGGTCATATGACACAGGTGCCCAATTCCCCACTACAAGGACAGTATCTTTCTGTGATACCAGTGAAATGTGGTAAATGTCGGGGCTTAATAGTATTAAACTCTGTACATTTAATGTAAACGGCATTCATCATCCGATAAAACGTAAGAAAATATTAGGTTTCTAATAAAGGACAAAGTACAAATAGCCTTTTTGCAAGAAACACATTTAGTAGAGAAAGAACACATGAAACTCAAACGGGACTGGGTAGGTCAGGCCTATTTTTCATCATTTACCTCCAACAGCAGAGGAGTTGCTATCCTAATTCATAAAACCATACCATTTGTTCTCAACGTCTGTACAACAGATCCAGAGGGCAGATACGTCCTTGTTCATGGTACAATATACGGGACACATATTACTTTGATGAATATATACGCCCCTAATCCACTTTTCATTTTGGACTCATATAGCATCGGTTCTGGAGGAATATCACTGTCCTCTCACTGTGTTAGGTAGTGATTTTAATTGCTGCCAAGACAATAAATTAGACAGATCTGTAACGAATATCTATAGACAAACAAGCACAGGCGCTCCTCTGGCTAAAATGCTCGATGATATTAATTTGACAGATGTATGGAGAACTGTAAATTCGTTAGTAAGAGATTTCACGTTTTACTCTAACCCACACAATTCATACTCCCGTATTGATTATTTCTTCATACCACCACAAATCATAGGACAGGTGACTGCTTGTAATATAGGGTCCATCCGTATCAGTGATCATGCTCCAGTCTATTTAGAGCTGACTGTGAGTGAAACCATCTTAGGCAGGCAAAGGTGGCATTTTCCATCATATTTACTAAATGACAAAGAATTTAAGAGACGGATGGAGACAGAGATAAAAATGTTTTTTGACATAAATGATAACAATGAAACAAATCCTGAATTTCTTTGGGAATCTGCAAAGGCCTATATCAGAGGATTTACCATTTCATATATGTCACACGAAATAAATCATTGCTGTCAAAGCAAAGGAAACTGAAGCAGACTTGAAAATAGCAGAAACAGCTCACAAATCTAACCCAACCAGGACGAATCTTATCAGGATACAAACTATTAAAGCAGCACTAAATACAATCATGAATGAGAAGGCCTCCAAATCATTATTTTATCAAAGACAGTGACTTTACGAATATGGAAACAAACCTAGTAAATATCTGGTACGCTTACTCAATCAAAAACAAAATTACAACACAATAGCAGGGATTAGGGACCCGGGAGGGAAGAAACACTTTGATAGGAAAAACATAAATTCTGTGTATGTCTCATTTTACAAGTCATTATACAAATCTAACAACAATAACACTAAAGAAACTCTTGACAAATTCTTTGCAAAAATTAAATTACCAACACTGACTGTAGAGCAGCAGAAATTACTGGACAAGCCTATTCATGAGAAGGAAATTGTAGAGGCAATTGCCCAGATTCGCAGTGGCAAATCCCCAGGCCCCGATGGGATGCCGGAGGAATGGTTCAAGGCTTTTAAGGACAAGCTCGCTCAGCATCTGGCCAGAACATACAACTATAGCTTTGATACAGCCCGTCATCTACCTGAAACCATGTCATTAGCCAGTATTAGTCTGATCTTGAAAAAAAACAAGGATCCTGAGGACCCAGCTTCTTATAGGCCTGTGTCACTTATTAATGTAGATGCAAAGATTTTAGCCAAGATCTTAACTTTGAGGCTTGAACCATTGATTCCCACTTTGGTGAAGCCTGATCAAACAGGTTTTATTAAAGGAAGGAATTCCTCAAACAACATCAGGGGGCTTCTGAATATAATACAACTGGCCAGAGACAACGAAATTCAGGGCCTAGTAGTATCTTTGGACTCATTAAAGGCATTTGACAGGGTTGAATGGCCCTTCTTGTTTTATACAATGGGGAAATTTGAAATAGGTACAGGATTTATTGATTGGGTAAAGTTGTTATATTGTTCCCCTAAAGCATCAGTGATAACCAACTCTTACTGCTCTGAACCATTCGCATTAGAGCGTCAAGGGTGCCCATTGAGTCCCCTTCTACTTGCGCTCGCCATTTAGCCTCCAGCAGAGCTTATATGCTATATTTAGTTGACATAGATACCACCATACCATGTTTAGTTGAATGCTTACATCAGTTTGGACATATTTCAGGCTTTAAAGTTAACTTGTCGAAGACAGAAGCCATGCCTCTTGGTGCCATGACAGGCTGCGCCCCGCCCAGTGGCTTCCCCTTTCAGTGGTCCCACAAGGAGATAACATATCTGGGAATAAGAGTTTGTCCGTCTCTGAAAAAACTGGTCAAGCTTAATATTAAGCCAATCATAACACATATTAAAGATGACCTACACAGATGGGGAACCCTACCTGTATCCTGGCTGGGTAGAATAAGCGTTCTTAAAATGAATATATTACCCAGAGTCTTGTACCCTTTGCAGATGTTGCCGAACTCAATTCCCAACAGTTTTTTTGCAGATTTGGACGGCATTTTTACCCAGTTTATTTGGCAAAGAAAATAGGTTAGAGTTAAAATAGGTAAACTACAGAGAAGCAAAGAACAGGGTGGACTGGGGGTCCCTTGTTTGTGGTTATACCACTGGGCGGCACAAATTAGGTACATATATGAATGGGTGAATCCAGACATTACAAACACTTGGATTGATATAGAGTCTAGAAATTGTGGCTTACTAGAACTGAAGAACTGTCCTTTTATAAAATATAAGAAGGCAAGGCTGGAGGTACAAAATAACTTTATTGTAAGGAACACATTAAACACCTGGTATAAGATTATGGTTTTCTTTAAACTTAAAGATCATTTCTCACTCCCCTATATGAAAGAGCCCAGATTTCCCCCCTTCATGTTTAAGCTCTGGCAGGAAAAGGGTCTCATTCAGCTTGTTAAACTTTATGAAGGTGGAACAATGGAGTCATCTGAAGGCCTGAAAAATAAATATTCTTTACATCAGTCTCATTTTTATCGATATCTGCAAGTAAGACATTATATACCAAAAAACATTCAGGCCCATAATGTGTAGTTTTTGGAGAACATACTTAAACAACCTATGCCAAAGAGATTCATCTCCCGAGTTTATGAGACCCTAGGCCTAAACTCTAACTGTTCTACTGATCATATTCGTAGGCAATGGCAGAGTGATTTAGGATGCCAGATAGATGAAGATATCTGGACAGCAATTATAGAAAATACACTTCAAATCCTGAGTTGTAACAATAATAGAGAGAGACAATTTAAAATACTACATAAACGTCATTTTACACCACTATTGAGAGGAAGGTTGGGACTGGGCTCTTCTAACTGTCATAAATGTGATACAGAAGCAGGAACATATGCACATATGTTTTGGAAATGTGCAAAGATACAGAAGTTCTGGGCAGAGGTGAAAGAGGAGGTGATTACTTTGATTGGATATAACTTGGACCTGTCAGCCTTGCAATGCATCCTAGCAGCTAAACCAGCCAATGTAAGGAACACTCAAAATGCTAAACTGGTTGGAATCCATCTGTACTTAGCAAGAAAGACCATTCTTAACTTCTGGATCTCTAAGGACATCCTTACACTGGATGATTGGTATAAGGAAATACTGAGAGTTCTTCCCTTGGAAAAACTGACCTACACTCTCCATGACAATGTTCAGGGATTTGTCAAAATCTGGCAAAGAGTCTTGGAGAAAGTGGACCCTGATGGACGGACTTTTTCTCTATATGGTTAGCATGATGAACATAATGGCAACCAGGAGAATGCTGGACATCCCATACCAACTGGTGATATCTGTGTTTTGTCTTGACCAGGTCTTGTTGCTTTTTTGTCCTTGTTGTCTTTATTATAATCATTATTATATTTTTTAATTATTTTTATTTTATTTTATTACTTATTTTGTATTATGTCTGGTTTAAAGGTGTCCTGCTGCCATTTGTTCTTGTTCTGTAAAGATTGTTTGTTAAAAAAGAAAAAACGGGGTTCTAGCTTTGTGAATTGAATTGCAATGTTGAATACCAGAACCTCAATAAAAAGAAGCTTAAGAAAAAAAAAAAAAGCAGAGCAGTGTAAAACAACACATTTTAGCATGTTTCAGTATAACATGTCATACTGAAAGACGCCAAAATGTGTTGTTCCAAACATATCTGCTTATTTTGGGCAAGAAACTCTGTTATATTTATGAAATTGATGAGTTTTTACTGAAAGTTGTGTCTTTCTGCTTAATTCACTACGTGCAGCGTTTCTGCTCATTTGGCCACAAGTGTTGTCAAAAAACGGGAAATCTCTGTTTTACTGCATGTTTACTGAATCATGCCAAAATGTGATGTTTTACACTAATCTGCTGATTTTTGGCTACAAAGTCTGTTATATTTATGAAATTGATGAGTTTTTACTGAAAGTTGTGTCTTTCTGCTTAATTCAATACCTGCAGCGTTTCTGCTCATTTGGGTCAAGTGCTGTCAAAAAACGGGAAATCTCTGTTTTACTGCATGTTTTACTGAATCATGCCAAAATGTGTTGTTTTACACTAATCTGCTGATTTTGGCAAGAAAGTCTGTTATATTTATGAAATTGATGAGTTTTTACTGAAAGTTGTGTCTTTCTGCTTAATTCACTACCTGCAGCGTTTCTGCTCATTTGGGTCAAGTGGTGTCAAAAAACGGGAAATCTCTGTTTTACTGCATGTTATACTGAATCATGCCAAAATGTGTTGTTTTACACTAATCTGCTGATTTTTGGCAAGAAAGTCTGTTATATTTATGAAATTGATGAGTTTTTACTGAAAGTTGTGTCTTTCTGCTTAATTCACTACCTGCAGCGTTTCTGCTCATTTGGCCACAAGTGGTGTCAAAAAACGGGAAATCTGTGTTTTACTGCATGTTTACTGAATCATGCCAAAATGTGTTGTTTTACACAAATCTGCTGATTTTGGTTAGAATGTCTGTTATCTTTATGAAATTGATGAGTTTTTACTGAAAGTTGTGTCTTTCTGCTTAATTCACTACGTGCAGCGTTTCTGCTCATTTGGCCACAAGTGCTGTAAAAAAACGGGAAATCTCTGTTTTACTGCATGTTTTACTGAATCATGCCAAAATGTGTTGTTTTACACTAGTCTGCTGATTTTTAGCAAGAAAGTCTGTTATATTTATGAAATTGATGAGTTTTTACTGAAAGTTGTGTCTTTCTGCTTAATTCAATACCTGCAGCGTTTCTGCTCATTTGGGTCAAGTGCTGTCAAAAAACGGGAAATCTCTGTTTTACTGCATGTTTTACTGAATCATGCAAAAATGTGTTGTTTTACACTAATCTGCTGATTTTGGCAAGAAAGTCTGTTATATTTATGAAATTGATGAGTTTTTACTGAAAGTTGTGTCTTTCTGCTTAATTCACTACCTGCAGCGTTTCTGCTCATTTGGCCACAAGTGCTGTCAAAAACCGGGAAATCTCTGTTTTACTGCATGTTATACTGAATCATGCCAAAATGTGTTGAGTCACACTAATCTGCTGATTTTTGGCAAGAAAGTCTGTTATATTTATGAAATTGATGAGTTTTTACTGAAAGTTGTGTCTTTCTGCTTAATTCACTACCTGCAGCGTTTCTGCTCATTTGGCCACAAGTGCTGTAAAAAAACGGGAAATCTCTGTTTTACTGCATGTTTTACTGAATCATGCCAAAATGTGTTGTTTTACACTAATCTGCTGATTTTTAGCAAGAAAGTCTGTTATATTTATGAAATTGATGAGTTTATACTGAAAGTTGTGTCTTTCTGCCTAATTCACTACCTGCAGTGTTTCTGCTCATTTGGCCACAAGTGCTGTCAAAAAACCGAAAATCTCTGTTTTACTGCATGTTTACTGAATCATGCCAAAATGTGTTGTTTTACACTAATCTGCTGATTTTGGCAAGAAAGTCTGTTATATTTATGAAATTGATGAGTTTTTACTGAAAGTTGTGTCTTTCTGCTTAATTCACTACCTGCAGCGTTTCTGCTAATTTGGCCACAAGTGCTGTCAAAAAACGGGAAATCTGTGTTTTACTGCATGTTTTACTGAATCATGCCAAAATGTGATGTTTTACACTAATCTGCTGATTTTGGTAAGAACGTCTGTTATATTTATGAAATTGATGAGTTTTTACTGAAAGTTGTGTCTTTCTGCTTAATTCACTACCTGCAGCGTTTCTGCTCATTTGGCTACAAGTGCTGTCAAAAAACGGGAAATCTGTGTTTTACTGCATGTTATACTGAATCATGCCAAAATGTGTTGTGTTACACTAATCTGCAGATTTTTGGCAAGAAACTCTGTTATACTTATGAAATTGATGAGTTTTACTGAAAGTTGTGTCTTTCTGCTTAATTCACTACCTGCAGCGTTTCTGCTCATTTGGCCACAAGTGCTGTCAAAAAACGGGAAATCTCTGTTTTACTGCATGTTTTACTGAATCATGCCAAAATGTGTTGTTTTACACTAATCTGCTGATTTTTGGCTAGAAAGTCTGTTATATTTATGAAATTGATGAGTTTTTACTGAAAGTTGTGTCTTTCTGCTTAATTCACTACCTGCAGCGTTTCTGCTCATTTGGCCACAAGTGCTGTCAAAAACGGGAAATCTGTGTTTTACTGCATGTTTTCTGAATCATGCCAAAGTGTGTTGAGTCACACTAATCTGCTGATTTTTGGCAAGAAAGTCTGTTATATTTATGAAATTGATGAGTTTTTACTGAAAGTTGTGTCTTTCTGCTTAATTCACTACCTGCAGCGTTTCTGCTCATTTGGCCACAAGTGGTGTCAAAAAACGGGAAGTCTGTGTTTTACTGCATTTTATACTGAATCATGCCAAAATGTGTTGTTTTACACAAATCTGCTGATTTTGGTTAGAACGTCTGTTATCTTTATGAAATTGATGAGTTTTTACTGAAAGTTGTGTCTTTCTGCTTAATTCACTACCTGCAGCGTTTCTGCTCATTTGGCCACAAGTGCTGTTAAAAACGGGAATTTCTGCATGTTATAATGAATCATGCCAAAATGTGTTGTTTTACACCAAGTCTGCTGATTTTTGGCAAGAAAGTCTGTTATATATATGAAATTGATAAGTTTTTACTGAAAGTTGTGTCTTTCTGCTTAATTCACTACCTGCAGCGTTTCTGCTCATTTTGGGTCAAGTGCTGTCCAAAACGGGAAATCTCTGTTTTACTGCATGTTTTACTGAATCATGCCAAAAAGTGTTGAGTCACACTAATCTGCTGATTTTTGGCTAGAAAGTCTGTTATATATATGAAATTGATGAGTTTTTGCTGAAAGTTGTGTCTTTCTGCTTAATTCACTACCTGCAGCGTTTCTGCTCATTTGGCCACAAGTGCTGTAAAAAAACAGGAAATCTCTGTTTTACTGCATGTTTTACTGAATCATGCCAAAATGTGTTGTTTTACACTAGTCTGCTGATTTTTAGCAAGAAAGTCTGTTATATTTATGAAATTGATGAGTTTTTACTGAAAGTTGTGTCTTTCTGCTTAATTCACTACCTGCAGCGTTTCTGCTCATTTGGCCACAAGTGCTGTCAAAAAACGGGAAATCTGTGTTTTACTGCATGTTTTACTGAATCATGCCAAAATGTGTTGTTTTACACTAATCTGCTGATTTTGGTTAGAACGTCTGTTATCTTTATGAAATTGATGAGTTTTTACTGAAAGTTGTGTCTTTCTGCCTAATTCACTACCTGCAGCGTTTCTGCTCATTTGGCCACAAGTGCTGTCAAAAAACGGGAAATCTCTGTTTTACTGCATGTTTTACTGCATCATGCCGAAGTGTGTTGAGTCACACTAATCTGCTGATTTTGGCAAGAAAGTCTGTTATATTTATGAAATTGATGAGTTTTTACTGAAAGTTGTGTCTTTCTGCTTAATTCACTACCTGCAGCGTTTCTGCTCATTTGGCCACAAGTGCTGTCAAAAAACGGGAAATCTCTGTTTTACTGCATGTTTTACTGAATCATGCCAAAATGTGTTGTTTTACACTAATCTGCTGATTTTTGGCTAGAAAGTCTGTTATATTTATGAAATTGATGAGTTTTTACTGAAAGTTGTGTCTTTCTGCTTAATTCACTACCTGCAGCGTTTCTGCTCATTTGGCCACAAGTGCTGTCAAAAACGGGAAATCTGTGTTTTACTGCATGTTTTACTGCATCATGCCAAAGTGTGTTGAGTCACACTAATCTGCTGATTTTGGCAAGAAAGTCTGTTATATTTATGAAATTGATGAGTTTTTACTGAAAGTTGTGTCTTTCTGCTTAATTCACTACCTGCAGCGTTTCTGCTAATTTGGCCACAAGTGCTGTCAAAAAACGGGAAGTCTGTGTTTTACTGCATTTTATACTGAATCATGCCAAAATGTGTTGTTTAACACAAATCTGCTGATTTTGGTTAGAACGTCTGTTATCTTTATGAAATTGATGAGTTTTTACTGAAAGTTGTGTCTTTCTGCTTAATTCACTACCTGCAGCGTTTCTGCTCATTTGGCCACAATTCCTGTCAAAAACGGGAAATCTCTGTTTTACTGCATGTTTTACTGAATCATGCCAAAATGTGTTGTTTTACACTAATCTGCTGATTTTTAGCAAGAAACTCTGTTATATTTATGAAATTGATGAGTTTTTACTGAAAGTTGTGTCTTTCTGCTTAATTCACTACCTGCAGCGTTTCTGCTCATTTGGGTCAAGTGCTGTCAAAAAACGGGAAATCTCTGTTTTACTGCATGTTAACTGAATCATGCCAAAGTGTGTTGAGTCACACTAATCTGCTGATTTTTAGCAAGAAACTTTGTTATATTTATGAAATTGATGAGTTTTTACTGAAAGTTGTTTCTTTCTGCTTAATTCACTACCTGCAGCGTTTCTGCTCATTTGGCCACAAGTGCTGTAAAAAAACAGGAAATCTCTGTTTTACTGCATGTTTTACTGAATCATGCCAAAATGTGTTGTTTTACACTAATCTGCTGATTTTTGGCAAGAAAGTCTGTTATATTTAAGAAATTGATGAGTTTTTACTGAAAGTTGTGTCTTTCTGCTTAATTCACTACCTGCAGCGTTTCTGCTCATTTGGGTCAAGTGCTGTCAAAAAACGGGAAATCTCTGTTTTACTGCATGTTTACTGAATCATGCCAAAGTGTGTTGAGTCACACTAATCTGCTGATTATTGGCAAGAAAGTCTGTTATATTTATGAAATTGATGAGTTTTTACTGAAAGTTGTGTCTTTCTGCTTAATTCACTACCTGCAGCGTTTCTGCTCATTTGGGTCAAGTGCTGTCAAAAAACGGGAAATCTGTGTTTTACTGCATGTTATATACTGAATCATGCCAAAATGTGTTGTTTTACACAAATCTGCTGATTTTGGTTAGACCGTCTGTTATCTTTATGAAATTGATGAGTTTGTACTGAAAGTTGTGGTTTTCTGCTTACTTCACTACGTGCAGCGTTTCTGCTCATTTGGCCACAAGTGCTGTAAAAAAACGGGAAATCTCTGTTTTACTGCATGTTTTACTGAATCATGCCAAAATGTGTTGTTTTACACTAGTCTGCTGATTTTTAGCAAGAAAGTCTGTTATATTTATGAAATTGATGAGTTTATACTGAAAGTTGTGTCTTTCTGCTTAATTCACTACCTGCAGCGTTTCTGCTCATTCGGCCACAATTCCTGTCAAAAACGGGAAATCTCTGTTTTACTGCATGTTTACTGAATCATGCCAAAGTGTGTTGAGTCACACTAATCTGCTGATTATTGGCAAGAAAGTCTGTTATATTTAAGAAATTGATGAGTTTTTACTGAAAGTTGTGTCTTTCTGCTTAATTCACTACCTGCAGCGTTTCTGCTCATTTGGGTCAAGTGGTGTCAAAAAACGGGAAATCTGTGTTTTACTGCATGTTATATACTGAATCATGCCAAAATGTGTTGTTTTACACAAATCTGCTGATTTTGGTTAGACCGTCTGTTATCTTTATGAAATTGATGAGTTTGTACTGAAAGTTGTGGTTTTCTGCTTACTTCACTACGTGCAGCGTTTCTGCTCATTTGGCCACAAGTGCTGTAAAAAGACGGGAAATCTCTGTTTTACTGCATGTTTTACTGAATCATGCCAAAATGTGTTGTTTTACACTAGTCTGCTGATTTTTGGCAAGAAAGTCTGTTATATTTATGAAATTGATGAGTTTTTACTGAAAGTTGTGTCTTTCTGCTTAATTCACTACCTGCAGCGTTTCTGCTCATTTGGCCACAAGTGCTGTCAAAAAACGGGAAATCTGTGTTTTACTGCATGTTTTACTGAATCATGCCAAAATGTGCTGTTTTACACTAATCTGCTGATTTTTGGCAAGAAAGTCTGTTATATTTAAGAAATTAATGAGTTTTTACTGAAAGTTGTGTCTTTCTGCTTAATTTACTACAGCGTTTGTGCTCATTTGGCCACAAGTTCTGTCCAAAAAGGGGAAATCTCTGTTTTACTGCATGTTTACTGAATCATGCCAAAATGTGTTGAGTCACACTAATCTGCTGATTTTTGGCAAGAAAGTCTGTTATATTTATGAAATTGATGAGTTTTTACTGAAAGTTGTGTCTTTCTGCTTAATTCACTACAGCGTTTCTGCTCATTTGGGTCAAGTGCTGTCAAAAAACGGGAAATCTCTGTTTTACTGCATGTTATACTGAATCATGCCAAAATGTGTTGTTTTACACTAATCTGCTGATTTTTGGCAAGAAAGTCTGTTATATTTATGAAATTGATGAGTTTTTACTGAAAGTTGTGTCTTTCTGCTTAATTCACTACCTGCAGCGTTTCTGCTCATTTGGCCACAAGTGCTGTCAAAAAACGGGAAATCTCTGTTTTACTGCATGTTTACTGAATCATGCCAAAATGTGTTGAAATACACTAATCTGCTGATTTTGGTTAGAACGTCCGTTATCTTTATGAAATTGATGAGTCTTTACTGAAAGTTGTGTCTTTCTGCTTAATTCACTACCTGCAGCGTTTCTGCTCATTTGGGTCAAGTGCTGTCAAAAAACGGGAAATCTCTGTTTTACTGCATGTTATACTGAATCATGCCAAAATGTGCTGTTTTACACTAATTTGCCTATTTTTGGCATGAAAGTCTGTTATATTTATGAAATTGATGAGTTTGTACTGAAAGTTGTGTCTTTCTGCTTAATTCACTACAGCGTTTGTGCTCATTTGGCCACAAGTTCTGTCCAAAAAGGGGAAATCTCTGTTTTACTGCATGTTTACTGAATCATGCCAAAATGTGTTGAGTCACACTAATCTGCTGATTTTTGGCAAGAAAGTCTGTTATATTTATGAAATTGATGAGTTTTTACTGAAAGTGTGTCTTTCTGCTTAATTCACTACCTGCAGCGTTTCTGCTCATTTGGGTCAAGTGCTGTCAAAAAACGGGAAACCTCTGTTTTACTGCATGTTTTACTGAATCATGCCAAAATGTGCTGTTTTACACTAATCTGCTGATTTTTGGCAAGAAACTCTGTTATATTTAAGAAATTGATGAGTTTTTACTGAAAGTTGTGTCTTTCTGCTTAATTCACTACCTGCAGTGTTTGGGCTAATTTGGCCACAAGTTCTGTCCGAAAAGGGGAAATCTCTGTTTTACTGCATGTTTACTGAATCATGCCAAAATGTGTTGAGTCACACTAATCTGCTGATTTTTGGAAAGAAAGTCTGTTATCTTTATGAAATTGATGAGTTTTTACTGAAAGTTGTGTCTTTCTGCTTAATTCACTACCTGCAGCGTTTCTGCTCATTTGGGTCAAGTGCTATCCAAAACGGGAAATCTCTGTTTTACTGCATGTTATACTGAATCATGCCAAAATGTGTTGTTTTACACTAATCTGCTGAATTTTGGCAAGAAAGTCAGTTATATTTATGAAATTGATGTGTTTTTACTGAAAGTTGTGTCTTTCTGCTTCATTCACTACCTGCAGCGTTTCTGCTCATTTGGGTCAAGTGCTGTAAAAAAACGGGACATCTCTGTTTTACTGCATGTTTACTGAATCATGCCAACATGTCTTGTTTTACACTAATCTGCTGATTTTTGGCAAGAAACTCTGTTATATTTATGAAATTGATGAGTTTTTACTGAAAGTTGTGTCTTTCTGCTTAATTCACTACCTGCAGCGTTTCTGCTCATTTGGGTCAAGTGCTATCCAAAACGGGAAATCTCTGTTTTACTGCATGTTATACTGAATCATGCCAAAATGTGTTGTTTTACACTAATCTGCTGAATTTTGGCAAGAAAGTCTGTTATGTTTATGAAATTGATGAGTTTTTACTGAAAGTTGTGTCTTTCTGCTTCATTCACTACGTGCAGCATTTCTGCTCATTTTGCCAAAAGTGGTGTCAAAAAACGGGAAATGTAAGTTTTACTGCATGCCAAAATGTGTTGTGTCACACTAATTTGCTGATTTTTGGCAAGAAAGTCTGTTATATTAATGAAATTGATGAATTTTTACTGCAAGTTGTGTTTCTCTGCTTAAAGCCTGGCTCACACTACAGGATTCTCGACCCGATTGTCCCAGATTCGGTCCCTCCGACAATCGGGGAAGAAATCTGGTCGGGGACTAACATCGGCCCCGACGTTCGGCCAAGATTATCTTCTAGTGTGAGTGCGTGACGGATCAATCTTAAGCCCCACGATCGTCTCACAGACTTGTCGGAGCCGCCCCGATAATTTTCAAACATGTTTGATATTTATCTGGATGATTACGCAACTCGAATTCGCTGAGGATGACAGTAGAAAATCAGAGAAAGCCATCTACGATGACCGGAAATGACCGCGAGACAGGAGTTATCAGAGGCAAGAATGGCGAGCACAAAGAGCGTACGGGTGAGACGGACAGCGGAGATGGAGGACAGTCTTATCGACCTGTGGCAAGACCACGAATGTCTCTACAACGTCTCCTGCAAAGATTATCACAACCGATGTGAAAAGGACAAGCGTTGGAGACAGATCACATCCACATTAAATATTCCAGGTGAGATATTCCAGGTAATCACCCAGCGCTGATATCCAGGACAACAGCACTCGTTCTCATGTGATATTGCTTGTATACATTGTACAAGCGCATTTTACAACAAGAACAAGCGAGGAGGAATAATTTGTTTGCTTTATGTAATGATTTATTTGGCTCCGCCAACACAAACGGCTCTTCAACTGTAGTGAGAAATGGCTGTTGCTACGCTACACACAATCATTTCCTCTTGCTTTCTACTTTGTCTGCATATTGCCGTTACTTTGTATCATCGGTTAAACGCCTGTGTAGCGGAGTGCTGTAAAAGAACTGTGCTATTGTACTTCATATCAGCGCTCATGTAACTGTAACTGTATTAAAATACCAGTAAAGCAACTATTAAAATAATAGTAAAATATCTGTATTAAAATACTAGTATGTAACGTTCAAGACGTTGATTAATGTCTTGAGGGCTTACAATACACTGAGCATAAAAGAGTATGTTGTGTGATTTCAGTTGAGGAGGTGAAGACTAGGGTTACAACACTGAGGAGCCAGTACACTAAACTTCTGAAGCCCCAGCCAAGTGGTAGTGGAAATAAGGATTTGACATTCAGGCAGAGATGGCTTTTGAGAAACCTAGAATTTCTCAAAAAGCATGTTGCACAACGCCCCAGTGAGAGCAGTGTAAGCACCCCAGTCAAATTGTTCAGCATGACACATTTATGACAGAGGTAGGGAGTAATAAAGTAATAGCACTTTGTTGCTGTAATTAATTATTTTTATGGATGTCTGTACTTTGAAAATTTCTTATGTATTAGAATAAATATCTGAACTTTCTCATTGTGACATATTTCCAAACAGGATTGTAACTTAAGTATTATTATTAAGTTAATTAATTAATTATAAAGTATTATTATTTCTGCCTTTTTGTTCAGGATTCTTGATCAATCCAAAAGTCACAATTTTAGCAATTCTTTTTGTACGTTGAGTTATTTTCAGTATCAATTATTTCTTTCTCTCCTTTGCTTGAGTGAAGTTGAGTCAGTATACTTAAACCTGAGTGTAAAACAGAATGGGTAAGCTTTTGCCACCTCTGGTGAACAGCTTTGTATGCTTGACAATAGATGTACAGTATAATTTGCATTGTATGTGATGTTATAAAATTTACTGAGATAAATGCACAATATTTTTGACAACACAACATTGTCTCTGTATGACAATATTAGAATTACTTCATTTTAGCAATACTGTAATGATGGATGCATGACTAGGCACACATAGACACACCACTCATGTTTGACTGTCTCTTTCAGCTGGATCAATCCATCAAGGATCTGATTTATGAAGATAATGACATGAATGACCCAGTTAGTGATGAGGATGACACATCTGCCATTGCTGCACAAGGATCTCAACCCTCCATCCAACAAGAGGAAGATGGTCCTTCTCCTTCCACTTCCAGAGCTGGTCCGAGCCGCCGCAGAGGGGAGGAACTCATAGAGCACCAGAAGTTGATGCTTTTGCAGCAGATGTCAGCTTCCGTGCTGTCCAAACCTGCTCCTGATGCTCACACCTCCTTTGGGAATCTGGTTGCTGTCGAGCTTAGGCTGATTAAAAATGTGGCCATTCAAACAAACGTGAAAAGAAAAATAATGAATGCTTTGTTTGAGGCCCAGGAGGCTGACCAATGCAGTCAGCAACCATCCACACATTTGCTACCAGCTCCATATCCAACCTACTCTCCTTCACAAACCCCCACCCACACACACACCAATGACACCACAACTTCACCAAGTCACTCCTGGACCTCCAACACACAGCTTCATTAGAGTTTTACAGGAATAGTGACATTTATAGCAGGCTTATGTCATTTTAATGTAATTTTTCTATTCTTCCTGAAATCCTAATTGTGATATTGTGTTCTGGAGCACTCTTAAATTTTTAAAATTATATAAGTAGCCTAAGTTAGTATTTTTTGCATTGTAATGTCAGGATAAAATGTAATGCCTTTAAAAGTTAAAGATGTTTGAATAAATATGTAACGTGATGATGAAAAGTTTTGTTTTAATTGTAAATTATCACACATAATATGTTAATTAAAATACATTTTCAGTTTCATAATGCTTTACAAAACAGCAAAATTAAAAAGTAAAACAATGTTATCAATCATATACATGTTCAAGTACCTTAAAATCTAAACAATAACAAACAAACATTAACACTTTACATTACTATCGTTCTTGGTAAACTCCCCACTATTGAAAAACTCCCCTAAATGTAGTCTTTCTGCCATGGTACCTGGCCAGCAGGTGACACAAAGAAGTCTTTGAGGAGATTGCGTTGGAGTTTGGCAGTGAGGGTGGGGTTCCGTGCCCTTCCAGCTTGGACACACTCCATGGCCCCAAGTCCATCTCTTCTCCATGCTCCCTCATGGACACGGTGATCTGCATCTTCCCAGTCTGCCAGTGCAGGTGGCAAGTAGGCCTCTGACCGATGCTGACGAAGGAAGTTGTGAAGGCATATTGAGGCCAGGGTGATCTTGGTGACAGTGTCAGGATGTAAAATAATTGTAGAGCGGAATACCCTAAACCTGTTAGCAAGAATACCAAAGGCATTTTCAACAACTAGTCCGTGCCCTTGAGAGCCTGTAGTTAAAGATCCTCTGGTTCTGGTCCAGCTGCCTGAAGGGGTAGGGCTTCATCAGGTCTATTCTAAGAGGGTAAGCCTCATCTCCCACAAACATATAGGGACACAAAACCTCAGAACTGGGGAGCTTTTTGGGAGGCGGGACATTCAGGAGAGCCTGGTCCAATGCTTTCTTCAAGTCAGAATTGGCAAAGAACCCAGCATCTGAGACCCTGCCCAGAGCACCTACACTGACATAGATGAACTTATAATGAGCATCTACAGCTGCCATCATAAGAACAGAAAACCTGCTTTTATAATTGAACCACGTGCTACCACTGTGGGCTGCGGGCTGGATGTAGATATGCTTTCCATCGACGGCACCCAGGCAGTGTGGGAATTGCCATTTCTCCCAAAAGCCATCGGATACAGCCTGCCACTCCTCCACTGATTTTGGTGTCTGCAAATAGGAAAGTTATTATATTTAGTGACAGTAGTTCAGCACTAAAGGAGCATTTTTGCAATGAATTATTTATACTTTTGTTAAGAAGCACATCAAAAAATCTTTTCACCTGAATGTTGTAATGTTATATGTTTAATGTAATGAAAATGATGTGGGTTTACAACCTTCAGGAACTCGTCTTTCAAAACCTGATGTATGGCCCTGCATGTGTCCTTCACTATACTGGATATTGTTGTGGCCCCAATCCTGTACTGAAAGCTCAGAGATTTGAAAGTTTCTCCTACAACAGAAAAAAAAGACATTATCCCAAAATGAAAATCCCAAGGACAAATACAGAGGACAAACACTGACACTGTGTTTATCTTGTTTATACAACCTGTTGCCAAAAACCTAAGGGTCAAAGACAGCCTCTCTGTTGCAGTAATTGCCATCCTCATCCTGGTGTCTTGTCTGGCAATCAGGGGTCCCACCCTCTCTAAAAGCATTCCAAATTCATCTGAGCTCATGCGTTGCATCTTCCTGAAGCCTGATCTGTCCTCCAACTAAACACACAAATCACTATATCAATGTTTGTGAATTATTTTGAGGTGTACCATGGTTAATTATCAAACTTCACTTAATTAGCTAAAATAATAAGCCATTGTAAAGTGACTGTGCTGAAAAAGTACTGCATTTTTCTTCTGTCAGTAGGTGGCAGCAGGTAGTTAGTTAAAATTAATACTCTGAGACAAGAGACGTGATGAAACCGACAGGTAGTAGTGACAGTGATGAAGTTTTTAAAAAAGAGAAATCCATATTTTTTGAATCCTGTAGAATTTCCCATTTTGCCAAACCCAGATATATCGACATCACTCACATTTTCAGCTTTATAAACCTGACTGCGATTAAAACTAAAAGCAGAGAGGGACTGAGAGCTGTTGAGGAAGAGCTCTGTGTGTGTCCATCTGTAATTTCACTCAGCTTTGTGTTCGTTGAAATAGGCCCAGGTTACACATCGAGTATAACAGGCAGCAGAGTTGTTTACCATTATCTTTATTGGTGGTGTGCCGAGGGATTTTTTCTAACATGAAAAAAATGTACCGTGGCTCAGAAAAAAAGTATGAAAAACACTGCACCAGGCTCTACTAAGAACGTGTGAAGTCAGTGTCGGTTCTAACTTTCCAAGCTAAACGTTAAACATCCCAGCCGTTGAACATTTCAATGAACCGTAAAACTGACAGGTAACGTTAAAATAAACTTCTCACCTCCAGCTCTCTTTGCAGGATGGACAACCCATGCTGTCCGCGTCTACCCAACCACTTCTTCATCCAGATGCGTCTGGTCCTTTTTTTTTCTTTTGTCGCTACAAATAATGGCTACAGCCAGCAGTACCGCACTCGTCTCCATATTTTGTTTCAACGTGATCCTACGTCATCTCCTTGGTGATGACATAGGATCTAACGTCGCTCTGGTCTGATAATCTTGACGAAATCCTGTAGTGTGCGCTGGTAAAGATTTTCGAATCTTGTAGTGTGCGTGTGCTTAAGATTGAAGAGGAGATAATCTGTCAAGATTCTCTTTATGTGTGTGATACAACCAGATTTAAGAATCTTATAAGATTTTTAAAATCCTGTCGTGTGAGCCAGGCATAATTGTCTCCTTGCAGCGTTTCTGCTCATTTGGGCACAAGTGCTGTCAAAAAACGGGAAATCTCTGTTTTACTGCATGTTATACTGAAACGTGCCAAAATGTGTTGTGTCACACTTTTCTGCTGATTTTTGGCAAGAAAGTCAGTTATATTTATGGATTTGATGAATTTTTACTGCAAGTTGTGTTTTTTTGCTTAATTGTCTCCCTGCAGCGTTTCTGCTCATTTGGGGGACAAATGCTGTCCAAAAACAGGAAATGTAAGTTTTACTGCATGCCAAAATGTGTTGTGTCACACTAATCTGCTAATTTTTGGCAAGAAAGCCTGTTATATTTTTGAAATGGATGAATTTTTACTGCAAGTTGTGTTTTTCTGCTGAATTGTCTCCCTGCAGCGTTTCTGCTCATTTGGGCACAAGTGCTGTCAAAAAACGGGTAAATCTGAATTTTACTGCAGGTTATACTGAATCATGCCAAAATGTGTTGTGTCACACTAATCGGCTAATTTTGGAGAGAAAGTCTGTTATATTTTTGAAAAAGATGAATTTTTACTGAAAGTTGTGTTTTTCTGCTGAATTGTCTCCCTGCAGCGTTTCTGCTCATTTGGACACAAGTTCTTTCCAAAAACGGGAAATGTAAGTTTTACTGCATGCCAAAATGTGTTGTGTCACACTAATCTCCTGATTTTCGGCAAGAAAGTCTGTTATATTTATGAAATGGATTAATTTTTTACTGCAAGTTGTGTTTTTCTACTTAATTCACTAAGTGCAGCGTTTCTGCTCATTTGGACACAAGTGCTGTCAAAAAACGGGAAATCTCTGTTTTACTGCATGTTATACTGAATCATGCCAAAATGTGTTGTGTCACACTAATCTGCTGATTTTTTGGCAAAAAAGTCTGTGATATTTAAGAAATTGATGAACTTTTACTGAGAGTTGTGTCTTTCTGATTAATTCACTAAGTGCAGCGTTTCTGCTCATTTGGGTCAAGTGGTGTCAAAAAAGGGGAAATCTCTGTTTTACTGCATGTTATACTGAATCATGCCAAAATGTGTTGTTTTACACTAATCTGCTAATTTTGGGCAAGAAAGTCTGTTATATTTTTGAAATGGATGAATTTTTACTGCAAGTTGTGTCTTTCTGATTAATTCACTAAGTGCAGCGTTTCTACTCATTTGGCCACAAGTGCTGTCCAAAAAAGGGGAAATCTCTATTTTACTGCATGTTTACTGAATCATGCCAAAATGTGTTGTTTTACAATAATCTTCTGATTTTTTTTTTTTAAAGTATATTTTTGGGAATTTTGTGTCTTTATTGATAGGAGAGAGACAGTGGATAGGCTTTTGAAAGGGGGAGAGAGAGTAGGGTAAGACACTCTGCAAACTGGTCACAGGCGGGATTCGAACCTGGACCGGCAGAAGCATGTACATGGGGTGCTAACCACTAGGCAACACCAGCACCCCTAATCTGCTGATTTTTGGCAAAAAAGTCGGTTATATTTATGAAATTGATGAGTTTTTACTGAAAGTTGTGTCTTTCTGCTTAATTCACTACTTGCAGCGTTTCTGCTCATTTTGCCACAAGTGCTGTCCAAAAACGGGAAATCTCTGTTTTACTGCATTTTATACTGAATCATGCCAAAATGTGTTGTTTTACACTAATCTGCTGATTTTTGGCAAGAAACTCCTTTTATGAAATTGATGAGTTTTTACTGAAAGTTGTGTCATTCTGCTTAATTCACTACCTGCAGCATTCCTGCTCATTTGGGGGACAAGTGCTGTCCAAAAACGGGAAATTTCTGTTTTACTGCATTTTATACTGAATCATGCCAAAATGTGTTGTTTTACACTAATCTGCTGATTTTTGGCGAGAAACTGTTATATTTATGAAATTGATGAGTTTTTACTGAAAGTTGTGTCTTTCTGCTTAATTCACTACGTGCAGCGTTTCTGCATTTGGCCACAAGTGCTGTTCAAAAAACGGGAAATCTCTATTTTACTGCATGTTTACTGAATCATGCCAAAATGTGTTGTTTTACACTAATCTGCTGATTTTTGGCCAGAAACTCTGTTATATTTATGAAATTGATGAGTTTTTACTGAAAGTTGTGTCTTTCTGCTTAATTCACTACCTGCAGTGTTTCTGCTCATTTGGGTCAAGTGCTATCCAAAACGGGAAATCTCTGCTTTACTGCATGTTATACTGAATCATGCCAAAATGTGTTGTTTTACACGAATCTGCTGATTTTTGGCAAGAAACTTTATTTATGAAATTGATGAGTTTTTACTGCAAGTTGTGTTTTTTTGCTTAATTGTCTCCCTGCAGCGTTTCTGCTCATTTGGGGGACAAATGCTGTCCAAAAACAGGAAATGTAAGTTTTACTGCATGCCAAAATGTGTTGTGTCACACTAATCTGCTAATTTTGGGCAAGAAAGTCTGTTATATTTTTGAAATGGATGAATTTTTACTGAAAGTTGTGTCTTTCTGCTTAATTCACTACCTGCAGCGTTTCTGCTCATTTGGGTCAAGTGCTATCCAAAACGGGAAATCTCTGTTTTACTGCATGTTACACTGAATCATGCCAAAATGATGTTGTGTCACACTAATCTGCTAATTTTGGAGAGAAAGTCTGTTATATTTTTGAAACGGATAAATTTTTACTTTAAGTTGTGTTTTTCTGCTGAATTGTATCCCTGCAGCGTTTCTGCTCATTTGGGCACAAGTTCTTTCCAAAAACGGGAAATGTCAGTTTTACTGCATGCCAAAATGTGTTGTGTCACACTAATCTCCTGATTTTCGGCGAGAAACTCTGTTATATTTATGAAATTGATGAGTTTTTACTGAAAGTTGTGTCATTCTGCTTAATTCACTACCTGCAGCGTTTCTGCTCATTTGGCCACAAGTGCTGTCAAAAAAGGGAAATCTCTGTTTTACTGCATGTTATACTGAATCATGCCAAAATGTGTTGTTTTACACGAATCTGCTGATTTTTGGCAAGAAACTTTATTTATGAAATTGATGAGTTTTTACTGCAAGTTGTGTTTTTTTGCTTAATTGTCTCCCTGCAGCGTTTCTGCTCATTTGGGGGACAAATGCTGTCCAAAAACAGGAAATGTAAGTTTTACTGCATGCCAAAATGTGTTGTGTCACACTAATCTGCTAATTGTTGTCAAAAAAGTCTGTGATATTTAAGAAATTGATGAACTTTTACTGAGAGTTGTGTCTTTCTGCTTAATTCACTAAGTGCAGCGTTTCTGCTCATTGGGGTCAAGTGGTGTCAAAAAAGGGGAAATCTCTGTTTTACTGCATGTTATACTGAATCATGCCAAAATGCGCTGTTTTACACTAATCTGCTAATTTTGGGCAAGAAAGTCTGTTATATTTTTGAAATGGATGAATTTTTACTGAGAGTTGTGTCTTTCTGCTTAATTCACTAAGTGCAGCGTTTCTGCTCATTGGGGTCAAGTGGTGTCAAAAAAGGGGAAATCTCTGTTTTACTGCATGTTTACTAAATCATGCCAAAATGTGTTGTTTTACAATAATCTTCTGATTTTTTTTTTTTTTAAGTATATTTTTGGGAATTTTGTGCCTTTATTGATTGGAGAGAGACAGTGGATAGGCTTTTGAAAGGGGGAGAGAGAGTAGGGTAAGACACTCTGCAAACTGGTCACAGGCAGGATTCGAACCTGGACCGGCAGAAGCATGTACATGGGGTGCTAACCACTAGGCAAAACCAGCACCCCTAATCTACTGATTTTTGGCAAAAAAGTCTGTTATATTTATGAAATTGATGAGTTTTTACTGAAAGTTGTGTCTTTCTGCTTAATTCACTACCTGCAGCGTTTCTGCTCATTTGGGTCAAGTGCTATCCAAAACGGGAAATCTCTGCTTTACTGCATGTTACACTGAATCATGCCAAAATGTGTTGTTTTACACTAATCTGCTGATTTTTGGCAAGAAAGTCTGTTATATTTATGGAATTGATGAATTTTTACTGCAAGTTGTGTTTTTTTGCTAAATTGTCTCCCTGCAGCGTTTCTGCTCATTTGGGGGACAAATGCTGTCCAAAAACAGGAAATGTAAGTTTTACTGCATGCCAAAATGTGTTGTGTCACACTAATCTGCTAATTTTTGGCAAGAAAGCCTGTTATATTTTTGAAATGGATGAATTTTTACTGCAAGTTGTGTTTTTCTGCTGAATTGTCTCCCTGTAGCGTTTCTGCTCATTTGGGCACAAGTGCTGTCAATAAACGGGTAAATCTGAATTTTACTGCATGTTATACTGAATCATGCCAATATGTGTTGTGTCACACTAATCTGCTAATTTTGGAGAGAAAGTCTGTTATATTTTTGAAACTGATGAATTTTTACTGAAAGTTGTGTTTTTTTGCTTAATTGTCTCCCTTGCAGCGTTTCTGCTCATTTGGGGGACAAATGCTGTCCAAAAACAGGAAATGTAAGTTTTACTGCATGCCAAAATGTGTTGTGTCACACTAATCTGCTAATTGTTGTCAAAAAAGTCTGTGATATTTAAGAAATTGATGAACTTTTACTTAGAGTTGTGTCTTTCTGCTTAATTCACTACCTGCAGCGTTTCTGCTCATTGGGGTCAAGTGGTGTCAAAAAAAGGGAAATCTCTGTTTTACTGCATGTTATACTGAATCATGCCAAAATGTGTTGTTTTACACGAATCTGCTGATTTTTGGCAAGAAACTTTATTTATGAAATTGATGAGTTTTTACTGCAAGTTGTGTTTTTTTGCTTAATTGTCTCCCTGCAGCGTTTCTGCTCATTTGGGGGACAAATGCTGTCCAAAAACAGGAAATGTAAGTTTTACTGCATGCCAAAATGTGTTGTGTCACACTAATCTGCTAATTTTGGGCAAGAAAGTCTGTTATATTTTTGAAATGGATGAATTTTTACTGAAAGTTGTGTCTTTCTGCTTAATTCACTACCTGCAGCGTTTCTGCTCATTTGGGTCAAGTGCTATCCAAAACGGGAAATCTCTGTTTTACTGCATGTTACACTGAATCATGCCAAAATGTGTTGTTTTACACTAATCTGCTGATTTTTGGCAAGAAAGTCTGTTATATTTATGGAATTGATGAATTTTTACTGCAAGTTGTGTTTTTTTGCTAAATTGTCTCCCTGCAGCGTTTCTGCTCATTTGGC
This sequence comes from Scarus forsteni, assembly GCA_036419115.1. Lineage (NCBI taxonomy): Eukaryota > Metazoa > Chordata > Actinopteri > Labriformes > Labridae > Scarus > Scarus forsteni. Next base: position 540,690 of record JAZDUH010000432.1, on the reverse strand, counting down.
CACAAGTGCTGTCCAAAAAAGGGGAAATCTCTGTTTTACTGCATGTTTACTAAATCATGCCAAAATGTGTTGTTTTACAATAATCTTCTGATTTTTTTTTTTTTTTAAGTATATTTTTGGGAATTTTGTGCCTTTATTGATTGGAGAGAGACAGTGGATAGGCTTTTGAAAGGGGGAGAGAGAGTAGGGTAAGACACTCTGCAAACTGGTCACAGGCAGGATTCGAACCTGGACCGGCAGAAGCATGTACATGGGGTGCTAACCACTAGGCAAAACCAGCACCCCTAATCTACTGATTTTTGGCAAAAAAGTCTGTTATATGTATGAAATTGATGAGTTTTTACTGAAAGTTGTGTCTTTCTGCTTAATTCACTACCTGCAGCGTTTCTGCTCATTTGGGTCAAGTGCTATCCAAAACGGGAAATCTCTGCTTTACTGCATGTTACACTGAATCATGCCAAAATGTGTTGTTTTACACGAATCTGCTGATTTTTGGCAAGAAAGTCTGTTATATTTATGGAATTGATGAATTTTTACTGCAAGTTGTGTTTTTTTGCTAAATTGTCTCCCTGCAGCGTTTCTGCTCATTTGGGGGACAAATGGTGTCCAAAAACAGGAAATGTAAGTTTTACTGCATGCCAAAATGTGTTGTGTCACACTAATCTGCTAATTTTTGGCAAGAAAGCCTGTTATATTTTTGAAATGGATGAATTTTTACTGCAAGTTGTGTTTTTCTGCTGAATTGTCTCCCTGTAGCGTTTCTGCTCATTTGGGCACAAGTGCTGTCAATAAACGGGTAAATCTGAATTTTACTGCATGTTATACTGAATCATGCCAAAATGTGTTGTGTCACACTAATCTGCTAATTTTGGCAACAAAGTCTGTTATATGTATGAAATGGATGAGTTTTTACTGAAAGTTGTGTTTTTCTGCTGAATTGTCTCCCTGCAGCGTTTCTGCTCATTTGGGCACAAGTTCTTTCCAAAAACGGGAAATGTAAGTTTTACTGCATGCCAAAATGTGTTGTGTCACACTAATCTGCTGAATTTTGGCAAGAATGTCTGTTATATTTATGAAATTGATGAGTTTTTACTGAAAATTGTGTTTTTCTGCTTAATTCACTACCTGCAGCGTTTCTGCTCATTTGGGTCAAGTGCTGTACAAAACGGGAAATCTCTGTTTTACTGCATGTTATACTGAATCATGCCAAAATGCGTTGTTTAACCTTAATCTGCTGTTTTTTTTGCAAGAACCTCTGTTATATTTATGAAATTGATGAGTTTTTACTGAAAGTTGTGTCTTTCTGCTTAATTCACTACCTGCAGCGTTTCTGCTCATTTGGGTCAAGTGCTGTCCAAAACGGGAAATCTGTGTTTTACTGCATGTTATACTGAATCATGCCAAAATGTGTTGTTTTACACTAATCTGCTGATTTTTGGCAAGAAACTCTGTTATATTCATGAAATTGATGAGTTTTTACAGAAAGTTGGGTCTTTCTGCTTAATTCACTACCTGCAGCGTTTCTGCTCATTAGGGTCAAGTGCTGTCCAAAACGGGAAATCTGTGTTTAACTGCATGTTATACTGAATCATGCCAAAATGTGCTGTTTTACACTAATCTGCTGATTTTTGGCTCTGTTATATTTATGAAATTGATGAGTTTTTACTGAAAGTTCTGTTATTCTGCTTAATTCACTACCTGCAGCGTTTCTGCTCATTTTGCCACAAGTGCTGTCCAAAAAAGGGGAAATCTCTGTTTTACTGCATGTTTTACTGAATCATGCCAAAATGTGTTGTTTTACACAAATCTGCTGAATTTTGGCAAGAATGTCTGTTATATTTATGAAATTGATGAGTTTTTACTGAAAGTTGTGTCTTTCTGCTTTAATTCACTACCTGCAGCGTTTCTGCTCATTTGGCCACAAGTGCTGTACAAAACGGGAAATCTCTGTTTTACTGCATGTTTACTGAATCAAGCCAAAATGTGTTGTTTTAAACTAATCAGATGATTTTTGGCAAGAAAGGCTGTTATATTCATGAAATTGATGATTTTTTACTGAAAGTTGTGTCTTTCTGCTTAATTCACTACCTGCAGCGTTTCTGCTTATTTGGGTCAAGTGGTGTCAAAAAACGGGAAATCTCTGTTTTACTGCATGTTATACTGAATCATGCCAAAATGTGCTGTTTTACACTAATCTGCTGATTTTTGTAGAGAAACTCTGTTATATTTATGAAATTGATGAGTGTGCTGAAGTACTATACTGAATCATGCCAAAATGTGTTGTTTAACACTAATCTTCTGATTTTTGGCAAGAAAGTCTGTTATATTTATGAAATTGATGAGTTTTTAATGAAAGTTTTGTCTTTCTGCTTATTTCACTACCTGCAGCGTTTCTGCTCATTTGGCCACAAGTGCTGTCAAAAAACGGGAAATCTGTGTTTTACTGCATGTTATACTGAATCATGCCAAAATGCGTTGTTTAACCTTCATCTGCTGTTTTTTTTGCAAGAACCTCTGTTATATTTATGAAATTGATGAGTTTTTACTGAAAGTTGTGTCTTTCTGCTTAATTCACTACCTGCAGCGTTTCTGCTCATTTGGGTCAAGTGCTGTCAAAAAACGGGAAATCTGTGTTTTACTGCATGTTATACTGAATCATGCCAAAATGTGTTGTTTTACACTAATCTGCTGATTTTTGGCAAGAAACTCTGTTATATTTATGAAATTGATGAGTTTTTACTGAAAGTTGTGTCTTTCTGCTTAATTCACTACCTGCAGCGTTTCTGCTCATTAGGGTCAAGTGCTGTCCAAAACGGGAAATCTGTGTTTAACTGCATGTTATACTGAATCATGCCAAAATGTGTTGTTTTACACAAATCTGCTGATTTTTGGCAAGAAAGTCTGTTATATTTATGAAATTGATGAGTTTTTACTGAAAGTTGTGTCTTTCTGCTTACTTCACTACCTGCAGTGTTTGTGCTCATTTGGCCACAAGTTCCGTCCAAAAAGGGGAAACCTCTGTTTTACTGCATGTTAGACTGAATCATGCCAAAACGTGTTATACACTTATCTGCTGATTTTTGGCAAGAAACTCTGTTATATTTATGCGTTTTTACTGAAAGTTGTGTCTTTCTGCTTAATTCACTACCTGCAGCGTTTCTGCTCATTTGGCCACAAGTGGTGTCAAAAAACGGGAAATCTCTGTTTTACTGCATTTAATACTGAATCATGCCAAAATGTGTTGTTTTACACTAGTCTGCTGATTTTTGGCAAAAAACTCTGTTATATTTAAGAAATTGATGAGTTTTTACTGAAAGTTGTGTCTTTCTGCTTACTTCACTACCTGCAGTGTTTGTGAACATTTGGCCACAAGTTCCGTCCAAAACGGGAAATCTCTGGTTTCATGCATGTTAGACTGAATCATGCCAAAATGTGTTGTTTTAAACTAATCTGCTGATTTTTGGCAAGAAACTCTGTTATATTTATGAAATTGGTGAGGTTTTTACTGACAGTTGTGTCTTTCTGCTTAATTCACTACTTGCAGCGTTTCTGCTCATTTGGCCACAAGTGCTGTCCAAAACGGGAAATCTCTGTTTTACTGCATGTTAGACTGAATCATGCCAAAATGTGTTGTTTTACACGAATCTGCTAATTTTTGGCAAGAAAGCCTGTTATATTTATGAAATTTATGAGTTTTTACTGAAAGTTGTGTCTTTCTGCTTAATTCACTACCTGCAGCGTTTCTGCTCATTTGGGTCAAGTGCTGTCCAAAACGGGAAATCTGTGTTTTACTGCATGTTATACTGAATCATGCCAAAATGTGTTGTTTTACACTAATCTGCTGATTTTTGGCAAGAAAGTCTGTTATATTTATGAAATTGATGAGTTTTTACAGAAAGTTGTGTCTTTCTGCTTAATTCACTACCTGCAGCGTTTCTGCTCATTAGGGTCAAGTGCTGTCCAAAACGGGAAATCTGTGTTTTACTGCATGTTATACTGAATCATGCCAAAATGTGTTGTTTTACACTAATCTGCTGATTTTTGGCAAGAAAGTCTGTTATATTTATGAAATTGATGAGTTTTTACTGAAAGTTGTGTCTTTCTGCTTACTTCACTACCTGCAGTGTTTGTGCTCATTTGGCCACAAGTTCCGTCCAAAAAGGGGAAATCTCTGTTTTACTGCATGTTAGACTGAATCATGCCAAAACGTGTTATACACTTATCTGCTGATTTTTGGCAAAAAACTCTGTTATATTTAAGAAATTGATGAGTTTTTACTGAAAGTTGTGTCTTTCTGCTTACTTCACTACCTGCAGTGTTTGTGCACATTTGGCCAAAAGTTCCGTCCAAAACGGGAAATCTCTGGTTTCCTGCATGTTAGACTGAATCATGCCAAAATGTGTTGTTTTAAACTAATCTGCTGATTTTTGGATAGAAACTCTGTTATATTTATGAAATTGATGAGTTTTTACTGAAAGTTGTGTCTTTCTGCTTAATTCACTACTTGCAGCGTTTCTGCTCATTTGAATTAAGCGCTGTCAAAAAAACGAGAAATCTCTGTTTTACTGCATGTTTACTGAATCATGCCAAAATGTGTTGTTTTCAACTAATCTGCTGATTTTTGGCAAGAAACTCTGTTATATTTACGAAATTGGTGAGTTTTTACTGACAGTTGTGTCTTTCTGCTTAATTCACTACTTGCAGCGTTTCTGCTCATTTGAATCAAGCGCTGTCAAAAAAACGGGAAATCTCTGTTTTACTGCATGTTTACTGAATCATGCCAAAATGTGTTGTTTTACACTATTCCGATGATTTTTGGCAAGAAAGTCTGTTATATTTATGAAATTGATGAGTTTTTAATGACAGTTGTGTCTTTCTGCTTAATTCACTACCTGCAGCGTTTCTGCTCATTTGGGTCAAGTGCTGTCCAAAAGAGGGGAAATCTCTGTTTTACTGCATGTTTACTGAATCATGCCAAAATGTGTTGTTTTACACGTATCTGCTTATTTTTGGATAGAAACTCTGTTATATTTATGAAATTGATGAGTTTTTACCGAAAGTTGTGTCTTTCTGCTTAATTCACTACCTGCAGCGTTTCTGCTCATTTGGGTCAAGTGCTGTCCAAAAAAGGGGAAATCTCTGTTTTACTGCATGTTTACTGAATCATGCCAAAATGTGCTGTTTTACACTAATCTACTGATTTTTGGCAAGAAAGTCTGTTATATTTATGAAATTGATGAGTTTTTACTGAAAGTTGTGTCTTTCTGCTTAATTCACTACTTGCAGCGTTTCTGCTCATTTGAATCAGGCCCTGTGAAAAAAACGGGAAATCTCTGTTTTACTGCATGTTTACTGAATCATGCCAAAATGTGTTGTTTTACACTCATTTAAGTGTAACTTATTTTTGGCAAGAAAGTCGGTAACGCTTTATATTAAGGTCGTGTAATAAGCATTAATAAGACCTTTGTAAGTACTTATAAGATGCTTATTAACATTATTATTTGTTTATAAGACTATATAACTGCTTAATAAGTGTTTAATAAGGTCATTGTAATAGTTAATACAACACTACAAGAAATTTATAAGAACTTAGTCTATAAGCTATATGGAATTTATAAGGTGCATAACTACATTGTTATGTGTGTATTAGACTTTATAAACATTAATAAGAACTTAATAGATGCTCATTAAGTGTTTATATGAATGTATAAGCATGTCATAATGTCACTGTAATAGTTAATAAAAGACTACAAGGAATTTATAAGAACATAATTTATTAGTAATATTTCCCACATTAGGGGAACATGGCCAAATTACTGTAGTCCTTAACCCTTAGTCCTTTAAAAGGGGCATAACTATATTTAATTGAGTGTATAAGACTTTATAAACTTGAATAACAACTTAATAGATGCACATTAAGTGTTAGTATGACTGTATAAGCATTTCATGTCACTGTAAAAGTTAATAAAAGACTACAAGGAATTTTTAAGAACATAATTTATTAATAATCTGGCCCACATTAGGGGATAAGGGCCAAATTACTGTAGTCCTTAACCCTTAGTCCTTATAAGGTACATAACTACATTTTTATGTGTTTATAAGACTTTATAAACTTTAATAAGAACTTAATAGATGCTTATTAAGTGTTTATATGACTTTATAAGAATTTAATTATGCCACTGTAATAGTTAATAAAAGACTACAAGGAATTTATACATACATAATTTATTAGTAATCTGGCCCACATTAGGGGATAAGGGCCAAATCACTGTACTCCTTAACCCTTTGTCCTTATAAGGTACATAACTACATTATCATGTGTTTATAAGACTGTATAAACTTTAAAAAGAACTTAATAGATGCTTATTAAGTGTTTATATGACTTTATAAGCATTTAATTATGTCACTGTAATAGTTAATAAAAGACTAGAAGGAATATTTAAGAACATAATTTATTAATAATCTGGCCCACATTAGGGGATATGGGCCAAATTACTGTAGTCCTTAACCCTTAGTCCTTATAAGGTACATAACTACATTTTTATGTGTTTATAAGACTTTAGAAACTTTGATAAGAACTTAATAGATGCTCATTAACTGTTAGTATGTTAGTAGCCTATCCTGGTAACATGACTTCTTCTGTTCTTCTGTTCTTCGTTTTTTTATGGTCGCTTTATATATTTACTTATTTATTTATTTATTTATTTATTAAATGTATGTTTTTTGGGCATTTTGTGCCTTTATTGATAGGAGAGAGTTACGGTTATGTCACGGTCAAGTAAGCGCTTTTATTTTGAAGGCAGGCAAAAGTTCCGGAAACAGGAAGTCCCGGTGTAGTGCCGTTGTCTTAACAAGCGACGCTCAACGTTCCACATGGAGGTAATCGACCCGCTCCCAACATCTTCGTCCCCGAGGAAAATTCAAACCCGTTCTGGGCCAAGAAAACAGGACAAGAGGAAGCATTTTGAGACAGAGGATGGGTCTGCTGGTAAGTTTCACCGGTGCAAATTCGTAACGCCAGACTTTCAAACAACACCCAGCTAGCTACGTAGCTACTTAAGTATGTGTTTAGTATTGTCATGCAGTTGTTATTTCTGTGCCATTGCCAGGTGCTGCCACACAAATGGCCCCGACTGCAAAACACCAGAAGCAGAAATATGAGTTGGACCTGGCAAAACTGAAAATAGCATGCCAGGAATACTTGATCAAGGAGCTAACCAAGGAGAGAGTTTTCTTAAAAGAACAACTGTTGGAGGGTAAGTTAATAATTGAAGTTTATCACAAATACCTTCAGTATGTCTCTATGTTTTGTTCAAATAATGTTATTTTTAATTATTATTTTTTTTTAACATTTGTTCTCATGTGTGACTGAAAGTATGAACTCTATTTCTAAATGAATGAATGAATGACCTTTATTCAATGTAACCCTTGAGACACCCAAAACTGTATATATTCTTAAAGTCCCTAATATGTCAAAACGGTTCATGTATTGTATTTTTTTTTTACTTTGACTGCTTGAAATCTTTTCAACAACTTCCTACCTATTCACAGATTCAAAGTTTTTTTATTTTTTTATTTTTCTCTGTTTAGTTTTCTGCCATAAGGACAGAGGAAGCTCTCAACTGATCAAGAAAACACATAGACAGAAACACTCTGATGACTTGAACTTTAAACACACACTCACACAGAAAAAGACACACACTCACAACCACACACACACACACACACACACACACACACACACACACACACACACACACACATCATCCCAACACTCCAAGTCCATTTTTGACATCCTCACCTTTTTTAATGCCATGCATTTTTCCATATTAAGGGATTCAGGCTTCCATTGAACAACCCCCCACCCCCAGTGGGTTTAAGGGGTTCTTAGGCCTTGTTTTTTTCCTTTATTTTGAAGGTAGAGGCTAAGATTTATTAGATATTGATGGGAAAATATTTTTAAGATGTCAAGATTCCAGTATATCAACAATTTGTGGTTGTAATGGAAGTATAATGAACGCAGAGGCTTAGATTTATCAGGTTTTCATAGGGGAAATATTTTAAAATGTCAGACACACAGTATATAGAAATATGTGTTTATATGGGAGTCGATGGAACTAAGTTGGGCACAAAGTCATAGAGTGTACACTTGGTCAGTATCTGCTTTACTATACAACTCACAACAATGGGATCACAGAATTTAAAAAATAAAAAAATATAAAAATAACCCTTGCCAAGTATCATATATTTTTCATTTAAACTGACGATGATATAAAGATTCAAAAAAAGGATAAATTGAACCTGTGCCTCAAACGCAGGGGTGTATTTAGTCATCTGGGGGCCAAAGGCAAACCCAGTCATTGGGGCCCTTCATATCCCTGTTCTGTGCTGATTAAAGTTTTATTATTATTTTAATCTTGTACGGGGTAACATCACAAAACTAAATGCATTTCTTCAAATTCTGTAATTTAGTTCAGTTTTGACAGAAGGTGAGTTTCTTTAATTAGGCCCCTTGTCCTGCTTTTGAATTCTGTTAGCTATCTGAAAGCTTAAGTTACTAGTTACATAACCAAGTTTATATGCATCCCCATCCAGGGAATAATATTCATGATCAAAATAAAATTTTGAAATTTAATGTTTATGATTACAGAGCCTCTGAAGGGACATACATAAAAAGATTTTTGTAAAACAATCCTGTGCAGGGGCCTTGTGCTTTTATACTAAGTGTCAGATAGTTTGAAAAGTTATGTTTTAACCCTTTTATCTACCAGCTCAACGGTTTGATAGAGGTCATCAGTAAATTCAGGGATATTTCATTTTTTAAAAAACAGAAATAATCAAATCCTTGTTTGATTTTGTAATCACTTAAGGGAACAAAGAAAACTTAAACCAAAACCCAGAAATTTTCTTGGTGTGGGAGTTAAAGGTTTTAAAAGCTAACAGTTGATTAGACACAAAAAAATGGGACAAAATAAATTAGAACAGGCAGAAATATATGTAAATAAAATGGCAAGCACAAGCTTAAATAGATGACACTGATTTTGAAAAAAAGGAAGTGTTGTTTAACGAATAAAAGATGTTATGCATAAATCATATTTGTAAATGTTTTAGATAAGTATTTAAAAAGCTAATGATTATAATAATAACTTTTAGCTTTTAAATCCTACACAGAGAAAATTTAGTTTGTTTGCATTTATTTCTGTCCTGAGTCATTGATAGAAACAATGTGTTATGTTCTTTTAACAAATAAAATAGTCCTTCATTTATTGACCTCTGCCAAACACTTGAGCAAGCAGTTAAAGGGTTTAAGTATTTTACAGGACATTATGATTGAAAATATAGCCAGTGGCCAGTGCCATCAAATGTATGAGGTTTACTGACAAATTGATGATAAAATATGGATGTTGATCTACTCTACTTCATACAACAGCATGTAAATTCAGACTTAAATATTAATAATGGCTTTGAACCAGAAAAATTGTATTAATACATTTTTAGTGAGATGTAGGGGCCCCTGGACAACTCGGGGCCCCAGGCAACTGCCTGTGTTGCATAATGGTTAATATGCTCCTGCTTAAGGGTTAAGTTCTTGCACAGAACTCGAGGCATGGCAAGGTCGGTGAGTTAACATAATTTCAGGGCTCGCCAGCCTGGCCTGAATACTTAAGGTTGGGTAGGGTTTGCCCTATTTAATATTTCATTGTTTGTCTCTATACAACTCCAAAAAATCCCACCAACATCCAACATGAGACATGACCCATCCCCAGAGACATCTATTGTAACAACAGATTCTTCTGGATCATCTGAGTCAAGCTACTCCTGCTCTAGCGACCCCTAATCAGACTCCTCAGGCTCTTCAACCTCTCACGATGGCAAGAAGAAGAAGCAGAAGAGGTCAAAGAAAAAAATAAAGAGAAAGAAGAGGGGAAAGAAAGCAACAAGGGGGGGAGGTCTCGAAATGATCAGACAGATGAGTTTTTCAAGAGGTAATATATCAAAATAATATCTAAGATTTAGAAGATAGCTGCTGACTATATTGTCTGTGTGTCACTGAAGGTCAGTTTGAAATAAGATGATGCTTTGTATATTCCAACTATTGGCAAGTAAACTGGGACACTGTTGTGGATTGTTGAATGCTCTTAAAGCAGCACTCCAGAAGATTTGACTTTGGTTTCTTGGGTGAACTACACTGTTGTGAAGCACAGTGGTTAGGGGTGTCCTGATCTGATATTGATATTGGATATCGGTCAAAAAAACAAATATCGGATTATATCAGCCTGCATCCAAAATCGCCGATATCAGCACTCTGATATATTTTTCTTTTTATTCAGTTGTAGAGTACACTTATGTTTAAGTTAAACACAGTGGTTATTTTGCAATTTGTGAAATATGTTTTTGTTTTTATTTTATTTATTGAAGTTACTTTTAGGGTCCTAATTTATTTGTGATACATTTTATTTTAATCGTAGTAAATTCTTATGTTTAAGGTTAAAATTTATTTAACCCATTGGTTAATAACAAATGGGTCCATTTTTCTCATACATACTCTTGCTGACTACTGTCCTCTGTTTGAGTAATCTGACTTGATCAAGCCTTTTCTTACAGTCCATTCTACAAAATAGGTAATAAAATAATGTATGATTCCTGTGATATCGTGATCGTGATCGATACTGGTATCGCAAATACTCAAGGCTGCAATGTCAGTATTGTGTCAAAGGTGAAATAGTTGCATGTGGACACCTTTAACAATGGTTGCATGTAGCCAACTTCTTTTGTTTACAGAAAGATGAAGGCTCAGCGGTGTTGAACACCAGTCTTCTGTTCACGTTTAACTTGGCTTAATTTGCATAGACATGTCAATAAATGATTTGACACCCTTTCAAATCAAACAGAAATTTGTTTCACAACACTAAAATTGGCTCTGTATTAACTCTCTGTCATGTTGGGTAGAGTTTGGTGGTGTCTGAGTGAAGCAGCAGCCATTTCTCCCTGCTAGGCTACAGATAAACCACAACTCTGATCCATTCATAGCTGCTCCACAACATCCAGTTTGTTTAGGGAGTTTCTCTGTGGAAGTCACTTGTAAGTGCTCGTTTACTGGGACCTCTGCTCTCACTGTCATGAGCAACAGCGGCAAGTACACACACATACACGCTATTGTGCGTGTGTGACTGAGCGGTTCAGCAGAGAAACGGGAGGGGGCGATGGGGTGTGTATTTTTTCCGATGCCTCTTGATGCCACCAAGATGAGCAGGACTGATGTCACTGAGCAATGCATCGCCACTCTTTCGTTGTAATCCCTTCATGCCATAAAACTGTTGGCAGTTCTCACAGCATCTCACAATACGAGGACCCGTCATGGTACCTAAAATTTATCGAGTCCCTAAACAGCAGGGAGGCACTTTGGGGGGAGGAGAGAAAAGCCATTCTATCTGTTACAGTGCACTTCTCCACTGAACAGGCTTTGGAAAGGATATCTGAAGGCTCATATCTTCTGGAGCACTGATTGATAAATGTTGAATTCTCTTAATTTGTGTGAACAGTTTATTTCATGAATGGTCTTAAACGTGTTGAATGGAAGCTCCTTGTCACTATGACTAATATCTACTCTCTTTCTTCACCAACAGCATGTGGTCCAAAATGAGGTAATTGTGCGTTACCAGAAAGTGCTGAAGGTCTACAAGAAGAAACACAGCATTACTGCTGCTTGCAAGATAGTGGGAGTGGATCGCAACACAATTGCCTTTGAATGCACCAATCGCAGAGTTTCTCCGTGGCTACTCCAGAAAAGTTTGCGCAGTTAAAAGATCAGCATACAAGAAAGCACAAGCTTGGTGATTTTGCTGGGAAATGTCTTAGTGCCATCAGTGGCAGTCCAAATATCACCAGAGCAGTTGCAGCTCTTAAGAAATCTGGCAAACTGTTGCCTGTAGGTAAGGGGGACTATTAAACAGCTATTAAAGCCAATAGCGGTTGCTATTTAAAATGTTTAATGTTAAATTGATATTGATTGATGTCTAATTGCCTCATTGAGACAACTTATTATGTGAAGTGCAAAAAAAAAAAATCTACCTCAGCAATGAATAATGAACAATAAATGTCAGTTTTGAGCTTCACTGTTTAAATGTGTTTTTTTCAAACCATTTCATCCACATGTTCATAACAGATGAGAAAGGTGTGAAAATAATTATTAACCATTAATGAATGTATAATAAAAGATGTATTAGTCTAAATAAGGCCCTGTTCTCGCTTTAGATCCAGTAGCTGCAAAAAGCATAATTAACTGTTAACAAGCGCCTTGTAAACTGATTATAGATGAGCAATAAGTATGATATAATGGGTGGATTGTAGTGTAAAAGTTCTTGTAAGTGCCTTTTATTTTGATATTAAATGTTACAATGTATAAACTCTTTTAAAATCTTATGAACACTTAATAAGCATCTCATAGACTGTTATTAAAGCTTATACAGTCCTACAACTTAAATGATCATAATAAAATCATAAATAATCAGTGCTATGCACGAGCCCCTTGACCCAAAGAGATAGAGAAAGACAGTAGTAATAAGTTAGGATTGGCACAGCACCTAAACAGAAATGGGGAAAATAATTATTCAGGTGTAAAGAAAAGGTTAAGAGTCATATAAAACAATTAAACAACATCTATTAAGTTCTTATTAAAGTTTATACAGTCTCATAAACAGATTTAAATGTAGTTATGCCCCTTTTGAAGGACTAAGGGTTAAGGACTTCAGTGATTTGGCCCTTATCCCCTAATGTGGGCCAAATTACTAATAAATTATGTTCTTCAAATTCTCGTAGTCTTTTAACTATTACAGTGGCATTATTAAATGCTTATGCATTCATATAAACACTTAATGAGCATCTATTAAGTTCTTATTAAAGTTTATACAGTCTTATAAACACATTTCAATGTAGTTATGCACCTTATAAGGACAAAGGGTTAAGGTTTACAGTAATTTGGCCCTTATCCCCTAATGTGGGCCAGATTATTAACAAATTATGTTCTTAAATATTCCTTCTAGTCTTTTATTAACTATTACAGTGACATAATTAAATGCTTATAAAGTCATATAAACACTTAATAAGCATCTATTAGTTCTTATTAAAGTTTATACAGTCTTATAAACACAAAAAATGTAGTTATGTACCTTATAAGGACTAAGGGTTAAGGAGTACAGTAATCTGGCCCTTATCCCCTAATGTGGGCCAGATTGTTAATAAATTATGTTCTTAAATATTCCTTCTAGTCTTTTATTAACTATCACAGTGACTTAATTAAATGCTTATACAGTCATATAAACACATAATAAGTATCTATGAAGTTCTTATTAAAGTTTATAAAGTCTTATAAACATATAAAAATGTAGTTATGTAACTTATAAGGACTAAGGGTTAAGGACTACAGTATTCTGGCCCTTATCCGCTAATGTGGGCCAGTTTAATAACAAATTATGTTCTTAAATATATAATATTGTTGTAAAACAAAAATAATATGTTGTTTTACACTAATCTGCTGATTTTTGGCAAGAAAGTCTGTTATATTTATGAAATTGATGAGTTTTTACTGAAAGTTGTGTCTTTCTGCTTAATTCACTACCTGCAGCGTTTCTGCTCATTAGGGTCAAGTAGTGTCAAAAAACGGGAAATCTTTGTTTTATTGCATGTTTACTGAATCAAGCCAAAATGTGTTGTTTTACACTAATCTGCTGATTTTTGGCAAGAAACTCTGTTATATGTATGAAATTGATGAGTTTTTACTGAAAGTTGTGTCTTTCTGCTTAATTCACTACGTGCAGCGTTTCTGCTCATTTTGGTCAAGTGCTGCCAAAAAAGGGGAAATCTCTGTCTTACTGCATGTTATACTGAATCATGCCAAAATGTGTTGTTTTACACTAATCTGCTGATTTTTGGCAAGAAAGTCTGTTATATTTATGAAATTGATGAGTTTTTACTGAAAGTTGTGTCTTTCTGCTTAATTCACTACCTGCAGCTTTTCTGCTCATTTGGCCACAAGTGCTGTCCAAAACGGGAAATCTGTGTTTTACTGCATGTTAGACTGAATCATGCCAAAATGTGTTGTTTTACACTAATCAGATGATTTTTGGCAAGAAACTCTGTTATATTTATGAAATTGATGAGTTTTTACTGAAAGTTGTGTCTTTCTGCTTAATTCACTACCTGCAGCGTTTTTGCTCATTTGGGTCAAGTGCTGTCAAAAAACGGGAAATCTCTGTTTTACTGCATGTTTACTGAATCATGCCAAAATGTGTTGTTTTACACTAATCTGCTCGTTTTTGGCAAGAAAGTCCGTTATATTTATGAACTTCTCGAGTTTTTACTGAAAGTTGTGTCTTTCTGCTTATTTCAATACCTGCAGCGTTTCTGCTCATTTGGCCACAAGTGCTGTCAAAAAAGGGGAAATCTGTGTTTTACTGCATGTTATACTGAATCATGCCAAAATGTGTTGTTTTACACTAATCAGATGATTTTTTGGCAAGAAACTCTTTTATACTTATGAAATTGATGAGTTTTTACTGAATGTTGTGTCTTTCTGCTTAATTCACTACGTGCAGCGTTTCTGCTCAATTGGGTCAAGTGCTGTCCAAAATGGGAAATCTCTGTTTTACTGCATGTTTACTGAATCATGCCAAAATGTGTTGTTTTACAGTAATCAGATGATTTTTGGCAAGAAACTTTGTTATATTTATGAAATTGATGAGTTTTTACTTAAAGTGTTGTCTTTCTGCTTAATTCACGACCTGCAGCGTTTCTGCTCATTTGGCCACAAGTGCTGTCAAAAAACGGGAAAATCTCTGTTTTACTCCCTGTTAACTGAATCATGCCAAAATGTGTTGTTTTACACTAATCTGCTGATTTTAGCCAAGAAACTCTATTATATTTATGAAATTGATGAGTTTTTACTGAAAGTTGTGTCATTCTGCTTAATTCACTACCTGCAGCGTTTCTGCTCATTTGGCCACAAGTGCTGTCAAAAAACGGGAAATCTCTGTTTTACTGCATGGTTACTGAATCATGCCAAAATGTGTTGTTTTACACTAATCTGCTGATTTTTGGCTAGAAAGTCTGTTATATTTATGAAATTGATGAGTTTTTACTGAAAGTTGTGTCTTTCTGCTTAATTCACTACCTGCAGCGTTTCTGCTCATTTGGGTCAAGTGGTGTCAAAAAGCGGGAAATCTCTGTTTTACTGCATGTTATACTGAATCATGCCAAAATGTGCTGTTTTACAGTAATCTGCTGATTTTTGGCTAGAAAGTCTGTTATATTTATGAAATTGATGAGTTTGTACTGAAAGTTGTGTCTTTCTGCTTAATTCACTACCTGCAGCGTTTCTGCTCATTTGTTTCAAGTGCTGTTCAAAAAAACGGGAAATCTCTGTTTTACTGCATGTTTACTGAATCATGCCAACATGTGTTGTTTTACAGTAATCTGCTGATTTTTGGCTAGAAAGTCTGTTATATTTAATGAAATTGATGAGTTTGTACTGAAAGTTGTGTCTTTCTGCTTAATTCACTACCTGCAGCGTTTCTGCTCATTTGGATCAAGTGCTGTCAAAAAACTACTGTGCTGGAGTACTATACTGAATCATGCCAAAATGTGTTGTTTTACACTAATCTGCTGATTTTTGGCTCTGTTATATTTATGAAATTGATGAGTGTGCTGAAGTAGTATACTGAATCATGCCAAAATGTGTTGTTTTACACTAATCTGCTGATTTTTGGCTCTGTTATATTTATGAAATTGATGAGTTTTTCCTGAAAGTTGTGTCTTTCTGCTTAATTCACTACCTGCAGCGTTTCTGCTCATTTGGGTCAAGTGGAGTCAAAAATGGGACATCTCTGTTTTACTGCATGTGTTACTGAATCATGCCAAAATGTGTTGTTTTACACTAATCTGCTGATTTTTGGCAAGAAAGTCTGTTATATTTATGAAATTGATGAGTTTTTACTGAAAGTTGTGTCTTTCTGCTTAATTCACTACCTGCAGTGTTTCTGCCAAAGTGCTGTAAAATTTGCTGTCATCTCTGTTTTACTGCATGTTACTACTGAATCATGCCAAAATGTGTTGTTTTACACTAATCTGCTGATTTTTGGCAAGAAAGTCTGTTATATTTATGAAATTGATGAGTTTTTACTGAAAGCTGTGTCTTTCTGCGTAATTCACTACAGAGTTTCTGCCCATTTGGGTCAAGTGCTGTCAAAAAAAGGGAAATCTGTGTTTTACTGCATGTTTTACTGAATCATGCCAAAATGTATTGTTTTACACTAATCTGCTGATTTTGGTTAGAACGTCTGTTATCTTTATGAAATTGATGAGTTTTTACTGAAAGTGGTGTCTTTCTGCTTAATTCACTACAGCGTTTCTGCTCATTTGGGTCAAGTGCTGTCAAAAAACGGGAAATCTCTGTTTTACTGCATGTTTTACTGAATCATGCCAAAATGTGATGTTTTACACTAATCTGCTGATTTTTGGCTAGAAAGTCTGTTATATTTATGAAATTGATGAGTTTGTACTGAAAGTTGTGTCTTTCTGCTTAATTTCACTACCTGCAGCGTTTCTGCTCATTTGGGTCAAGTGCTGTCAAAAAACGGGAAATCTCTGTTTTACTGCATGTTTTACTGAATCATGCCAAAATGTGCTGTTTTACACTAATCTGCTGATTTTTGGCTAGAAAGTCTGTTATATTTATGAAATTGATGAGTTTTTACTGAAAGTTGTGTCTTTCTGCTTAATTCACTACCTGCAGCGTTTCTGCTCATTTGGCCACAAGTGCTGTCAAAAAACGGGAAATCTCTGTTTTACTGCATGTTATACTGAATCATGCCAAAATGTGTTGTTTTACAGTAATCAGATGATTTTTGGCAAGAAACTCTGTTATATTTATGAAATTGATGAGTTTTTACTTAAAGTGTTGTCTTTCTGCTTAATTCACTACAGCGTTTCTGCTCAATTGGCAACAAGTGCTGTCAAAAAACGGGAAATCTCTGTTTTACTGCATGTTATACTGAATCATGCCAAAATGTGTTGTTTTACAGTAATCAGGTGATTTTTGGCAAGAAACTTTGTTATATTTATGAAACTAATGAGTTTTTACTGAAAGTGTTGTCTTTCTGCTTAATTCACTACCTGCAGCGTTTCTACTCATTTGTGTCAAGTGCTGTCAAAAAACGGGAAATCTCTGTTTTACTGCATGTTCACTGAATCATGCCAAAATTTGTTGTTTAACACTAATCTGCTGTTTTTTTTGCAAGAACCTCTGTTATATTTATGAAATTGATGAGTTTTTACTGAAAGTTGTGTCTTTCTGCTTAATTCACTACCTGCAGCGTTTCTACTCATTTGTGTCAAGTGCTGTCAAAAAACGGGAAATCTCTGTTTTACTGCATGTTTACTGAATCATGCCAACATGTGTTGTTTTACACTAATCTGCTGATTTTTGGCTAGAAAGTCTGTTATATTTATGAAATTGATGAGTTTGTACTGAAAGTTGTGTCTTTCTGCTTAATTCACTACCTGCAGCGTTTCTGCTCATTTGGGTCAAGTGCTGTAAAAAAACGGGACATCTCTGTTTTACTGCATGTTTTACTGAATCATGCCAAAATGTGTTGTTTTACACTAATCTGCTGTTTTTTTTGCAAGAACCTCTGTTATATTTATGAAATTGATGAGTTTTTACTGAAAGTTGTGTCTTTCTGCTTAATTCACTACCTGCAGCGTTTCTGCTCATTTGGCCACAAGTGCTGTCAAAAAACGGGAAATCTCTTTTTTACTGCATGTTTACTGAATCATGCCAAAATGTGTTGTTTTACACTAATTTGCTGATTTTTGGCAAGAAACTTTATTATATTTATGAAATTGATTAATTTTTACTGAAAGTTGTGTCTTTCTGCTTAATTCACTACAGCGTTTCTGTTCATTTGGCAACAAGTGGTGTCAAAAAAACGGGACAATCTCTCTTTTACTGTATGTTATACTGAAACATGCTCAAATGTGTTGTTTCACTCTAAGCTGCTTATTTTTGGCAAGAAAGCCTGTTATATTTATGAAACTGATGATTTCCTCCTGAAAGTTTTGTTTTTCTTCTTAACTCTGTTCCTGTCGTGATTTTTGATCATTTGGGAGGAAAATCCATAATTTACTGCATGTTATGCTGAAACATGCTAAAATGTGTTGTTTCACTCTAAGCTGCTGATTTTTGGCAAGAAACTTTATTATATTTATGAAATTGATTAGTTTTTACTGAAAGTTGTGTCTTTCTGCTTAATTCACTACAGCGTTTCTGTTCATTTGGCAACAAGTGGTGTCAAAAAACGGGAAAATCTCTCTTTTACTGTATGTTATACTGAAACATGCTCAAATGTGTTGTTTCACTCTAAGCTGCTTATTTTTGGCAAGAAAGCCTGTTATATTTATGAAACTGATGATTTCCTCCTGAAAGTTGCGTTTATCTGCTTAACTCTGTTCCTGCAGTGTTTTTGCTCTTTAGGGAGGAAAATCCCAATTTTACTTCATGTTATACTGAAACAAGCCAAAATGTGTTCTTTTGCTCTAAGCTGCTCATTTTTGGACAACAAAGTTAGTTATTTTTATGAAACTGATGAATTCTTACTGAAAGTTGTGTTTTCATGCTTAACTCTGTTCCTGCAGCGTTTTTTGCTCTTTAGGGAAGAAAATCTATATTTTACTGCATGTTATACTGAAAGATGCCAAAATTTGTTGTTTCACACTACTCTGCTTATTGTTATTTTTTTTTTTTCACCTTCTTTTTATTGAGGTTCTGGTATTCAACATTGCAATTCAGTTCACAAAGCTAGAACCCCGTTTTTCTTTTTTAACAAACAATCTTTACAGAACAAGAACAAATGGCAGTAGGACACCTTTAAACCAGACATAATACAAAATAAGGAATAAAATAAAATAAAAATAATAATGATTATGATTATAATAAAGACCACAAGGACAAAAAGCAACAAGACCTGGCCAAGACAGAACACAGATATCACCAGTTGGTATGGGATGTCCAGCATTCTCCTGGTTGCCATTATGTTCATCATGCTAATCATAGAGAAAAAGTCCGGCCATCAGGGTCCACTTTCTCCAAGACTGGTTGCCAGATTTTGACATATCCCTGAACATTGTCATGGAGAGTGTATGTCAGTTTTTCCAAGGGGACGAACTCTCAGTATTTCCTTATACCAGTCATCCAGTGTAAGGATGTCCTTAGAGATCCAGAAGTTAAGAATGGTCTTTCTTGCTAAGTACAGATGGATTCCAACCAGTTTAGCATTTTGAGTGTTCCTTACATTGGCTGGTTTAGCTGCTAGGATGCATTGCAGGGCTGACAGGTCCAAGTTATATCCAATCAAAGTAATCACCTCCTCTTTCACCTCTGCCCAGAACTTCTGTATCTTTGCACATTTCCAAAACATATGTGCATATGTTCCTGCTTCTGTATCACATTTATGACAGTTAGAAGAGCCCAGTCCCAACCTTCCTCTCAATAGTGGTGTAAAATGACGTTTATGTAGTATTTTAAATTGTCTCTCTCTATTATTGTTACAGCTCAGGATTTGAAGTGTATTTTCTATAATTGCTGTCCAGATATCCTCATCTATCTGGCATCCTAAATCACTCTGCCATTGCCTACGAATATGATCAGTAGAACAGTTAGAGTTTAGGCCTAGGGTCTCATAAACTCGAGATGAATCTCTTGGCATAGGTTGTTTAAGTATGTTCTCCAAAAACGACACATTATGGGCCTGAATGTTTTTTGGTATATAATGTCTTACTTACAGATATCGATAAAAATGAGACTGATGTAAAGAATATTTATTTTTCAGGCCTTCAAATGACTCCATTGTTCCACCTTCATAAAGTTTAACAAGCTGATCGAGACCCTTTTCCTGCCAGAGCTTAAATATTGAGTCCTGACATGAAGGGGGGAAATCTGGGCTCTTCCATATAGGGGCTAAGAGTGAGAAATGATCTTTAAGTTTAAAGAACACCGTAATCTTTTACCAGGTGTTTAATGTGTTCCTTACAATAAAGTTATTTTGTACCTCCAGCCTTGCCTTCTTATATTTTATAAAAGGACAGTTCTTCAGTTCTAGTAAGCCACAATTTCTAGACTCTATATCAATCCAAGTGTTTGTAATGTCTGGATTCACCCATTCATATATGTACCTAATTTGTGCCGCCCAGTGGTATAACCACAAACAAGGGACCCCCAGTCCACCCTGTTCTTTGCTTCACTGTAGTTTACCTATTTTTACTCTAACCTATTTTCCTTGCCAAATAAACTGGGTAAAAATGCCGTCCAAATCTGCAAAAAAACTGTTGGGAATTGAGTTCGGCAACATCTGCAAAGGGTACAAGACTCTGGGTAATATATTCATTTAAGAATGCTTATTCTACCCAGCCAGGATACAGGTAGGGTTCCCCATCTGTGTAGGTCATCTTTAATATGTGTGATGATTGGCTTAATATTAAGCTTGACCAGTTTTTTCAGAGATGGACAAACTCTTATTCCCAGATATGTTATCTCCTTGTGGGACCACTGAAAGGGGAAGCCACTGGGCGGGGCGCAGCCTGTCATGGCACCAATAGGCATGGCTTCTGTCTTCGACAAGTTAACTTTAAAGCCTGAAATATGTCCAAACTGATGTAAGCATTCAAGTAAGCACGGTATGGTGGTATCTATGTCAACTAAATATAGCAGGATGTTGTCCGCATACAGAGAAATTTTGTGTATTGTGCCTTTAACATCAAAGCCTTTGATCAATCAAGTTGATCTAATTAGCTCTGCTAGAGGCTAAATGGCGAGCGCAAATAGAAGGGGACTCAATGGGCACCCTTGACGGGTACCACGCTCTAATGCGAATGGTTCAGAGCAGTAAGAGTTGGTTATTACTGATGCTTTAGGTGAACAATATAACAACTTTACCCAATCAATAAATCCTGTACCTATTTCAAATTTCCCCATTGTATAAAACAAGAAGGGCCATTCAACCCTGTCAAATGCCTTTAATGAGTCCAAAGATACTACTAGGCCCTGAATTTCGTTGTCTCTGGCCAGTTGTATTATATTCAGAAGCCCCTGATGTTGTTTGAGGAATTCTTCCTTTAATAAAAGCTGTTTGATCAGTCTTCACCAAAGTGGGAATCAATGGTTCAAGCCTCAAAGTTAAGATCTTGGCTAAAATCTTTGCATCTACATTAATAAGTGACACAGGCCTATAAGAAGCTGGGTCCTCACGATCCTTGTTTTTTTCAAGATCAGACTAATACTGGCTAATGACATGGTTTCAGGTAGATGACGGGCTGTATCAAAGCTATAGTTGTATGTTCTGGCGAGATGCTGAGCGAGCATGTCCTTAAAAGCCTTGAACCATTCCTCCGCATCCCATCGGGCCTGGGGATTTGCCACTGCATCAGGGCAATTGCCTCTACAATTTCCTTCTCATGAATAGGCTTGTCCAGTAATTTCTGCTGCTCTTCAGTCAGTGTTGGTAATTTAATTTTTGCAAAGAATTTGTCAAGAGTTTCTTTAGTGTTATTGTTGTTAGATTTGTATAATGACTTGTAAAATGAGACATACACAGAATTTATGTTTTTCCTATCAAAGTGTTTCTTCCTCCCGGTCCCTAATCCCTGCTATCGTGTTGTAATTTTGTTTTTGATTGAGTAAGCGCACAGATATTTACTAGGTTTGTTTCCATATCCGAAAGTCACTGTCTTTGATAAAATAATGATTTGGAGGCCTTCTCATTCATGATTGTATTTAGTGCTGCTTTAATAGTTTGTATCCTGATAAGATTCGTCCTGGTTGGGTTAGATTTGTGAGCTGTTCCTGCTATTTTCAAGTCTGCTTCCAGTTTCCTTTGCTTTGACAGCAATCATTTATTTCGGTGTGACATATATGAAATGGTGAATCCTCTGATATAGGCCTTTGCAGATTCCCAAAGAAATTCAGGATTTGTTTCATTGTTATCGTTTATGTCAAAAAACATTTTTATCTCTGTCTCCATCCGTCTTTTAAATTCTTTGTCATTTAGTAAATATGATGGAAATCGCCACCTTTGCCTGCCTAAGATGGTTTCACTAACAGTCAGCTCTTAATAGACTGGAGCATGATCACTGATACGGATGGACCCTATATTACAAGCAGGCACCTGTCCTATGATTTGAGGTGGTATGAAGAAATAATCAATACGGGAGTATGAATTGTGTGGGTTAGAGTAAAACGTGAAATCTCTTACTGACGAATTTACAGTTCTCCATATATCTGTCAAATTAATATCATCGAGCATTTTAGCCAGAGGAGCGCCTGTGCTTGTTTGTCTATAGATATTCGTTACAGATCTGTCTAATTTATTGTCTTGGCAGCAATTAAAATCACCACCTAACACAGTGAGAGGACAGTGATATTCCTCCAGAACCGATGCTATATGAGTCCAAAATGAAAAGTGGATTAGGGGCGTATATATTCATCAAAGTAATATGTGTCCCGTATATTGTACCATGAACAAGGACGTATCTGCCCTCTGGATCTGTTGTACAGATGTTTAGAACAAATGGTATGGTTTTATGAATTAGGATAGCAACTCCTCTGCTATTGGAGGTAAATGATGAAAAATAGGCCTGACCTACCCAGTCCCGCTTTGAGTTTCATGTGTTCTTTCTCTACTAAATGTGTTTCTTGCAAAAAAGGCTATTTGTACTTTTGTCCTTTATTAGAAAATCTAATATTTTCTTACGCTTTTATCGGATGATGAATGCCGCTTTACATTACATGTACAGAGTTTAATACTATTAAGCCCCGACATTTACCACATTTCACTGGTATCACAGAAAGATACTGTCCTTGTAATGGGGAATTGGGCACCTGTGTCATATGACCTCCTCTATCTGATTTATACAAAGATTTCCTTCTGGTGATGGGAAACAGAAATAAACATGCAAGTACATCTGACAAAAAAAAAAAAAACTTAAATACACAAACAACTGCTGCCACAGTGACCACTCTATTGGGCACATGTGAGACACTCTGCTTATTTTTGGCAAGAAAGTCTGTTATATTTATGAAACTGATGAATTCTTACTGAACGTTTTGTTTTTCTGCTGAACTTTGTTCCTGCAGTGTTTTTTGCTCATTTGGGAGGAAAATCTTTATTTTATCGCATGTCATACCTGACACAATGTCTTGTTTCACACAAATATGAAAATTTTTGGCGAAAAAGTCTTTTTTTTTTTTTGTTTGAACCTGATGTATTTATTTTACCCTAAATTGCACCAAGCATATAAAATCTATTAAAGAATGGGAAAAGTCTCCAAATGAGCAAAAAACACTGAACAGAGTTAGGCAGAAATACAAATACATCATTTTCATAAATGTAAGAGACTTTCTTGCCAAAAATAAGCAGATTAGTGTGAAACAACACATTTTGGCATGTTTCAGTAAAACTTGCAGTAAAATAGAGATTTTCCTCCCAAATGAGCAAAAAACACTGCAGGAACAGAGTTAAGCAGAAAAACACAACTTTCAGTAAGAATTCATCAGTTTCATAATAAATATTAAGTTTAACTTAGATTTGATAGAATAATGTTATGTATTCAAATAAGTGATGTCTTGGCTTGACAGTGCTTAACTTTCTTCTTGCACCTTTTAAGGCCCTTTTTGAGACATATGCCATCCTTTAAATAGATAATTGAGCTTGCTGCATTTTAGACTAAACCATGTCAAAATGTTTCATTTTCAGAGATATCTGCTTATTTTTGATAGAATAATGTTCAGATTCAGATTATTGTTAAGATTCATAAAACATCTTTAGTCCTGAATTGTGTTTCTGTGCTTAATTTTCCTTTTTTCATCAAGGTCTCGTTATTGAAAGTTTTCAATATGCAAAATAAAAAATAATTACAAAGTGTATAGAAGAAATGCAAATACAAA
This sequence comes from Scarus forsteni, assembly GCA_036419115.1. Lineage (NCBI taxonomy): Eukaryota > Metazoa > Chordata > Actinopteri > Labriformes > Labridae > Scarus > Scarus forsteni. The sequence continues at coordinate 516,698 of JAZDUH010000432.1, read as the reverse complement.
CTGTCAAAATTAAAAACAAAACAACAACAGACTAAAGAAAAAGTCCCACCCATTAACCCACTGGACAGATAATATATCATATTAATCAGTCATCTCACATTACCACAAGCCAGCACAGAAACAAGTGTAAAACATGATGGGATTATACTTTCCACTCCTAACTTCTCAACAAACATCAAGAAAGGGTTCCAGGTTTCATAAAATCTGAAAACAGAGCCACTAAGAGAATATCTCATCTTCTCAAACTTGACATATTGCATGTTCTCTTTAATCCAGTGAGAATATTTAGGAGGAAGAGGCTTTTTCCAACTGAAAAAGTATACAGCACCTGGCCAGCAAAGTACAGAAGGCTGGCATGTTTCTTTTACAGTTATCTAGATGTACAACCTGCGGCATAATACCAAATAAGGCAGTGAGAGGGGATGGATCTACTGGCACTTCTAATATTTTGGAAAGAGTATCAAAAATAGATTCCCCAAATGTGTGTATTATTGGACAGACTAAAAGCACATGGAGTATGTCTGCAGGGGCTTGTCTGCACCTGTCACATGTAGGGTCCAGGTCTGGCCTGATTTTAGCCAGTCTGACCTTTGACCAATGGAGTCCCTAACCCTAATTCTTTTAATTTGAACAACAATATGTCTTTGGCAAATGGAGGATGTTTAAATTCTTTGTATAATTTTTGTCCAATTATCCTCTGAGATCTGCTCATTTAAGCCCCCCTCCCACTTGCTCTTAAGTTAAAATAAATTTGCTGAATAATGAAGATTAAGAAGGTTATGTACCCTACCTATCACCTGCTTCAAGTCTGTTCTTGGCTTAAAATTTGAGTCTAACAAGGGTGTTGAAGAGTATAGGGGAAAACCATCTAAGTGTGAGGCAGCAACGGTCCGACGCTGAAACACTTCTTGAAGTGTTTAAGACTCATTTGGAGACATATGCCATCCTTTAAATAAATTTCATAAGCTTGATGCATTTCAGAGTAAAACATGTCAAAATGTTGCTGCTTGAGAGATATCTGTTTACTGATGAAAAAATTATTTGATGTATTCATAAAAACTGATATCTTTTTCCTGACACTAGTGTTTCTGTGCTTAATTCTCTCCTTGACGTGTGTTTTACGGTCATTTGGAGACACCTACTGTCTGAAAAGTGATTTCATATGCTTGGTGCATTTTAGGGTAAGGGTTACCCTACCCCAGTAGTTCCGAAACTGGGGTACGTGTACCCCCAGGGGTACGCGAAGTGATGTAGGGGGTACGTGAAAAACTGTCAGGTCTAAACAGTTGTTTCAGTAGTTCAAGTTCAAACTGATAATTGTTTGATTGTTTGTGAGCTTTGATAAAAGCCTGAAGTGTTGGAAGAGAGGCTGAGGCATCTTGGAGAAAGAAATCTGTCCTAAATTATCTAAGATTCTTAAAATATCATACAGTAAGTTCAGTCAGACAGCCTTTTCATTAAAGCTTCAAGTTCATTAATGAAACTGTTTCAGAAATGTACATTTCTTTTTCAAAAGTGGACTGGTGTTGCCCACTGACATTGCTGGTAACTAAATCTGTTTAGTGAGAAATAATTAACTTTAATAGGTTTTATTTGTATGTTATGCATGTCAAATGTGGGAGGTCGGAGTACAGCAGGCTAAAACATTTATTTTTCTCTGTGTTATAAGTGCATCAAAGTTGGGGGTACATGGCTGGAGGTCAAGTGTCTGAAGGGGTACAGGCTGTGAAAAGTTTGGGAACCACTGCCCTACCCTAACCCTCAGGGATATGCAAAGACTTTGAGAGGGGCAGGTGCTCAAAGTAAAAAAGGGAGCACATGGGGCACAAAGTTGAAACACCATATAGAAACTACATACTTTACAATATAACAGGCTGAATTGTAGCAACCCGTATTCATAACCAATGTAAAAGAAGCACATTGTACCATATCATTGTCCAAAACCTCATATATTTGTTAGACGCCAGTGTAAAGCAAAAGTAGTGTATGTTTTACCTGATGGCCTGGGGTACACTGAGCAGCTTCTGTTGAGGGGTTGGTGAGGAGGGTGCTTGTGCTGATATTGTTGAAGGTGGGCTGTATTAATCTGAGTGTGGAAGCTAAAAAGGGCATGTGAGAAATAGCAGCCGATTAGGCAAGTGTTACATGATCATGACAAGATGCAAAGATAAACAGCACTTAAAATTGCTTCCTGTGACTGACCAGCCCTACTGTTGTTAGGGACCTTGCATTTCCATTTAAATGAAATTGGAGGACAAAAATAAATCAGTTATGACACCTTTATTTTAATGTCATAGCTTTATTTTTTATTTCTGACCTCATTAAGCTCCTTTTCTCTTTGTTTAAGTAATCTCTCCTTATGAGGCATCGCTGCATGAAACATGATTGTTGTTACACACGCCACAGCACACACGCACACACACACACACACACCAGAGTCTGGTGTGCAGATTTTTCCTTCAACTCACTCTGCCTGACTCTGCACATACACGACATGAGACAGAGGATGCCTATTGCTCACCTTCATTTCAGTCATCTTGCAAGAATAATCCGTGCCCAAACTAAATGCTACCGCTGCCAAATCTACTCACCGGAGCAGTTGATTCTCTTTGTCTGTCGGCAGCATCGGCAACTTCAATCAGCTCGGCGCTTAGCTGAGGTCAGGGCACGTCAGCTCAGGGCAGGTCATGGATCATGCCCGAACAAGCTAAATCTAAATTATTTTTATTTAATTTAACGTTAAATTATTTTTGCAAACAGGTTTTCTCACACACACTTACAAAAAAAAAAATCATTTTAGCAAAAGGGCACTTTGGGCATTTAAGGGCAAAGGGTCAGGTGCTCCAGCCCTCTCCACCCCGCCTCTGCACGTGCCTGCCTCTTTATTTTGATTTCATAGCTTTATTTTTGATTTCTGACCTCAGTAAGACCAAATAACCGTTTTGAACATGAAGGAAAACATTAATATTAAGCTCCTTTTACCATTTGTTTTAGCCCTCTCTCCTTATGAAGCATCGCTGCAGAATGAAACATGATTGTTAAACTACACACCCACACACACACACAAGACACGCACACACACGCACACACACACCAGAGTCTGGTGTGCATGACTCTGCACATACACGACATGAGACAGAGGATGCCTATTGCTCACCTTCATTTCAGTCATCTTGCAAGAATAATCCGCTCAAACTAAACGCTATACCGCTGCTAAACATACTGACCGGAGCAGTTGATTCTCTTTGTCTGTCGGCAGCATCGGCAACTTCAATCAGCTCGGCGCTTAGCTGAGGTCAGGGCACGTCAGGGCAGGTCATGGATCATGTGACCGAACAAGCTAAATCTAAATTATTTTTATTTAATTTAACGTTAAATTATTTTTGAACCATGCAAACAGGTTTTCTCACACACACTTACAAAAAAAATCATTTTAGCAAAAGGGCACTTTGGGCATTAAGGGGCAAAGGGTCAGGTGCTCCAGCCCTCTCCACCCCACCTCTGCACGTGCCTGCCTCTTTATTTTGATTTCATAGCTTTATTTTTGATTTCTGACCTCAGTAAGACCAAATAACCGTTTTGAACATGAAGGAAAACATTAATATTACGCTCCTTTTACCATTTGTTTTAGCCCTCTCTCCTTATGAAGCATCGCTGCAGAATGAAACATGATTGTTAAACTACACATGCACACACACACACACACGCATACGCGCGCACACGCACACACACCAGAGTCTGGTGTGCATGACTCTGCACATACACGACATGAGACAGAGGATGCCTATTGCTCACCTTCACTTCAGTCATCTTGTAGAATAATCCGTGCCCAAACTAAACGCTGCCGCTGCTAAACCTACTGACCGGAGCAGTTGATTCTCTTTGTCTGTCGGCAGCATCGGCAACTTCAATCAGCGCTTAGCTGAGGTCAGGGCAGGTCATGGATCATGCCCGAACAAGCTAAATCTAAATTATTTTGAATTTGTTCAATGATATATTAATTTTGGGCCATGCAGACAAGCTTTCTAACACACACTTACCAAAAAAAAAAAATCATTTTGACAAATGGCACTTTGGGCATCCAGGGGCAAAGGGTCAGGTGCTCCAGCTCTCTCCGCCCCACCCCTGCACGTGCCTGCCTCTTTATTTTAATTTCATAGCTTTATTTTTGATTTCTACGGTGTATTCGGGCCACTTAAAGAAATAAAAAAAATAAATGTAAACTCAAAAATTTTTGAGAAAAAATCATATTTTTTTGAGTTTTTAAAGTCACAAATTTATGACTTAAAAAAGTCATAAATTTCCGACTTTATAAAGTTGCAAATGTGCGACTTTATAAACTCGAAAATTTGCGATTTCGGGTCAATAACTCATCAATAAAACAACATAGTTCCAAACTCGACCCTTCATTTTAATCATGGTGATGAAGACTGTGAGCTACAACCTTTTTTTCCCCCCAAACGACCAAACGAGCCTCCTATGAGCCAGAAAGCTTCACTTTGTCTATATACGCTGCCAGTGATGGCTGGCTCGGCGGCTTAGGGACCGATGGCAAGTTATTAAATCGGAGGAATTGTGTGAAAGGAAATTGAATAACTTCACCATAATGCCTTCAAAATCACAGCACACATAAATAACTGTAGGATGTTCATAGTACATGTCATTGTTTTCTTAAGGGTTGTAAATTAAAATATTTCACAGGATTTTTTTGATTGAAAATAAAGCAAAAGCAAAGTTATGAAATCTACCAAGGAAATGATTATAAAACAGGAATAATCACCCCCCCCCCCCCCACACCTTAAAGTATGGCTCTTACTTTAAAAAAGCTTTTGATTTGATTAAAATTATTTTTTTTATTGAACTGTGTATATGTATGCTGCATATGTAGCCTAATGACAATAATTACTGTACTAACTGTATTGTTGCAGACTGTACTGACACCAAACTCATACTAATGAGCAAACATTTCCTCTAGCTTATAAAACAGCTATACAACAGAAGCTATCAACATGACTATAAAAACTTTAATAACTGCACTGTTGTTCACGGTGGAAACATCAAACCCAGCCTTATGATCGAGCATCTCTTCTAGTTAATACTACATTACTTATTTAAAGGAGACATATCATGCTTGTTTCTCCTTTTCACTGTGCCAGACTAGGATGCCTGTAAAGCATTTCTGCCCTCAGTATAAGTCATTTAGTTCCTTCATTGCCTCACAATAGCGTTCTCAAAATCCTCATTTTAGGCCATTAACAAGGTCTCGTTGAAACGCTTGGATCACAGGACGACCTAAAGTCACCTCACAACATCACAGCCCTTTGTGGTCTGATTGGTCAGTTCTATTGGGGCCTACAGGCCAGAGCTGGTAATGAGCGGGTGTGAGCCAGGGACATATATACCCCTGCTGGTGGATGTGTTCCTTGGTGACGGTTTTGTGGCTAACGGACATCACAGAGGAGGAAGTGTTTTATTAGATTACTCCAATAAAAAGAAAGGTACCTCGTGTCGTCACGACGTTTGAAATCTCGCGGACATCTCGCAATGACCTATTTTCAGAGGCATCAAATCTCGATCTAGGATATCAGAAAAATTACAATATTTCATTTTTTGAAAATTAAGGGGGTGTAAGGTCTTGTTTTCAAATTTATTATATTATATGTAAGTATTAAATCATGCATCAGCATGATATGTCTCCTTTAAGAGATATAGGTTTTAAGGTAATTTAACCTATGAATTTTTTTTATTATTGACATGACATCAATTCATTAACAGGCAATTACAACTGTAATAACTTAACTGTTCTTGACTGTAGTGGCACCAAAACCAAATCACACATCTCTTGCAGTTTGTACTACAGCGCTGACTTCAATAGAAATAGTTGCTAATTTAATCTACTATTACTTTTTTTAATAATGACTGTAAAAACTGTAATTACTGTATTGTTGTTGACTGAAGTGGCACTAAACTCAGCCTGGAGATCATACTGCAACTACAACTTGATATATATACATGAGAGAGAGAGAGGGAGATAAGTTAGATAGATAGATAGATAGATAGATAGATAGATAGATAGATAGATAGATAGATAGATAGATAGATAGATAGATAGATAGATAGATAGATAGATAGATAGATAGATTAAAAAAGAGCTGAAGTGTAAAGTAAAAGAGATGTTTGATCACCAGGCTGGGTTTTGTGTTTCTACAGTCAACAACAGTTAACAGTTAGTGGTATTTGGCCACAAGTGCTGTCAAAAAACGGGAAATCTCTGTTTTACTGCATGTTATACTGAATCATGCCAAAATGTGTTGTTTTACACTAATCTGCTGATTTTTGGCAAGAAACTCTGTTATATTTATGAAATTGATGAGTTTTTACTGAACACAAGCAGAGTTCAGGTAAAATGGGCCAGCCGATCAGGTAAAATGGGACGCTTATCAGGTAAGTTGGGCCAGTTCAGCTGCAAAGGGATAGTCATTAATTTTTATTGTAAAACAACTGTCAATATGGCAACATACTTTGTTAGAACAATTTCATATTATCAGAACAATTAATTACATAGTAAATGATGAATAAATTCATGAATAAATGAACACCAACTGATATGATCATTGCAAAGATTTCTGCTGCTTTGAACTTTGGCAATTCCAAAAAACGAGTTTATGTTGATTCATTGTGTCTGTCTGCAGTCTGTTTTGTTCACTTTGTGTTTAATGTTATTTTTAAGATTTTGCAATACCCAAAAATCAAAAAACAAGCTAAAAGTTTTATATTTACAATTTGTTCACTGAACTCTGTTGTGTTGTTTGTTTTAATTATCTGCTGATTTTTGGCAAGAGAAAAAAAATCATGCAAAATGTGTTGTTTTACACTAATCTGCTGATTTTTGGCAGAAAATCTGTCTATATTTATGAAATTGATGAGTTTTTACTGAAATTGTTCTTTACTTTGCTTAATTCATTACCGCAGCGTTTCTTGCTCATTGGCCATAGTGCTGTCAAAAAATGATCTATGCTTTACTGCATGTATACTCGGTGTTTAATTTTACCTAATCTGCTGATTTTTTGGCAAGAAAATCTGCTAAATTTATGAAATTGATGAGTTTTGAACGTACTGTTTATCCAATTCACTCTGTTTTTCTAATTATCTGAAAAGAAATCTGTCATTTCTGTTTATTTCTTAATTCACAAATAGCTGCTGTTGTTTTTAAAAACTTTTGATCGTGATGCACTGAAAATATAAAATATGATGAAATTGCTGTTTTATTAAAAGTTGTGTTTTTTTATTGGCAAAAAATCTGCACTAAAGTGTTTGTTACTTAAGTTGTGTCCAAATTCAAGCCTGCAAATCTTTTACTGCATGTTGCTCATGTGATCAAAAGTTTTACATTTTGCACTGTGTTGTTACACTAATCTGCTGATTTTTTGGCAAGAAAATCTGTTATATTTATGAAATTGATGAGTTTCTACTGAGAAGTTGTGTCTTTCTGCTTAATTCACTACCTGCAGCGTTTCTGCTTATTTGGGTCAAGTGCTGTCAAAAAAAAGGGGAAATCTATGTTTTACTGCATGTTATACTGAACCATGCCAAAATGTGTTGTTTTAAACTAATCCGCTGATTTTTTGGCAAGAAAATCTGCTAAATTTATGAAATTGATGAGTGTTTATTGAAAGTTGTGTCTTTCTGCTTAATTCACTACCTGCAACATTTCTGCTTATTTGGGTCAAGTGCTGTCCAAAAACAGGAAATCTCTGTTTTACTGCATGGTAACTGAATCATGCCAAAATGGGTTGTTTTACACTAATCTGCTGATTTTTTGGCAAGAGAATCTGTTATATTTATGAAATTGATGAGTTTTTACTGAAAGTTGTGTCCTTCTGCTTAATTCACTACCTGCAGCGTTTCTGCTCATTTGGGTCAAGTGCTGTCCAAAAACGGGAAATCTCTGTTTTACTGCATGTTATACTGAACCATGCCAAAATGTGTTGTTTTACACTAATCTGCAGATTTTTGACAAGAAAGTCTGTTATATTTATGAAATTGATTAGTTTTTACTGAAAGTTGTGTCTTTCTGCGTAATTCACTACCTGCAGCGTTTCTGCTCATTTGGGTCAAGTGCTGTCCAAAAAACGGGAAATCTCTGTTTTGCTGCATGTTTACTGAATTATGCCAAAATGTCTTGTTTTACACTAATCTGCTGATTTTTTGGCAAGAAAATCTGCTAAATTTATGAAATTGATGAGTGTTTACTGAAAGTTGTGTCTGTCTGCTTAATTCACTACCTGCAGCGTTTCTGCTCATTTGGGTCAAGTGCTGTCCAAAAAACGGGAAATCTCTGTTTTGCTGCATGTTTACTGAATTATGCCAAAATGTCTTGTTTTACACTAATCTGCTGATTTTTTGGCAAGAAAATCTGCTAAATTTATGAAATTGATGAGTGTTTACTGAAAGTTGTGTCTTTCTGCTTAATTCACTACCTGCAGCGTTTCTGCTCATTTGGCCACAAGTGCTGTCCAAAAACGGGAAATCTCTGTTTTACTGCATGTTAGACTGAATCATGCCAAAATGTGTTTCAAACTAATGTGCAGATTTTTGGCAAGGATGTCTGTTATATTTATGAAATTGACGAGTTTTTACTGAAAGTTGTGTCTTTCTGCTTAATTCACTACCTGCAGCGTTTCTGCTCATTTGGCCACAAGTGCTGTCAAAAAAGGGGAAATCTCTGTTTTATTGCATGTTAGACTGAATGATGAGTTTTTACTGAAAGTTGTGTTGTTCTGTTTAATTCACTACCTGCAGCGTTTCTGCTCATTTGGGTCAAGTGCTGTCCAAAAACGGGAAATCTCTGTTTTACTGCATGTTATACTGAACCATGCCAAAATGTGTTGTTTTACACTAATCTGCAGATTTTTGACAAGAAAGTCTGTTATATTTATGAAATTGATGAGTTTTTACTGAAATTTGTGTTTATCTGCTTAATTCACTACCTGCAGCGTTTCTGCTCATTTGGGTCAAGTGCTGTCCAAAAAACGGGAAATCTCTGTTTTACTGCATGTTATACTGAATCATGCCAAAATGTGTTGTTTTACACTAATCTGCTGATTTTTTGGCAGAAAATCTGTTATATTTATGAAACTGATGAGTTTTTACTGAGAAATTGTGTCTTTCTGCTTAATTCACTACATGCAGCGTTTCTGCTCATTTGGCCACAAGTGCTGTCAAAAAAAGGGAAATCTCTGTTTTACTGCATGTTATACTGAATCATGCCAGAATGTGTTGTTTTACACTAATCTGCTGATTTTTGGCAAGAAAGTCTGTTATATTCAAAAAATTGATGAGTTTTTACTGAAAGTTGTGTCTTTCTGCTTAATTCACTACCTGCAGCATTTCTGCTTATTTGGGTCAAGTGCTGTCCAAAAACAGGAAATCTCTGTTTTACTGCATGTTAACTGAATCATGCCAAAATGGGTTGTTTTACACTAATCTGCTGATTTTTTGGCAGAAAATCTGTTATATTTATGAAATTGATGAGTTTTTACTGAGAAATTGTGTCTTTCTGCTTAATTCACTACCTGCAGCGATTCTGCTCATTTGGCCACAAGTGCTGTCAAAAAACGGGAAATCTCTGTTTTACTGCATGTTATACTGAACCATGCCAAAATGGGTTGTTTTACACTGATCTGCTGATTTTTTGGCAAGAAAATCTGCTAAATTTATGAAATTGATGAGTTTTTACTGAAAGTTGTGTCTGTCTGCTTAATTCACTACCTGCAGCGTTTCTGCTCATTTGGCCACAAGTGCTGTCCAAAAACGGGAAATCTCTGTTTTACTGCATGTTATACTGAACCATGCCAAAATGTATTGTTTTACACTAATCTGCTGATTTTGGGGCAAGAAAATCTGCTAAATTTATGAAATTGATGAGTTTTTACTGAAAGTTGTGTCCTTCTGCTTAATTCACTACCTGCAGCTTTTCTGCTAATGTGGCCACAAGTGCTGTCCAAAAAACGGGAAATCTCTGTTTTACTGCATGTTATACTGAATCATGCCAAAATTTGTTGTTTTACACTAATCTGTAGATATTTGGCAGGACAATCTGTTATATTTATGAAATTGATGAGTTTTTACTGAAAGTTGTGTTTTTCTGTTTAATTCACTACCTGCAGCGTTTCTGCTCATTTGGCCACAAGTGCTGTCCAAAAACGGGAAATCTCTGTTTTACTGCATGTGTTTACTGAACCATGCCAAAATGTGTTGTTTTACACTAATCTGCTGATTTTTTGGCAAGAAAATCTGCTAAATTTATGAAATTGATGAGTTTTTACTGAAAGTTGTGTCTTTCTGTTTAATTCACTACCTGCAGCGTTTCTGCTCATTTGGGTCAAGTGCTGTCCAAAAACGGGAAATCTCTGTTTTACTGCATGTTTTACTGAACCATGCCAAAATGTGTTGTTTTACACTAATTTGCAGATTTTTGACAAGAAAGTCTGTTATATTTATGAAATAGATGAGTTCTTACTGAAAGTTGTGTTTATCTGCTTAATTCACTACCTGCAGCGTTTCTGCTCATTTGGCCACAAGTGCTGTCAAAAAAGGGGAAATCTCTGTTTTATTGCATGTTATACTGAATCATGCCAAAATGTGTTGTTTTGCAACACATTTGCACACACACACACACTAATCTGCTGATTTTTTGGCAAGAGAGTCTGAATCGTGCCAAAATGTGTTGTTTTACACTAATCTGCTGATTTTTTGGCAGAAAATCTGTTATATTTATGAAATTGATGAGTTTTTACTGAGAAATTGTGTCTTTCTGCTTAATTCACTACCTGCAGCGTTTCTGCTCATTTGGCCACAAGTGCTGTCAAAAAACGGGAAATCTCTGTTTTACTGCATGTTATACTGAACCATGCCAAAATGGGTTGTTTTACACTAATCTGCTGATTTTTTGGCAAGAAAATCTGCTAAATTTATGAAATTGATGAGTTTTTACTGAAAGTTGTGTCTGTCTGCTTAATTCACTACCTGCAGCGTTTCTGCTCATTTGGCCACAAGTGCTGTCCAAAAACGGGAAATCTCTGTTTTACTGCATGTTATACTGAACCATGCCAAAATGTATTGTTTTACACTAATCTGCTGATTTTGGGGCAAGAAAATCTGCTAAATTTATGAAATTGATGAGTTTTTACTGAAAGTTGTGTCCTTCTGCTTAATTCACTACCTGCAGCTTTTCTGCTAATGTGGCCACAAGTGCTGTCCAAAAAACGGGAAATCTCTGTTTTACTGCATGTTATACTGAATCATGCCAAAATTTGTTGTTTTACACTAATCTGTAGATATTTGGCAAGACAATCTGTTATATTTATGAAATTGATGAGTTTTTACTGAAAGTTGTGTTTTTCTGTTTAATTCACTACCTGCAGCGTTTCTGCTCATTTTGGCCACAAGTGCTGTCCAAAAAGGGGAAATCTCTGTTTTACTGCATGTTTACTGGACCATGCCAAAATGTGTTGTTTTACACTAATCTGCTGATTTTGTGGCAAGAAAATCTGCTAAATTTATGAAATTGATGAGTTTTTACTGAAAGTTGTGTTTTTCTGTTTAATTCACTACCTGCAGTGTTTCTGCTCATTTTGGCCAAGTGCTGTCCAAAAACGGAAAATCTCTGTTTTACTGCATGTTATACTGAACCATGCCAAAATGTGTTGTTTTACACTAATTTGCAGATTTTTGACAAGAAAGTCTGTTATATTTATGAAATTGATGAGTTCTTACTGAAAGTTGTGTTTATCTGCTTAATTCAAAAATGTGTTGTTTTGCAACACATTTGCACACACACACACACTAATCTGCTGATTTTTTGGCAAGAGAGTCTGAATCGTGCCAAAATGTGTTGTTTTACACTAATCTGCTGATTTTTTGGCAGAAAATCTGTTATATTTATGAAATTGATGAGTTTTTACTGAGAAATTGTGTCTTTCTGCTTAATTCACTACCTGCAGCGATTCTGCTCATTTTGGCCACAAGTGCTGTCAAAAAACGGGAAATCTATGTTTTACTGCATGTTACACTGAACCATGCCAAAATGTGTTGTTTTACACTAATCTGCTGATTTTTTGGCAAGAAAATCTGCTAAATTTATGAAATTGATGAGTGTTTACTGAAAGTTGTGTCTTTCTGCTTAATTCACTACCTGCAGCGTTTCTGCTCATTTGGCCACAAGTGCTGTCAAAAAATGGGAAATCTCTGTTTTACTGCATGTTTTACTGAATCATGCCAAAATGTGTTGTTTTACACTAATCAGATGAGTTTTGGCTAAAAAGTCTGTTATATTTATGAAATTGATGAGTTCTTACTGAAAGTTGTGTTTTTCTGCTTAATTCACTACCTGCAGCGTTTCTGCTCATTTGGCCACAAGTGCTGTCCAAAAACGGGGAAATCTCTGTTTTACTGTATCAGAATCAGAATCAGAATCAGAAATACTTTATTAATCCCCAAGGGGAAATTCGGTTGTTTCAGTTGCTCTTATACACAGTATAGCAGTAAGGAATATCAGTTGAAAATGAAATCAAATAAAATAGAATAATAGAAATATATTTTATAAATAGAATAAGACAAAATAGAATAAAATAGAAAACAGTGCAATGCAATAGAATACTGTGCAATTTGAGCTTTGTGATATTAGAGGGAGGAGTTATAAAGTTTGATGGCCACAGGCAGGAACGACTTCCTGTGGCGCTCTGTGGTGCATCGCGGGGGGATGAGTCTGGCACTGAATGTGCTCCTGTGATTGTCCAGCACGCTGTGGAGGGGGTGGAAGGTGTTGTCCATGATGTCCTGCAGCCTGGACAGCATCCTCCTCTCCATCACCTCAGTCAGAGAGTCCAGCTGCACCCCCACAACATCACCGGCCTTACGGATCAGTTTGTTGAGCCTGTTAGTGTCCGCCACCTTGAGCCTGCTGCCCCAGCACACAACAGCTTACAGGATAGCACTGGCCACCACAGACTCATAGAACATCCTCAGCATCGTCCTGCAGATGTTAAAGGACCTCAGCCTTCTCAGGAAGTAGAGCCGGCTCAGGCCCTTCTTGTAGACGGCCTCGGTGTTCCTGGTCCAGTCCAGTTTGTAATCCAAATACACCCCCAAGTACTTGTATTCCTCCACGATGTCCACCTGGACCCCATGGATGGAAACAGGGGCCGCTGGAGCCTTTGCCCTTCTCAGATCCACAACCAGCTCCTTGGTCTTCGTCACATTGAGCTGTAGGTGGTTCTGCTCACACCATGTGACAAAGTCCCCCACCACCACCCTGTACTCCTCCTCATCGCCCTTGCTGATACACCCCACAACAGCCGAGTCATCAGAGAACTTCTGAAGGTGGCAGGACTCGTGTTGTGGCCAAAATCAGTGGTGTACAGGGTAAAGAGGAAGGGGACAGGACTGTCCCTGGGGGCCCTGTATTGCTGACCACCCTGTCAGACACACAGTGCTGCAGACCTAACATACTGCGGTCTGCCAGTCAGGTAGTCAACAATCCAGGACACCAGAGGAGCCTCCATCCCCATCACTGTCAGTTTCCCTCCCAGTAAGGACGGCCTGATGGTGTCAAAGGCACTGGAGAAATCAAAAAACATGACTCTCACAGTGCTGTCAGGCCTGTCCAGATGGGCGTAGACTCTGTTCAGCATGAAGATGAGGGCGTCCTCAACCCCAAGTCTGGGCTGGTAGGCGAACTGCAGTGGATCCAAGTGGGGCCTGACCTTAGGCTGGAGCTGCTCCAGAACGAGTCTCTCCAGGGTCTTCATGATGTGGGACGTCAGTGCCACTGGTCTGTAGTCCTTGACGTCGTTTGGACACGGCGTCTTTGGTACAGGGACGATGCAGGACGTCTTCCACAGCACAGGGACCCTCTGGAGACTCAGGCTCATGCTGAAGACATGGTGAAGTACTCCACAGAGCTGGGGTGCACAGGCTTTCAGGACCTTTGGGCTCACCCCGTCTGGGCCTGCAGCCTTGCCTGCGTGGTGTCCCCGCAAGCTGTCTTCGTACGTGGTCAGGGGTGAAGGACACCGAGGTGGTGAGTGTAGATGGAGATGCTGGAAGAGGTCCTTCAGTCAGGAGATCAGAGGAGGAGGAGGAGGAGGAGGGAGGTGAGGTTTCCTCATCAGAAGGCAGGGGGCTCCCAGGAGGGGGAGGTGTCGCTGTAGTGGCTGCTGGCTGCTGGTCTACAGGGAGGAGGGGAGGGAGGACAGGGGTTTCGTCAAATCTATTAAAAAAAAGATTTAGTTCGTTGGCCCTGTCCACACTGCAGTTCTCTCCCTTGCTGCTGCTGCTCCTCTTGTAGCCAGTGATGGTCTTCATGCCACTCCAGACCTCTTTGGTGTCATTTTGTTGGAGCTTCCTCTCCAGCTTTCTCCTGTAGCTGTCCTTAGCCTCCCTGATTTTCACCTTCAGGACCCTCTGTGTTGCCCCCACCTCCTCCAAATGTCCATCTCTATAGGCCCTCTTAGCATTCAGACAGTCCTTAATTTCCTTTGTAATCCACGGCTTGTTATTTGAATAACAAAGGACAGTCCTTGTTGGGACGATGGTGTCCACACAGAAATTGATGTAGCCTGTGATACACTCTGTGAGCTCGTTGATGTCCTCTCCATGGGGGTCACAGAGTGCGGCCAGTCTGTCACCTCAAAGCAGCTCTGCAGTGTGTCCATGGACTCTTCTGACCAGGTCCTCACAGACTTTGTGATGGCTGGCAGTCTTTTTCACCAGGGGCACATAGCAGGGGTGAGGTGAATCAGGTTGTGATCTGAGCGTCCCAGAGGGGGGAGGGGGGAAGAGCTGTATGCCTCTCTCACATTAGCATACAGTAAGTCCAGAGTCTTCTCCCCTCTGGTCGTGCAGCTCACATACTGAGTAAAGGTTGGGAGTGTTTTCCTGATGTTAACATGATTAAAGTCCCCAGAGATCATGATGAGAGCACTGGGATTGTCCGTTTGCAGTGATGATATCAGGGGGTGTGTTACGTTACTCGCCGCCCCGGGGCTCGCGGAGGGGGGGAGGTAAACAGCCACCAGGATGGTATGAGAGATCTCCCGGGGTAAATAATAAGGCCGAAGTCCCACGGCTAACAGCTCTATATCCGGGCTGCAGATACGCTTCTTCACCGTAATGTGACCGGGATGACACCACTTGTTGTTAACGAGAAAGGCAAGTCCCCTCCCTTTCTCTTACCGCTCTCGGTGACATCCCGGTCGGCCCTGCAGACAGTCTGAAAGCCGGAGATGGAGACGTTGAAGTCAGGAGTCTCCGGTTGCAGCCACGCCTCTGTGAAGCACATGAGGCTGCAGGTACGATACTCCGTCTGACTCCTGATCAGCGCTGTCAGCTCGTCCATTTTATTCCCCAGGGACCTCACATTTCCCATGATGAGAGAGGGAGATTCGCTTATAACTCCTCTTCAAAAGCCTCCGTCGTCTCGGTCCTACTCCTTTCCCTCGTAGCTTTTTTTCCTCCTCTACACCCCCTGAGTGTTTTCCTCCTTATTTCATGAGCATACCTGGCTGTATGTCCGAGTTGAGGTCGCTGAGCCGGCCGGCTTCAGCGCGATCAGCTGTTCCCTGCTGTAAACAAAGCGGGCTGCAGCGTACGGCGGTCTGAGAGTGCAGCAGTGATTCCATGATTAAAGTTATTGAACCTGCAGCGCTTTTCTGCTTTGGGAAATTCCAATGCTAAAAACGGAAATCTCTGTTTTACTGCATGCAGACTGAATCATGCCAAAATGTGTTGTTTTACACTAATCAGATGAGTTTTGGCTAGAAAGTCTGTTATATTTATGAAATTGATGAGTTCTTACTGAAAGTTGTGTTTATCTGCTTAATTCACTACCTGCAGCGTTTCTGCTCATTTGGCCACAAGTGCTGTCAAAAAATGGGAAATCTCTGTTTTACTGCATGTTTACTGAATCATGCCAAAATGTGTTGTTTTACACTAATCTGCTGATTTTTGGCAAAAAACTTTGTTATATTTATGAAATTGATGAGTTTTTACTGAAAGTTGTGTCTTTCTGCTTAATTCACTACCTGCAGCGTTTCTGCTCATTTGGCCACAAGTGCTGTCAAAAAACGGGAAATCTCTGTTTTACTGCATGTTATACTGAATCATGCCAAAATGTGTTGTTTTACACTAATCTGCTGATTTTTGGCAAGAAACTTTGTTATATTTATGAAATTGATGAGTTTTTACTGAAAGTTTTGGAGAGACAGTAAGCACCATTTGTGGCAGCGGCAGCTCGTAGTGGCATTTCCGGTGGCAGCCACAGATGCCGTGGCAGCTAGACGGACCTGCCGCGGCACTTCCATGGCAGCCTGAGCTGCCACTGAAGCTGCCACTGATTGTGGCAGCAAGGACTGACTCCCAGAGGCAGCTGCCGGGGAAGCCATTCCGTCCGGCCGGTGATTGTGTCACTTTATACGGGGCTTTAGAGGCAGCTAGCGGGGCCGCCGCTACGATCTGCCGGTGATTGCCTCACTGTATACGGGGCTCCAGAGGCAGGTTCTGTGGCACTTTCGGTGGCAGCCTCAGCTGCCAGTGTAGCTGCCACTGAATTTGGCAGCTTGGACTGATTTCCAGAGGCAGCTAGCGGGGTAGCCGCTGGCCGCTACGACCTGCCGGTGATTGTGTCACTTTGTACGGGGCTTTAGAGGCAGCTAGCGGGGTAGCCGCTGGCCGCTACGACCTGCCAGTGATTGTGTCACGGTATACGGGGCTCCAGAGGCAGCTAGCGGGGCAGCCGCTACGACCTGCCGGTGATTGTGTCACTGTTTACGGGGCTCCAGAGGCAGCTAGCGGGGCAGCCGCTACGACCTGCCGGTGATTGTGTCACTGTTTACGGGGCTCCAGAGGCAGGTTCTGCGGCACTTTCGGTGGCAGCCTGGGCTGCCATTGAAGCTGCCTACTGATTGTGGCAGCTTGGACCGACTCCTAGATAGTCAGGTAGCTTAGTCAAAGGATTGCGCACATGCCATTTTTTGTATGATGTTTCCTTAGGGTCAGTTGCTGAATTTGAGGAGCCCCTGACAAATATCTATTTTAAGTATCAAATTTCAAGACTGTTAATATCAGTGAAATATGTGAAAATCCGCTTCGTATTTTTCAGACTATATGCATCATTTAATGATCAAAGTACTTCCAAATGTAATAAAGTTGACTTGCTTTGACATTATTAAAGTCACTAACATGACATTTTTATCAATAACATCTTTATTGCCATGATGAATAAAAATGAAAGTGTATCATAGTATGAAAACATGTTGTAGAGCTGTGCATTTTGACTACCTGTCACAATTGCTCAGTCTCAGAGAGATGGCAATGCATTATAAGTAATTCATCACAAAAATAAGAGAAAAAAGCAGAAAATAGGTATAAGAAATATAAAAATGAATTTGTTTGGATAATAAGAAAATAAAAAAAGCAATACTATAGTAAAAGTAGTACAAATATTAAGACTACATGGGCAATAATACACAGTGTAATTAAGAAAGATATGGTACAGAATGATTTCCCAACTATTTTGTGAGAGATAATGAAGACATATGTGGAAAAATACAGTAGTAAATTAATTTGATAAATTATTCAGAGAAGTGGCTCCTATTCTTGCAAAAAGATAATAATAATAATAATTAATAAATCCAAAATCAACAGAAAATGAGGCTATGGGCCACTCAATCAGAGGTAATATCAACAGTAATTTTCTTGGTAAAGCAGAGAAGGAAGATATACTGAATACTGTAAAAAATGTGCAAGTAAGAATCAACTGACTGTGAAACCATTGACATGATGCTGATAAACAGTATAATAGAATTTGCTATTGAATGAATTCTAATTAAATATAATCTACCCTTTTCAACAGGAGTATTTCCTGATGAGATGAAAATTGCCAATGTGATTCCACTTCATAAGAGCGGAGATTAACATTGTTTCTCAACTTCAGACCAGTATTCCTGCTTTCCACAATTTTCAAAAAACTTTTAAAAAATATTTGTTGGTAGGTTAGATGCATTTCTTGACAAACAGTGGTTTAGCAGTGAGGTTGGATTGAGGGCAAATGGATTTAACTAAATAAATATGCACAGAAATTGACCAGGAAAATCATTTTAAGCATTTTGTTGATCTTGACCCCATAGATCAGACTATACTTCTTTAAAACTTGGTAGCTTTGGTATTAGAAAACTGGACTCAAAGAACAAGTTATTAAAAAACAGAAAACACTTATTTCAGATAAATAATATAAAACTGAATATAAAAAACATCACCCGTTGGGTACCTCAGGGTCAGTCCTAGAACCCAAACTTTTTGTTTGCATGCAAATGGTGTTGTTCATGTTTCTTAATTTCTTGATTGATTTTTTTCAAATGATACTACCTGGAAAAAATAAAATCAAGTACTGGATGTGGTCAAAATAGAATTAATAAAATAAAGGAATGGTCTGATATTTATCAATTCTTATTAGATCTTAAAAAAACATACTTTATGATTTTTAGTAAAAAAGGTAAAAATCGAAATGCTCCAGTACACACCACCTGGCAGAAAAAAACAAAAACCCAAATAACTACTATTACAATTGTTTTCTTGGCCAGTTAGTGTTTGTTGGTGGTGCTGAAATTCACAAAGTAAATTGAATGTAGATTTAAGGAGTCAAGACTGTTCAAAATCTTGCCCTGGTTTTTGATATATTTATATTAAATGTGAAATATCAAAAACCAGAGCAGAGGGCTCATTAAATGTAAAAGCCCTTTGCCTTTTGTATGTCAGTGATTGTTCCATATCTGACCTATTGTATGAAAGTACAGGGAAGTGATTGTAAAACTTTTACTCATTACATGTTAGTTTTACAAAGAAAGAGCCATTAGAGCAATTAGAAGTCACATAAAGATAGAACATAGCCATTATTTACAAAGTCGAACTTGTTAAAATTGTATGCATAATTGGTTTTCAGCATTCTTCTATTTGTGTTTAAAGCTCTTAAGAAAACGTGACCAACAACCAAACAGAAAAGTTAAAAAAATAGAGTCAGTATAACTTATCTTTAAAAAGCAGAGATGTAGGACCAAACAGTTAAGCTTAATTTATTTTCTGCCATCTGAATGTATAGTGACACAGTATTTGTCTATTTGAATAGCTAGATATTTAAATTTGTATAATCAGAGGATAAATTAAAATCAGTTTCAAGTTCTTTACTGGACAAAAAAAGAACAATTTATCATCAATGTTCTTCTTATGAATCACAGAACTATTACTTTTACATGAACAATAACATATGGAAAACAACTTTGGTGTTGTATATGAATATTTTTGATACCTGTGTTGGGCTCCTAAGCTAAAATCCTTTAGTTGGTCTTAAAGAGGCCTCATACAAAATTTGGCGCTTTTATCCACATGTGCACAATCCACCCAAAAAAGAGGTGATTGTCAATTTATACCGAGCTCCAGAGGCAGCTTCCGTGGAATCAACTCCGTCCTGCCGGTGATTGTGGGTTCTTGTATGAATATAAAGGCTATAGAAAGTCATTATTAAAAAGCACACTTTCAGAAGTCAGGTGGCTTATTAACGTAAGAGAAAAGGTCCAAAATACACTAATAGTCAGTTTGGGTTCCTCATGTGAGGATAACAACAGTAGGCTATAATTTGTTTGTTAGTTGGTTTTATAATTTCTTCAGTTGATATACTTGCTATGCATAATTGTTGAATAATATTTTATTAATATTAAATTCACCACAAACGTGAATTTCCTTACATCAACAGCAGAGGGCGCATTTCACATAAACAGTCACTTAGATAAATCTTGAAAATGTGTTGCTTATATGATAGAGAAAACTTGAGATGTGCTCACTGTGACCCCAAGCATCAGTTACTATCTTGTCTTCACACCATTATGTTTTCAGACTGTGCTTAAGATGCTGAACACTCATCATCAACAGACATCTAATCAGCAAAATACACTTATTACAGCATATAAAAATGACCATATTTTGAGTGAACACAATTTGTCTCAATGCTAAATCAGACAAAAGTAATATGATCTAACTGTTCAAGGCTGATCATTCCTCTGTTGACATGTCTCAGTCTAAAATCAGTTGCAAGTTAAAGACGGTGCTGTTTCTTCATTTTGCTGAAAAAACATACTGGCATAATTTCAGCCTACTTAAGGTAGAACAGCTTCAATTCAAACATAATTCACAATGCAGAGGTCAAACAAAATAGTATGAAAAATATTAATACATGTGTTAATGTTTTAATATATTTTTAAAAAATACACTGTAAACACTGTTTGTCTGCAAATGATTGCATTCTGATCTTACCTATCCTACCTATTAATATCTTCATACCTGATTTATTGGCATGCACTCTCCTCCAGGCTCTAAAGTTGATTTGCTGCCAACTTTGTCTTAGAGAACTAAGATCCAGAGACTTTTTGCTCACAGAGACAACACCTTTGGACCAAGTGGGGACCCATGCACTTTTGTTTCAAACTGTAATCTCGCAGGATCAAGTCAGTGGTATAGACTTAAAACCGAAAAAATGTCACCCCTTTTATTTTTTTTTATTTATTTTTTTTTTACATAGAATGAAATATAATACAGGCTGGCTGAATGACTCTCATTGTGTGAAAGAAAATTCATTAGACCTATGTTATTTGCTGAATGGTCTAATGTCCACCTTTGTGTATCATTGCCACATGCCTACTGAAGCTGTCTATTTCTTGAGTGCTTTTTTTCTCAATCTGTGTTTTGTCAGTTGTTTTGTTTTATGAGACATTAGACAAAGATAAGATACTTCAGACCAGCAGTGATAGACGAGGTAAAAAATGAAACACAAACAAAATACAGGATTACAATATAAATTCAATAATTAACAACATAATAAATGGGGAAATTGCAATTCAACTGGCAACCATTTGCTGTTGTTTGCTGTAATTCATTTCAGTGGCAGGAAGCTGCCACTAAAGCTGCCACTATCAGTGGCAGCTCAGCCTGCCACTGAAGCTGCCACCGAAGCTGCCACAATCAGTGGCAGCTCAGCCTGCCACTGAAGCTGCCACAATCAGTGGCAGCTCAGCCTGCCACTGAAGCTGCCACCGAAGCTGCCACAATCAGTGGCAGCTCAGGCTGCCACTAAAGCTGCCAGCAGCTTGCAACTGAAGCTGCCACCGGAAGTGCCGCGGAACATGCCTCTGAAGCCCCGTATGCAGCGACACAATCACCGGCAGATCGTACCGGCGCCCCCGCTAGCTGCCTCTGAAGCCCCGTATACAGTGACACAATCACCGGCAGATCGTACCGGCGCCCCCGCTAGCTGCCTCTGAAGCCCCGTATACAGTGACACAATCACCGGCAGGTCGGAGTGACTAACCCGACATCGGCCTCCGGAGCCCCGTATAAAGCTACAATCACAGGCAGGAAGGACTGGCTGCCGCGACAGCTGCCTCTAGGAGCCAGCCCTAGCTGCCACAATCATTGGCATCTCCAGTGGCAGCTCAGGCTGCCACCGGAAGTGCCGCGGCACGTCCACCTAGCTGCCGCGGCATCTGTGGCTGCCACCGGAAATGCCACTACGAGCTGCAGCTGCCACAAATGGCGCTTGCCCTTGCTGAAGTTTTGTCTTTCTGCTTAATTCACTACCTGCAGCGTTTCTGCTCATTTGGCCACAAGTGCTGTCAAAAAACGGGAAATCTCTGTTTTACTGCATGTTTTACTGAATCATGCCAAAAAGTGTTGTTTTACACTAATCTGCTGATTTTTGGCAAGAAACTCTATTATATTTATGACATTGATGAGTTTTTACTGAAAGTTGTGTCTTTCTGCTTAATTCACTACCTGCAGCGTTTCTACTCATTTGTGTCAAGTGCTGTTCAAAAAACGGGAAATCTCTGTTTTACTCCCTGTTAACTGAATCATGCCAAAATGTGTTGTTTTACACTTATCAGATGAGTTTTGGCTAGAAAGTCTGTTATATTTATGAAATTGATGAGTTCTTATTGAAAGTTGTGTTTATCTGCTTAATTCACTACCTGCAGCGTTTCTGCTCATTTGGCCACAAGTGCTGTCAAAAAACGGGAAATCTCTGTTTTACTGCATGTTTACTGAATCATGCCAAAATGTGTTGTTTTACACTAATCTGCTGATTTTTGGCAAAAAACTTTGTTATATTTATGAAATTGATGAGTTTTTACTGAAAATTGTGTCTTTCTGCTTAATTCACTACCTGCAGCGATTCTGCTCATTTGGCCACAAGTGCTGTTAAAAAACGGGAAATCTCTGTTTTACTGCATGTTAGACTGAATCATGCCAAAATGTGTTGTTTTACACTAATCTGCTGATTTTTGTCAAGAAACTTTGTTATATTTATGAAATTGATGAGTTTTTACTGAAAGTTGTGTCTTTCTGCTTAATTCACTACAGCGTTTCTGCTCAATTGGCCACAAGTGCTGTCAAAAAACGGGAAATCTCTGTTTTACTGCATGTTATACTGAATCATGCCAAAATGTGTTGTTTTACAGTAATCAGATGATTTTTGGCAAGAAACTTTGTTAAATTTATGAAAATGATGAGTTTTTACTGAAAGTTGTGTCTTTCTGCTTAATTCACTACCTGCAGCGTTTCTGCTCATTTGGCCACAAGTGCTGTCAAAAAACGGGAAATCTCTGTTTAACTGCATGTTTTACTGAATCATGCCAAAAAGTGTTGTTTTACATTAATCAGATGATTTTTGGCAAGAAACTCTATTATATTTATGAAATTAATGAGTTTTTACTGAAAGTTGTGTCTTTCTGCTTAATTCACGACCTGCAGCGTTTCTGCTCATTTGGCCACAAGTGCTGTCAAAAAACGGGAAATCTCTGTTTTACTGCATGTTCACTGAATCATGCCAAAATGTGTTGCTTAACACTCATCTGCTGTTTTTTTTGCAAGAACCTCTGTTATATTTATGAAATTGATGAGTTTTTACTGAAAGTTGTGTCTTTCTGCTTAATTCACTACCTGCAGCGTTTCTACTCATTTGTGTCAAGTCCTGTTCAAAAAACGGGAAATCTCTGTTTTACTCCCTGTTAACTGAATCATGCCAAAAAATGGGTTGTTTTACACTAATCTGCTGGTTTTTGTTAAGAAACTTTGTTATATTTATGAAATTGATGAGTTTTTACTGAAAGTTTTGTCTTTCTGCTTAATTCACTACCTGCAGCGTTTCTGCTCATTTTGCCACAAGTGCTGTCAAAAAACGGGAAATCTCTGTTTTACTGCATGTTTTACTGAATCATGCCAAAATGTGTTGTTTTACACTAATCTGCTGATTTTTGGCTAGAAAGTCTGTTATATTTATGAAATTGATGAGTTTTTACTGAAAGTTGTGTCTTTCTGCTTAATTCACTACAGCGTTTCTGCTCAATTGGCAACAAGTGCTGTCAAAAAACGGGAAATCTCTGTTTTACTGCATGTTATACTGAATCATGCCAAAATGTGTTGTTTTACAGTAATCAGATGATTTTTGGCAAGACACTTTGTTATATTTATGAAATTGAAGAGTTTTTACTGAAAGTTGTGTCTTTCTGCTTAATTCACGACCTGCAGCGTTTCTGCTCATTTGGCCACAAGTGCTGTCAAAAAACGGGAAAATCTCTGTTTTACTCCCTGTTAACTGAATCATGCCAAAATGTGTTGTTTTACACTAATCTGCTGATTTTTGCCAAGAAACTCTATTATATTTATGAAATGGATGAGTTTTTACTGAAAGTTGTGTCGTTCTGCTTAATTCACTACCTGCAGCGTTTCTACTCATTTGTGTCAAGTGCTGTCAAAAAACGGGAAATCTCTGTTTTACTGCATGTTTACTGAATCATGCCAACATGTGTTGTTTTACACTAATCTGCTGATTTTTTGCAAGAAAGTCTGTTATATTTATGAAATTGATGAGTTTTTACTGAAAGTTGTGTCTTTCTGCTTAATTTCACTTTCTGCAGCGTGTCTGCTCATCTGGGTCAAGTGTTGTCAAAAAACGTGAAATCTCTGTTTTACTGCATGTTTTACTGAATCATGCCAACATGTGTTGTTTTACACTAATCTGCTGTTTTTTTGCAAGAACCTCTGTTATATTTATGAAATTGATGAGTTTTTACTGAAAGTTGTGTCTTTCTGCTTAATTCACTACCTGCAGCGTTTCTACTCATTTGTGTCAAGTGCTGTCAAAAAACGGGAAATCTCTGTTTTACTGCATGTTTTACTGAATCATGCCAAAATGTGTTGTTTTACACTAATTTGCAGATTTTTGACAAGAAACTCTATTATATTTATGAAATTGATGAGTTTTTACTGAAAGTTGTGTCGTTCTGCTTAATTCACTACCTGCAGCGTTTCTGCTCATTTGGCCACAAGTGCTGTCAAAAAACGGGAAATCTCTGTTTTACTGCATGTTTACTGAATCATGCCAACATGTGTTGTTTTACACTAATCTGCTGATTTTTGGCTAGAAAATCTGTTATATTTATGAATACTGAGAAATTGTGTCTTTCTGCTTAATTCACTACCTGCAGCGTTTCTGCTCATTTGGCCACAAGTGCTGTCCAAAAACGGGAAATCTCTGTTTTACTGCATCTTATACTGAACCATGCCAAAATGTATTGTTTTACACTAATCTGCTGATTTTGGGGCAAGAAAATCTGCGAAATTTATGAAATTGATGAGTTTTTACTGAAAGTTGTGTCGTTCTGCTTAATTCACTACCTGCAGCGTTTCTGCTCATTTGGCCACAAGTGCTGTCCAAAAACGGGAAATCTCTGTTTTACTGCATCTTATACTGAACCATGCCAAAATGTATTGTTTTACACTAATCTGCTGATTTTGGGGCAAGAAAATCTGAAATTTATGAAATTGACGAGTTTTTACTGAAAGTTGTGTCGTTCTGCTTAATTCACTACCTGCAGCGTTTCTGCTCATTTGGCCACAAGTGCTGTCAAAAAACGGGAAATCTCTGTTTTACTGCATGTTATACTGAATCATGCCAAAATTTGTTGTTTTACACTAATCTGTAGATATTTGGCAAGACAATCTGTTAAATTTATGAAATTGATGAGTTTTTACTGAAAGTTGTGTTTTTGTGTGTAATTCACTACCTGCAGCGTTTCTGCTCATTTGGGTCAAGTGCTGTCAAAAAATGGGAAATCTGTGTTTTACTGCATGTTTTACTGAATCATGCCAAAATGTGATGTTTTACACTAATCTGCTGATTTTTGGCAAGAAAATTTATTATATTTATGAAATTGATGAGTTTTTACTGAAAGTTGTGTCTTTCTGCTTAATTCACTACCTGCAGCGTTTCTGCTCATTTGGCCACAAGTGCTGTCAAAAAACGGGAAATCTCTGTTTTACTGCATGTTTACTGAATCATGCCAACATGTGTTGTTTTACACTAATCTGCTGATTTTTGGCTAGAAAATCTGTTATATTTATGAATACTGAGAAATTGTGTCTTTCTGCTTAATTCACTACCTGCAGCGTTTCTGCTCATTTGGCCACAAGTGCTGTCCAAAAACGGGAAATCTCTGTTTTACTGCATTTATACTGAACCATGCCAAAATGTATTGTTTTTACACTAATCTGCTGATTTTTGGCAAGAAACTCTGTTATATTTATGAAATTGATGAGTTTTACTGAAAGTTGTGTCTTTCTGCTTAATTCACTACCTGCAGCGTTTCTGCTCAATTTGGCAACAAGTGGTGTCAAAAACGGAAATCTCTGTTTTACTGCATGTTATACTGAATCATGCCAAAATGTGTTGTTTCACAGTAATCTGCTGATTTTTGGCAAGAAACTTTGTTATATTTATGAAATTGATGAGTTTTTACTGAAAGTTTTGTCTTTCTGCTTAATTCACGACCTGCAGCGTTTCTGCTCATTTGGCCACAAGTGCTGTCAAAAACGGGAAATCTCTGTTTTACTGCATGTTATACTGAATCATGCCAAAATGTGTTGTTTTACACTAATCTGCTGATTTTTGGCAAGAAAGTCTGTTATATTTATGAAATTGATGAGTTTTTACTGAAATTTGTGTCTTTCTGCTTAATTCACTACAGCGTTTCTGCTCAATTGGCAACAAGTGCTGTCAAAAAGGGAAATCTCTGTTTTACTGCATGTTATACTGAATCATGCCAAAATGTGTTGTTTTACACTAATCAGATGATTTTTTGGCAAGAAACTTTGTTATATTTATGAAATTGATGAGTTTTACTGAAAGTTGTCTTTCTGCTTAATTCACTACCTGCAGCGTTTCTGCTCATTTGGGTCAAGTGCTGTCAAAAAACGGGAAATCTCTGTTTTACTGCATGTTATACTGAACCATGCCAAAATGTATTGTTTTACACTAATCTGCTGATTTTGGGGCAAGAAAATCTGCGAAATTTATGAAATTGATGAGTTTTTACTGAAAGTTTTGTCTTTCTGCTTAATTCACTACCTGCAGCGTTTCTGCTCTTTTTGGCCACAAGTGCTGTCAAAAAACGGGAAATCTCTGTTTTACTCCCTGTTTACTGAATCATGCCAAAATGTGTTGTTTTACACTAATCTGCTGATTTTTGGCAAGAAACTCTGTTATATTTATGAAATTGATGAGTTTTTACTGAAAGTTGTGTCTTTCTGCTTAATTCACTACCTGCAGCGTTTCTGCTCATTTGGCCACAAGTGCTGTCAAAAAACGGGAAATCTCTGTTTTACTGCATGTTTACTGAATCATGCCAAAATGTGTTGTTTTACAGTAATCAGATTATTTTTGGAAAGAAAGTCTGTTATATTTATGAAATTGATGAATTTTTACTGAAAGTTGTTTCTTTCTGCTTAATTCACTACAGCATTTCTGCTCAATTGGCAACAAGTGGTGTCAAAAAACGGGAAAATCTATGTTTTACTCCCTGTTTACTGAATCATGCCAAAATGTGTTGTTTTACACTGATCTGCTGATTTTTGGCAAGAAACTCTATTATATTTATGAAATTGATGAGTTTTTACTGAAAGTTGTGTCTTTCTGCTTAATTCACTACCTGCAGCGTTTCTGCTCAATTGGCAACAAGTGGTGTCAAAAAAAGGGAAATCTCTGTTTTACTACATGTTATACTGGATCATGCCAAAATGTGTTGTTTTACAGTAATCAGATGATTTTTGGCAAGAAACTTTGTTATATTTATGAAATTGATGAGTTTTTACTTAAAGTTTTGTCTTTCTGCTTAATTCACGACCTGCAGCGTTTCTGCTCATTTGGCCACAAGTGCTGTCAAAAAACGGGAAAATCTCTGTTTTACTCCCTGTTAACTGAATCATGCCAAAATGTGTTGTTTTACACTAATCTGCTGATCTTTGGCAAGAAAGTCTGTTATATTTATGAAATTGATGAGTTTTTACTGAAATTTGTGTCTTTCTGCTTAATTCACTACAGCGTTTCTGCTCAATTGGCAACAAGTGCTGTCAAAAAAAGGGAAATCTCTTTTTTACTGCATGTTATACTGGATCATGCCAAAATGTGTTGTTTTACAGTAATCAGATGATTTTTGGCAAGAAACTTTGTTATATTTATGAAATTGATGAGTTTTTACTTAAAAGTGTTGTCTTTCTGCTTAATTCACTACCTGCAGCGTTTCTGCTCATTTGGGTCAAGTGCTGTCAAAAAACGGGAAATCTCTGTTTTACTGCATGTTATACTGAACCATGCCAAAATGTATTGTTTTACACTAATCTGCTGATTTTGGGGCAAGAAAATCTGCGAAATTTATGAAATTGATGAGTTTTTACTGAAAGTTGTGTTTTTGTGTGTAATTCACTACCTGCAGCGTTTCTGCTCATTTGGGTCAAGTGCTGTCAAAAAATGGGAAATCTGTGTTTTACTGCATGTTTTACTGAATCATGCCAAAATGTGATGTTTTACACTAATCTGCTCATTTTTGGCAAGAAAATTTATTATATTTATGAAATTGATGAGTTTTTACTGAAAGTTGTGTCTTTCTGCTTAATTCACTACCTGCAGCGTTTCTGCTCATTTGGCCACAAGTGCTGTCAAAAAACGGGAAATCTCTGTTTTACTGCATGTTTACTGAATCATGCCAACATGTGTTGTTTTACACTAATCTGCTGATTTTTGGCTAGAAAATCTGTTATATTTATGAATACTGAGAAATTGTGTCTTTCTGCTTAATTCACTACCTGCAGCGTTTCTGCTCATTTGGCCACAAGTGCTGTCCAAAAACGGGAAATCTCTGTTTTACTGCATGTTATACTGAACCATGCCAAAATGTATTGTTTTACACTAATCTGCTGATTTTGGGGCAAGAAAATCTGCGAAATTTATGAAATTGATGAGTTTTTACTGAAAGTTGTGTCGTTCTGCTTAATTCACTACCTGCAGCGTTTCTGCTCATTTGGCCACAAGTGCTGTCAAAAAACGGGAAATCTCTGTTTTACTGCATGTTATACTGAATCATGCCAAAATGTGCTGTTTTATACTAATCTGCTGATTTTTGGCTAGAAAGTCTGTTATATTTATGAAATTGATGAGTTTTTACTGAAAGTTTTGTCTTTCTGCTTAATTCAGTACCTGCAGCGTTTCTACTCATTTGGCCACAAGTGCTGTCCAAAAACGGGAAATCTCTGTTTTACTGCATGTTATACTGAACCATGCCAAAATGTATTGTTTTACACTAATCTGCTGATTTTGGGGCAAGAAAATCTGCGAAATTTATGAAATTGATGAGTTTTTACTGAAAGTTTTGTCTTTCTGCTTAATTCACTACCTGCAGCGTTTCTGCTCATTTTGGCCACAAGTGCTGTCAAAAAACGGGAAATCTCTGTTTTACTCCCTGTTTACTGAATCATGCCAAAATGTGTTCTTTTTACACTAATCTGCTGATTTTTGGCAAGAAACTCTATTATATTTATGAAATTGATGAGTTTTTACTGAAAGTTGTGTCTTTCTGCTTAATTCACTACCTGCAGCGTTTCTGCTCATTTGGCCACAAGTGCTGTCAAAAAACGGGAAATCTCTGTTTTACTGCATGTTTACTGAATCATGCCAAAATGTGTTGTTTTACACTAATCTGCTGATTTTTGGCTAGAAAATCTGTTATATTTATGAATACTGAGAAATTGTGTCTTTCTGCTTAATTCACTACCTGCAGCGTTTCTGCTCATTTGGCCACAAGTGCTGTCCAAAAACGGGAAATCTCTGTTTTACTGCATGTTATACTGAACCATGCCAAAATGTATTGTTTTACACTAATCTGCTGATTTTTGGCAAGAAACTCTGTTATATTTATGAAATTGATGAGTTTTTACTGAAAGTTGTGTCTTTCTGCTTAATTCACTACCTGCAGCGTTTCTGCTCATTTGGCCACAAGTGCTGTCAAAAAACGGGAAATCTCTGTTTTACTGCATGTTATACTGAATCATGCCAAAATGTGCTGTTTTACACTAATCTGCTGATTTTTGGCTAGAAAGTCTGTTATATTTATGAAATTGATGAGTTTTTACTGAAAGTTGTGTCTTTCTGCTTAATTCACTACCTGCAGCGTTTCTGCTCATTTGGGTCAAGTGCTGTAAAAAAGAGGAAATCTCTGTTTTACTGCATGTTTTACTGAATCATGCCAAAATGTGTTGTTTAACACTAATCTGCTGTTTTTTGGAAGAACCTCTGTTATATTTATGAAATTGATGAGTTTTTACTGAAAGTTGTGTCTTTCTGCTTAATTCACTACCTGCAGCGTTTCTGCTCATTTGTGTCAAGTGCTGTCAAAAAACGGGAAATCTCTGTTTTACTGCATGTTATACTGAATCATGCCAAAATGTGTTTTTTTACACTAATCTGCTGATTTTTGGCAAGAAACTCTGTTGTATTTATGAAATTGATGAGTTTTTACTGAAAGTTGTGTCTTTCTGCTTAAGCCACTACCGGCAGCGTTTCTGCTCATTTGGCCACAAGTGCTGTCAAAAACGGGAATTTCTGTTTTACTGCATGTTTACTGAATCATGCCAACATGTGTTGTTTTACACTAATCTGCTGATTTTTGGCTAGAAAATCTGTTATATTTATGAATACTGAGAAATTGTGTTTATCTGCTTAATTCACTACCTGCAGCGTTTCTGCTCATTTGGCCACAAGTGCTGTCCAAAAACGGGAAATCTCTGTTTTACTGCATGTTATACTGAATCATGCCAAAATGTGATGTTTTACAGTAATCAGATGATTTTGGGGCAAGAAAATCTGTTATATTTATGAAATTGATGAGTTTTTACTGAAAGTTGTGTCTTTCTGCTTAATTCACTACCTGCAGCGTTTCTGCTCATTTGGCCACAAGTGCTGTCAAAAAACGGGAAATCTCTGTTTTACTGCATGTTTACTGAATCATGCCAAAATGTGTTGTTTTACACTAATCTGCTGATTTTTGGCAAGAAACTCTATTATATTTATGAAATTGATGAGTTTTTACTGAAAGTTGTGTCTTTCTGCTTAATTCACTACAGCGTTTCTGTTCATTTGGCAACAAGTGGTGTCAAAAAACGGGAAAATCTCTCTTTTACTGTATGTTATACTGAAACATGCTCAAATGTGTTGTTTCACTCTAAGCTGCTTACTTTTGGCAAGAAAGCCTGTTATATTTATGAAACTGATGATTTCCTCCTGAAAGTTTTGTTTTTCTTCTTAACTCTGTTCCTGTCGTGATTTTTGATCATTTGGGAGGAAAATCCATAATTTACTGCATGTTATGCTGAAACATGCTAAAATGTGTTGTTTCACTCTAAGCTGCTTATTTTTGGCAAGACAGTCTGTTATATTTATGAAACTGATGAATTCTTCCTGAAAGTTGCGTTTATCTGCTTAACTCTGTTCCTGCAGTGTTTTTGCTCATTTGGGAGGAAAATCTGTATTTTACTGCATGTTATACTGAAACAAGCCAAAATGTGTTCTTTTGCTCTAAGCTGCTCATTTTTGGACAACAAAGTTAGTTATTTTTATGAAACTGATGAATTCTTACTGAAAGTTGTGTTTTCATGCTTAACTCTGTTCCTGCAGTGTTTTTTGCTCTTTAGGGAAGAAAATCTATATTTTACTGCATGTTATACTGAAAGATGCCAAAATTTGTTGTTTCACACTACTCTGCTTATTGTTATTATTTTTTACAGCTTCTTTTTATTGAGGTTCTGGTATTCAACATTGCAATTCAGTTCACAAAGCTAGAACCCCGTTTTTCTTTTTTAACAAACAATCTTTACAGAACAAGAACAAATGGCAGTAGGACACCTTTAAACCAGACATAATACAAAATAAGGAATAAAATAAAATAAAAATAATAATGATTATGATTATAATAAAGACCACAAGGACAAAAAAGCAACAAGACCTGGTCAAGACAGAACACAGATATCACCAGTTGGTATGGGATGTCCAGCATTATCCTGGTTGCCATTATGTTCATCATGCTAATCATAGAGAAAAGTCCGTCCCATCAGGGTCCACTTTCTCCAAGACTGGTTGCCAGATTTTGACATATCCCTGAACATTGTCATGGAGAGTGTATGTCAGTTTTTCCAAGGGGACGAACTCTCAGTATTTCCTTATACCAGTCATCCAGTGTAAGGATGTCCTTAGAGATCCAGAAGTTAAGAATGGTCTTTCTTGCTAAGTACAGATGGATTCCAACCAGTTTAGCATTTTGAGTGTTCCTTACATTGGCTGGTTTAGCTGCTAGGATGCATTGCAGGGCTGACAGGTCCAAGTTATATCCAATCAAAGTAATCACCTCCTTTTCACCTCTGCCCAGATCTTCTGTATCTTTGCACATTTCCAAAACATATGTGCATATGTTCCTGCTTCTGTATCACATTTATGACAGTTAGAAGAGCCCAGTCCCAACCTTCCTCTCAATAGTGGTGTAAAATGACGTTTATGTAGTATTTTAAATTGTCTCTCTCTATTATTGTTACAGCTCAGGATTTGAAGTGTATTTTCTATAATTGCTGTCCAGATATGCTCATCTATCTGGCATCCTAAATCACTGTGGCATTGCCGAATATGATCAGTAGAACAGTTAGAGTTTAGGCCTAGGTCTCATAAACTCGAGATGAATCTCTTTGCCATAGGTTGTTTAAGTTTGTTCTTCAAAAACCACACATTACGGCCCTGAATGTTTTTTGGTATATAATGTCTTACTTACAGATATCGATAAAAATGAGACTGATGTAAAGAATATTTATTTTTCAGGCCTTCAAATGACTCCATTGTTCCACCTTCATAAAGTTTAACAAGCTGATCGAGACCCTTTTCCTGCCAGAGCTTAAATATTGAGTCCTGACATGAAGGGGGGAAATCTGGGCTCTTCCATATAGGGGCTAAGAGTGAGAAATGATCTTTAAGTTTAAAGAACACCATAATCTTATACCAGGTGTTTAATGTGTTCCTTACAATAAAGTTATTTTGTACCTCCAGCCTTGCCTTCTTATATTTTATAAAAGGACAGTTCTTCAGTTCTAGTAAGCCACAATTTCTAGACTCTATATCAATCCAAGTGTTTGTAATGTCTGGATTCACCCATTCATATATGTACCTAATTTGTGCCGCCCAGTGGTATAACCACAAACAAGGGACCCCCAGTCCACCCTGTTCTTTGCTTCTCTGTAGTTTACCTATTTTTACTCTAACCTATTTTCCTTGCCAAAAAAACTGTTGGGAATTGAGTTCGGCAACATCTGCAAAGGGTACAAGACTCTGGGTAATATATTCATTTAAGAATGCTTATTCTACCCAGCCAGGATACAGGTAGGGTTCCCCATCTGTGTAGGTCATCTTTAATATGTGTGATGATTGGCTTAATATTAAGCTTGACCAGTTTTTTCAGAGATGGACAAACTCTTATTCCCAGATATGTTATCTCCTTGTGGGACCACTGAAAGGGGAAGCCACTGGGCAGGGCGCAGCCTGTCATGGCACCAATAGGCATGGCTTCTGTCTTCGACAAGTTAACTTTAAAGCCTGAAATATGTCCAAACTGATGTAAGCATTCAAGTAAGCACGGTATGGTGGTATCTATGTCAACTAAATATAGCAGGACGTTGTCCGCATACAGAGAAATTTTGTGTATTGTGCCTTTAACATCAAAGCCTTTGATCAATCAAGTTGATCTAATTAGCTCTGCTAGAGGCTAAATGGCGAGCGCAAATAGAAGGAGACTCAATGGGCACCCTTGACGGGTACCACGCTCTAATGCGAATGGTTCAGAGCAGTAAGAGTTGGTTATTACTGATGCTTTAGGGGAACAATATAACAACTTTACCCAATCAATAAATCCTGTACCTATTTCAAATTTCCCCATTGTATAAAACAAGAAGGGCCATTCAACCCTGTCAAATGCCTTTAATGAGTCCAAAGATACTACTAGGCCCTGAATTTCGTTGTCTCTGGCCAGTTGTATTATATTCAGAAGCCCCCTGATGTTGTTTGAGGAATTCCTTCCTTTAATAAAACCTGTTTGATCAGGCTTCACCAAAGTGGGAATCAATGGTTCAAGCCTCAAAGTTAAGATCTTGGCTAAAATCTTTGCATCTACATTAATAAGTGACACAGGCCTATAAGAAGCTGGGTCCTCAGGATCCTTGTTTTTTTTCAAGATCAGACTAATACTGGCTAATGACATGGTTTCAGGTAGATGACGGGCTGTATCAAAGCTATAGTTGTATGTTCTGGCCAGATGCTGAGCGAGCTTGTCCTTAAAAGCCTTGAACCATTCCTCCGGCATCCCATCGGGGCCTGGGGATTTGCCACTGCGCATCAGGGCAATTGCCTCTACAATTTCCTTCTCATGAATAGGCTTGTCCAGTAATTTCTGCTGCTCTACAGTCAGTGTTGGTAATTTAATTTTTGCAAAGAATTTGTCAAGAGTTTCTTTAGTGTTATTGTTGTTAGATTTGTATAATGACTTGTAAAATGAGACATACACAGAATTTATGTTTTTCCTATCAAAGTGTTTCTTCCCTCCCGGGTCCCTAATCCCTGCTATCGTGTTGTAATTTTGTTTTTGATTGAGTAAGCGTACCAGATATTTACTAGGTTTGTTTCCATATCCGTAAAGTCACTGTCTTTTGATAAAATAATGATTTGGAGGCCTTCTCATTCATGATTGTATTTAGTGCTGCTTTAATAGTTTGTATCCTGATAAGATTCGTCCTGGTTGGGTTAGATTTGTGAGCTGTTCCTGCTATTTTCAAGTCTGCTTCCAGTTTCCTTTGCTTTGACAGCAATGATTTATTTCGTGTGACATATATGAAATGGTGAATCCTCTGATATAGGCCTTTGCAGATTCCCAAAGAAATTCAGGATTTGTTTCATTGTTATCGTTTATGTCAAAAAACATTTTTATCTCTGTCTCCATCCGTCTCTTAAATTCTTTGTCATTTAGTAAATATGATGGAAATCGCCACCTTTGCCTGCCTAAGATGGTTTCACTAACAGTCAGCTCTTAATAGACTGGAGCATGATCACTGATACGGATGGACCCTATATTACAAGCAGGCACCTGTCCTATGATTTGAGGTGGTATGAAGAAATAATCAATACGGGAGTATGAATTGTGTGGGTTAGAGTAAAACGTGAAATCTCTTACTGACGAATTTACAGTTCTCCATATATCTGTCAAATTAATATCATCGAGCATTTTAGCCAGAGGAGCGCCTGTGCTTGTTTGTCTATAGATATTCGTTACAGATCTGTCTAATTTATTGTCTTGGCAGCAATTAAAATCACCACCTAACACAGTGAGAGGACAGTGATATTCCTCCAGAACCGATGCTATATGAGTCCAAAATGAAAAGTGGATTAGGGGCGTATATATTCATCAAAGTAATATGTGTCCCGTATATTGTACCATGAACAAGGACGTATCTGCCCTCTGGATCTGTTGTACAGATGTTGAGAACAAATGGTATGGTTTTATGAATTAGGATAGCAACTCCTCTGCTATTGGAGGTAAATGATGAAAAATAGGCCTGACCTACCCAGTCCCGTTTGAGTTTCATGTGTTCTTTCTCTACTAAATGTGTTTCTTGCAAAAAGGCTATTTGTACTTTGTCCTTTATTAGAAAATCTAATATTTTCTTACGTTTTATCGGATGATGAATGCCGTTTACATTAAATGTACAGAGTTTAATACTATTAAGCCCCGACATTTACCACATTTCACTGGTATCACAGAAAGATACTGTCCTTGTAGTGGGGAATTGGGCACCTGTGTCATATGACCCTCCTCTGTCTGATTTATACAAAGATTTCCTTCTGGTGATGGGAAACAGAAATAAACATGCAAGTACATCTGACAAAAAAAAAAAAAACTTAAATACACAAACAACTGCTGCCACAGTGACCACTCTATTGGGCACATGTGAGACACTCTGCTTATTTTTGGCAAGAAAGTCTGTTATATTTATGAAACTGATGAATTCTTACTGAATGTTTTGTTTTTCTGCTGAACTTTGTTCCTGCAGTGTTTTTCGCTCATTTGGGAGGAAAATCTTTATTTTATCGCATGTCATACCTGACACAATGTCTTGTTTCACACGAATATGAAAATTTTTGGCGAAAAAGTCTTTTTTTTTTTTGTTTGAACCTGATGTATTTGTTTTACCCTAAATTGCACCAAGCATATAAAATCTATTAAAGAATGGGAAAAGTCTCCAAATGAGCAAAAAACACTGAACAGAGTTAGGCAGAAATACAAATACATCATTTTCATAAATGTAAGAGACTTTCTTGCCAAAAATAAGCAGATTAGTGTGAAACAACACATTTTGGCATGTTTCAGTAAAACTTGCAGTAAAATAGAGATTTTCCTCCCAAATGAGCAAAAAACACTGCAGGAACAGAGTTAAGCAGAAAAACACAACTTTCAGTAAGAATTCATCAGTTTCATAATAAATATTAAGTTTAACTTAGATTTGATAGAATAATGTTATGTATTCAAATAAGTGATGTCTTGGCTTGACAGTGCTTAACTTTCTTCTTGCACCTTTTAAGGCCCTTTTTGAGACATATGCCATCCTTTAAATAGATAATTGAGCTTGCTGCATTTTAGACTAAACCATGTCAAAATGTTTCATTTTCAGAGATATCTGCTTATTTTTGATAGAATAATGTTCAGATTCAGATTATTGTTAAGATTCATAAAACATCTTTAGTCCTGAATTGTGTTTCTGTGCTTAATTCTCTCCTTTTTTCATCAAGGTCTCGTTATTGAAAGTTTTCAATATGCAAAATAAAAAATAATTACAAAGTGTATAGAAGAAATGCAAATACAAACTGTCAAAATTAAAAACAAAACAACAACAGACTAAAGAAAAAGTCCCACCCATTAACCCACTGGACAGATAATATATCATATTAATCAGTCATCTCACATTACCACAAGCCAGCACAGAAACAAGTGTAAAACATGATGGGATTATACTTTCCACTCCTAACTTCTCAACAAACATCAAGAAAGGGTTCCAGGTTTCATAAAATCTGAAAACAGAGCCACTAAGAGAATATCTCATCTTCTCAAACTTGACATATTGCATGTTCTCTTTAATCCAGTGAGAATATTTAGGAGGAAGAGGCTTTTTCCAACTGAAAAAGTATACAGCACCTGGCCAGCAAAGTACAGAAGGCTGGCATGTTTCTTTTACAGTTATCTAGATGTACAACCTGCGGCATAATACCAAATAAGGCAGTGAGAGGGGATGGATCTACTGGCACTTCTAATATTTTGGAAAGAGTATCAAAAATAGATTCCCCAAATGTGTGTATTATTGGACAGACTAAAAGCACATGGAGTATGTCTGCAGGGGCTTGTCTGCACCTGTCACATGTAGGGTCCAGGTCTGGCCTGATTTTAGCCAGTCTGACCTTTGACCAATGGAGTCCCTAACCCTAATTCTTTTAATTTGAACAACAATATGTCTTTGGCAAATGGAGGATGTTTAAATTCTTTGTATAATTTTTGTCCAATTATCCTCTGAGATCTGCTCATTTAAGCCCCCCTCCCACTTGCTCTTAAGTTAAAATAAATTTGCTGAATAATGAAGATTAAGAAGGTTATGTACCCTACCTATCACCTGCTTCAAGTCTGTTCTTGGCTTAAAATTTGAGTCTAACAAGGGTGTTGAAGAGTATAGGGGAAAACCATCTAAGTGTGAGGCAGCAACGGTCCGACGCTGAAACACTTCTTGAAGTGTTTAAGACTCATTTGGAGACATATGCCATCCTTTAAATAAATTTCATAAGCTTGATGCATTTCAGAGTAAAACATGTCAAAATGTTGCTGCTTGAGAGATATCTGTTTACTGATGAAAAAATTATTTGATGTATTCATAAAAACTGATATCTTTTTCCTGACACTAGTGTTTCTGTGCTTAATTCTCTCCTTGACGTGTGTTTTACGGTCATTTGGAGACACCTACTGTCTGAAAAGTGATTTCATATGCTTGGTGCATTTTAGGGTAAGGGTTACCCTACCCCAGTAGTTCCGAAACTGGGGTACGGTACCCCAGGGTACGCCAAGTGATGTAGGGTACGTGAAAAACTGTCAGGTCTAAACAGTTGTTTCAGTAGTTCAAGTTCAAACTGATAATTGTTTGATTGTTTGTGAGCTTTGATAAAAGCCTGAAGTGTTGGAAGAGAGGCTGAGGCATCTTGGAGAAAGAAATCTGTCCTAAATTATCTAAGATTCTTAAAATATCATACAGTAAGTTCAGTCAGACAGCCTTTTCATTAAAGCTTCAAGTTCATTAATGAAACTGTTTCAGAAATGTACATTTCTTTTTCAAAAGTGGACTGGTGTTGCCCACTGACATTGCTGGTAACTAAATCTGTTTAGTGAGAAATAATTAACTTTAATAGGTTTTATTTGTATGTTATGCATGTCAAATGTGGGAGGTCGGAGTACAGCAGGCTAAAACATTTATTTTTCTGTGTTATAAGTGCATCAAAGTTGGGGGTACATGGCTGGAGGTCAAGTGTCTGGGGTACAGGCTGTGAAAAGTTTGGGAACCACTGCCCTACCCTAACCCTCAGGGATATGCAAAGACTTTGAGAGGGCAGGTGCTCAAAGTAAAAAAGGGAGCACATGGGGCACAAAGTTGAAACACCATATAGAAACTACATACTTTACAATATAACAGGCTGAATTGTAGCAACCCGTATTCATAACCAATGTAAAAGAAGCACATTGTACCATATCATTGTCCAAAACCTCATATATTTGTTAGACGCCAGTGTAAAGCAAAAGTAGTGTATGTTTTACCTGATGGCCTGGGGTACACTGAGCAGCTTCTGTTGAGGGGTTGGTGAGGAGGGTGCTTGTGCTGATATTGTTGAAGGTGGGCTGTATTAATCTGAGTGTGGCAGGTAAAAGGGCATGTGAGAAATAGCAGCCGATTAGGCAAGTGTTACATGATCATGACAAGATGCAAAGATAAACAGCACTTAAAATTGCTTCCTGTGACTGACCAGCCCTACTGTTGTTAGGGACCTTGCATTTCCATTTAAATGAAATTGGAGGACAAAAATAAATCAGTTATGACACCTTTATTTTAATGTCATAGCTTTATTTTTTATTTCTGACCTCATTAAGCTCCTTTTCTCTTTGTTTTAGTAATCTCTCCTTATGAGGCATCGCTGCATGAAACATGATTGTTAAGCTACACACGCGCCGCACACACACACACACACACACCAGAGTCTGGTGTGCAGATTTTTTCCTTCAACTCACTCGTCTGACTCTGCACATACACGACATGAGACAGAGGATGCCTATTGCTCACCTTCATTTCAGTCATCTTGCAAGAATAATCCGTGCCCAAACTAAACGCTACCGCTGCCAAATCTACTCACCGGAGCAGTTGATTCTCTTTGTCTGTCGGCAGCATCGGCAACTTCAATCAGCTCGGCGCTTAGCTGAGGTCAGGGCACGTCAGCTCAGGGCAGGTCATGGATCATGCCCGAACAAGCTAAATCTAAATTATTTTTATTTAATTTAACGTTAAATTATTTTTGCAAACAGGTTTTCTCACACACACTTACAAAAAAAAAATCATTTTAGCAAAAGGGCACTTTGGGCATTTAAGGGGCAAAGGGTCAGGTGCTCCAGCCCTCTCCACCCCGCCTCTGCACGTGCCTGCCTCTTTATTTTGATTTCATAGCTTTATTTTTGATTTCTGACCTCAGTAAGACCAAATAACCGTTTTGAACATGAAGGAAAACATTAATATTAAGCTCCTTTTACCATTTGTTTTAGCCCTCTCTCCTTATGAAGCATCGCTGCAGAATGAAACATGATTGTTAAACTACACACCCACACACACACACACACACGCATACGCGCGCACACGCACACACACGCACACACACCAGAGTCTGGTGTGCATGACTCTGCACATACACGACATGAGACAGAGGATGCCTATTGCTCACCTTCATTTCAGTCATCTTGCAAGAATAATCCGTGCCCAAACTAAACGCTATACCGCTGCTAAACATACTGACCGGAGCAGTTGATTCTCTTTGTCTGTCGGCAGCATCGGCAACTTCAATCAGCTCGGCGCTTAGCTGAGGTCAGGGCACGTCAGGGCAGGTCATGGATCATGTGACCGAACAAGCTAAATCTAAATTATTTTTATTTAATTTAACGTTAAATTATTTTTGAACCATGCAAACAGGTTTTCTCACACACACTTACAAAAAAAATCATTTTAGCAAAAGGGCACTTTGGGCATTAAGGGGCAAAGGGTCAGGTGCTCCAGCCCTCTCCACCCCACCTCTGCACGTGCCTGCCTCTTTATTTTGATTTCATAGCTTTATTTTTGATTTCTGACCTCAGTAAGACCAAATAACCGTTTTGAACATGAAGGAAAACATTAATATTACGCTGCTTTGACCATTTGTTTTAGCCTCTCTCCTTATGAAGCATTGCTGTAGAATGAAACATGATTGTTAAACTACACACGCGCACACACACACACACACACGCATACGCGCGCACACGCACACACACCAGAGTCTGGTGTGCATGACTCTGCACATACACGACATGAGACAGAGGATGCCTATTGCTCACCTTCACTTCAGTCATCTTGTAGAATAATCCGTGCCCAAACTAAACGCTGCCGCTGCTAAACCTACTGACCGGAGCAGTTGATTCTCTTTGTCTGTCGGCAGCATCGGCAACTTCAATCAGCGTGGCGCTTAGCTGAGGTCAGGGCAGGTCATGGATCATGCCCGAACAAGCTAAATCTAAATTATTTTGATAATTTGATTTTGATCAATGATATATTAATTTTGGGCCATGCAGACAAGCTTTCTAACACACACTTACCAAAAAAAAAAAATCATTTTGACAAATGGCACTTTGGGCATCCAGGGGCAAAGGGTCAGGTGCTCCAGCTCTCTCCGCCCCACCCCTGCACGTGCCTGCCTCTTTATTTTAATTTCATAGCTTTATTTTTGATTTCTATGGTGTATTCGGGCCACTTAAAGAAATAAAAAAAATAAATGTAAACTCAAAAATTTTTGAGAAAAAAATCATATTTTTTTGAGTTTTTAAAGTCACAAATTTATGACTTAAAAAAGTCATAAATTTCCGACTTTATAAAGTTGCAAATGTGCGACTTTATAAACTCGAAAATTTGCGATTTCTGGTCAATAACTCATCAATAAAACAACATAGTTCCAAACTCGACCCTTCATTTTAATCATGGTGATGAAGACTGTGAGCTACAACCTTTTTTTCCCCCCAAACGACCAAACGAGCCTCCTATGAGCCAGAAAGCTTCACTTTGTCTATATACGCTGCCAGTGATGGCTGGCTCGGCGGCTTAGGGACCGATGGCAAGTTATTAAATCGGAGGAATTGTGTGAAAGGAAATTGAATAACTTCACCATAATGCCTTCAAAATCACAGCACACATAAATAACTGTAGGATGTTCATAGTACATGTCATTGTTTTCTTAAGGGTTGTAAATTAAAATATTTCACAGGATTTTTTTGATTGAAAATAAAGCAAAAGCAAAGTTATGAAATCTACCAAGGAAATGATTATAAAACAGGAATGATCCCCCCCCCCACCTTAAAGTATGGCTCTTACTTTAAAAAAGCTTTTGATTTGATTAAAATTATTTTTTTTATTGAACTGTGTATATGTATGCTACATATGTAGCCTAATGACAATAATTACTGTACTAACTGTATTGTTGCAGACTGTACTGACACCAAACTCATACTAATGATCAAACATTTCCTCTAGCTTATAAAACAGCTATACAACAGAAGCTATCAACATGACTATAAAAACTTTAATAACTGCACTGTTGTTCACGGTGGAAACATCAAACCCAGCCTTATGATCGAGCATCTCTTCTAGTTAATACTACATTACTTATTTAAAGGAGACATATCATGCTTGTTTCTCCTTTTCACTGTGCCAGACTAGGATGCCTGTAAAGCATTTCTGCCCTCAGTATAAGTCATTTAGTTCCTTCATTGCCTCACAATAGCGTTCTCAAAATCCTCATTTTAGGCCATTAACAAGGTCTCGTTGAAACGCTTGGATCACAGGACGACCTAAAGTCACCTCACAACATCACAGCCCTTTGTGGTCTGATTGGTCAGTTCTATTGGGGCCTACAGGCCAGAGCTGGTAATGAGCGGGTGTGAGCCAGGGACATATATACCCCTGCTGGTGGATGTGTTCCTTGGTGACGGTTTTGTGGCTAACGGACATCACAGAGGAGGAAGTGTTTTATCAGATTACTCCAATAAAAGAAAGGTACCTCGTGTCGTCACGACGTTTGAAATCTCGCGGACATCTCGCAATGACCTATTTTCAGAGGCATCAAATCTCGATCTAGGATATCAAAAAAATTACAATATTTCATTTTTTGAAAATTAAGGGGGTGTAAGGTCTTGTTTTCAAATTTATTATATTATATGTAAGTATTAAATGATGCATCAGCATGATATGTCTCCTTGAAGAGATATAGGTTTTAAGGTAATTTAACCTATGAATTTTTTTTATTATTGACATGACATCAA
Organism: Scarus forsteni; assembly: GCA_036419115.1. NCBI lineage: Eukaryota > Metazoa > Chordata > Actinopteri > Labriformes > Labridae > Scarus > Scarus forsteni. The sequence goes on along the minus strand of JAZDUH010000432.1, from coordinate 474,552 downwards.
TTCATTAACAGGCAATTACAACTGTAATAACTTAACTGTTCTTGACTGTAGTGGCACCAAAACCAAATCACACATCTCTTGCAGTTTGTACTACAGCGCTGACTTCAATAGAAATAGTTGCTAATTTAATCTACTATTACTTTTTTTAATAATGACTGTAAAAACTGTAATTACTGTATTGTTGTTGACTGAAGTGGCACTAAACTCAGCCTGGAGATCATACTGCAACTACAACTTGATATATATACATGAGAGAGAGAGAGGGAGATAAGTTAGATAGATAGATAGATAGATAGATAGATAGATAGATAGATAGATAGATAGATAGATAGATAGATAGATAGATACATAGATACATAGATAGATAGATAGATAGATAGATAGATAGATTAAAAAAGAGCTGAAGTGTAAAGTAAAAGAGATGTTTGATCACCAGGCTGGGTTTTGTGTTTCTACAGTCAACAACAGTTAACAGTTAGTGGTATTTGGCCACAAGTGCTGTCAAAAAACGGGAAATCTCTGTTTTACTGCATGTTATACTGAATCATGCCAAAATGTGTTGTTTTACACTAATCTGCTGATTTTTGGCAAGAAACTCTGTTATATTTATGAAATTGATGAGTTTTTACTGAACACAAGCAGAGTTCAGGTAAAATGGGCCAGCCTATCAGGTAAAATGGGACGCTTATCAGGTAAGTTGGGCCAGTTCAGCTGCAAAGGGATAGTCATTAATTTTTATTGTAAAACAACTGTCAATATGGCAACATACTTTGTTAGAACAATTTCATATTATCAGAACAATTAATTACATAGTAAATGATGAATAAATTCATGAATAAATGAACACCAACTGATATGATCATTGCAAATGTATTTAACCCACATGGCAATGTGAACTTAGGATAAAACACATTGATAAAAACAATAAAACAATAAAAACTATTTTCCTCTCACTTGCTTCTTGCTTGACATACTCACTGCAGATAAAGTCAGTGGATTGTTACTAAAAACATCTATCTTTATTTTTAGGCAGATGCATCCTTTTCACATATAGGGCTCTAATTTTGTAGACCAGGCGCAAGTGCAGGCGCACCTGCCCTGCGCTGGCTTTCGCCGTGCAGACAGGGTGTGACCAGCGCACTTTGCAAGTTTCCTGCAGTGCAAAGAGATGCACACTCAAGACTCAGGGCAGCGCAGACGGGCACATCCACGCCTCAGTCCCTGCCCCTCAGCGCAAATGCCAGAGAGGCGGAGAAAAGGCGTGTGGGTTTAATACAGCCGAGTGCTGTCTTCACCAATCAAATGACCGCCTCTCCTTGCCTTTAAATGCGCTGCGGCCGAAGCGCAGCGTCTGATTGGTCTGAATGATCCCCGCCACCGCGGAAAAATTGTGCTGGAAAGACCTGGTAGTGGAGACGGTCAGAGCCGCTGTCACTTCAGTATGAGAAGGGACAGCAGGGTGCGCATCGGAGGCCACGCAGCGGTCACCGTGTGGGCCAGCTCCCGGGACAGATGTAATCTGTTCCTTTGTCATTAATATGACTCTAAAATTAAGAGACAGTTACACAGCAGCTGGTTTATCCATTTACAATGCTGTGATCCACCTGCACTCCTGGTCTGTCATCACCAAATAGCAGAGCCTTTAGTGATGTACTGTATACTCTCCCGGTGTCTCCTTCTCATCCTCCTTGCAATAATGTACTCCATCTTTTTAGATCACGTTAAAAATAAAGACTAAAATAGAGAAATATGGGAAATAACAGGTTAATCCTGAGTGACATGCATTTATTTTCTCTCTTTTTTCTCCTTTTTTTCTCCCTCTTTTCTTTGAATTAATGAAATGAGAGAAGCCAGATATATACTCAGTATCAGATGTTAAGGCTGTTTATTGTTGACTTGTAAAATGTGCATCAAACGTCCAGCTGCCGTCAGGTTAAGTTTCCATTATGACAAACGGTTTTAATCCGACATCAGATGCGACGGGACAGTTAATATAGATACAAATGTATATGCTGGTTCGGACAGTTCCATTAAATAGTGATTGCTGTGATTGTTTATTCATTAACAAGGCAATTACAACTTTGTTGACATAACTGTTGTTAATTCACCTGGTACTAAAATTCTGCTCAAGGCTACATCTCTTTGAAAATGCTACAGCTAGCACATCTCTTCAATCAGGCCAAATGTGTTGCTTGACGAGTTTTACTGAAAGTTGTGTCTGTTACACTAATCTGCTGATTTTTTGGCAAGACAATCTGTTATATTTATGAAATTGATGAGTTTTTACTGAAAGTTGTGTCCTTCTGCTTAATTCACTACCTGCAGCGTTTCTGCTCATTTGGGTCAAGTGCTGTCCAAAAACGGGAAATCTCTGTTTTACTGCATGTTATACTGAATCATGCCAAAATGTGTTGTTTTACACTAATCTGCAGATTTTTGACAAGAAAGTCTGTTATATTTATGAAATTGATGAGTTTTTACTGAAAGTTGTGTTTATCTGCTTAATTCACTACCTGCAGCGTTTCTGCTCATTTGGGTCAAGTGCTGTCCAAAAAACGGGAAATCCCTGTTTTGCTGCATGTTTACTGAATTATGCCAAAATGTCTTGTTTTACACTAATCTGCTGATTTTTTGGCAAGAAAATCTGCTAAATTTATGAAATTGATGAGTGTTTACTGAAAGTTGTGTCTTTCTGCTTAATTCACTACCTGCAGCGTTTCTGCTCATTTGGCCACAAGTGCTGTCAAAAAAGGGGAAATCTCTGTTTTATTGCATGTTATACTGAATCATGCCAAAATGTGTTGTTTAACACTAATCTGTAAATATTTGGCAAGACAATCTGTTATATTTATGAAATTGATGAGTTTTTACTGAAAGTTGTGTCCTTCTGCTTAATTCACTACCTGCAGCGTTTCTGCTCATTTGGGTCAAGTGCTGTCCAAAAACGGGAAATCTCTGTTTTACTGCATGTTTACTGAACCATGCCAAAATGTGTTGTTTTACACTAATCTGCTGATTTTTTGGCAAGAAAATCTGCTAAATTTATGAAATTGATGAGTGTTTACTGAAAGTTGTGTCTTTCTGTTTAATTCACTACCTGTAGCGTTTCTGCTCATTTGGGTCAAGTGCTGTCCAAAAACGGGAAATCTCTGTTTAACTGCATGTTATACTGAACCATGCCAAAATGTGTTGTTTTACACTAATCTGCAGATTTTTGACAAGAAAGTCTGTTATATTTATGAAATAGATGAGTTCTTACTGAAAGTTGTGTCTTTCTGCTTAATTCACTACCTGCAGCGTTTCTGCTCATTTGGGTCAAGTGCTGTCCAAAAAACGGGAAATCCCTGTTTTGCTGCATGTTTACTGAATTATGCCAAAATGTCTTGTTTTACACTAATCTGCTGATTTTTTGGCAAGAAAATCTGCTAAATTTATGAAATTGATGAGTGTTTACTGAAAGTTGTGTCTTTCTGCTTAATTCACTACCTGCAGCGTTTCTGCTCATTTGGCCACAAGTGCTGTCAAAAAAGGGGAAATCTCTGTTTTATTGCATGTTATACTGAATCATGCCAAAATGTGTTGTTTAACACTAATCTGTAAATATTTGGCAAGACAATCTGTTATATTTATGAAATTGATGAGTTTTTACTGAAAGTTGTGTCCTTCTGCTTAATTCACTACCTGCAGCGTTTCTGCTCGTTTGGGTCAAGTGCTGTCCAAAAACGGGAAATCTCTGTTTTACTGCATGTTTACTGAACCATGCCAAAATGTGTTGTTTTACACTAATCTGCTGATTTTTTGGCAAGAAAATCTGCTAAATTTATGAAATTGATGAGTGTTTACTGAAAGTTGTGTCTTTCTGTTTAATTCACTACCTGTAGCGTTTCTGCTCATTTGGGTCAAGTGCTGTCCAAAAACGGGAAATCTCTGTTTAACTGCATGTTATACTGAACCATGCCAAAATGTGTTGTTTTACACTAATCTGCTGATTTTTGACAAGAAAGTCTGTTATATTTATGAAATTGATGAGTTTTTACTGAAAGTTGTGTTGTTCTGTTTAATTCACTACCTGCAGCGTTTCTGCTCATTTGGCCACAAGTGCTGTCAAAAAAGGGGAAATCTCTGTTTTATTGCATGTTATACTGAATCATGCCAAAATGTGTTGTTTAACACTAATCTGTAAATATTTGGCAAGACAATCTGTTATATTTATGAAATTGATGAGTTTTTACTGAAAGTTGTGTCTTTCTGCTGAATTCACTACCTGCAGCGTTTCTGCTCATTTGGCCACAAGTGCTGTCCAAAAAACGGGAAATCTCTGTTTTGCTGCATGTTTACTGAATTATGCCAAAATGTCTTGTTTTACACTAATCTGCTGATTTTTGGTAAGAAAGTCTGTTATATTTATGAAACTGATGAGTTTTTACTGAAAGTTGTGTCTTTCTGGGACATCTTACTGCATGTTATACTGAATCATGCCAAAATGGGTTGTTTTACACTAATCTGCTGATTTTTTGGCAAGAGAGTCTGAATCATGTCAAAATGTGTTGTTTTACACTAATCTGCTGATTTTTTTGGCAGAAAATCTGTTATATTTATGAAATTGATGAGTTTTTACTGAGAAATTGTGTCATTCTGCTTAATTCACTACATGCAGCGTTTCTGCTCATTTGGCCACAAGTGCTGTCAAAAAACGGGAAATCTATGTTTTACTGCATGTTATACTGAATCATGCCAAAATGGTTTGTTTTACACTAATCTGCTGATTTTTTGGCAAGAGAGTCTGAATCATGCCAAAATGTGTTGTTTTACACTAATCTGCTGATTTTTGGCAAGAATCTCTGTTATATCCAAAAAATTGATGAGTTTTTACTGAAAGTTGTGTCTTTCTGCTTAATTCACTACCTGCAGCATTTCTGCTTATTTGGGTCAAGTGCTGTCTAAAAACAGGAAATCTCTGTTTTACTGCATGTTAACTGAATCATGCCAAAATGTGTTATTTTACACTAATCTGCTGTTTTTTTGGCAGAAAATCTGTTACATTTATGAAATTGATGAGTTTTTACTGAGAAATTGTGTCTTTCTGCTTAATTCACTACCTGCAGCGTTTCTGCTCATTTGGCCATAAGTGCTGTCAAAAAACGGGAAATCTCTGTTTTACTGCATGTTATACTGAACCATGCCAAAATGGGTTGTTTTACACTGATCTGCTGATTTTTTGGCAAGAAAATCTGCTAAATTTATGAAATTGATGAGTTTTTACTGAAAGTTGTGTCTGTCTGCTTAATTCACTACCTGCAGCGTTTCTGCTCATTTGGCCACAAGTGCTGTCCAAAAACGGGAAATCTCTGTTTTACTGCATGTTTTACTGAACCATGCCAAAATGTATTGTTTTACACTAATCTGCTGATTTTGGGGCAAGAAAATCTGCTAAATTTATGAAATTGATGAGTTTTTACTGAAAGTTGTGTTTATCTGCTTGATTCACTACCTGCAGCGTTTCTGCTAATGTGGCCACAAGTGCTGTCCAAAAAACGGGAAATCTCTGTTTTACTGCATGTTATACTGAATCATGCCAAAATGTGATGTTTTACACTAATCTGTAGATATTTGGCAAGACAATCTGTTATATTTATGAAATTGATGAGTTTTTACTGAAAGTTGTGTTGTTCTTTTTAATTCACTACCTGCAGCGTTTCTGCTCATTTGGCCACAAGTGCTGTCAAAAAAGGGGAAATCTCTGTTTTATTGCATGTTATACTGAATCATGCCAAAATGTGTTGTTTAACACTAATCTGTAAATATTTGGCAAGACAATCTGTTATATTTATGAAATTGATGAGTTTTTACTGAAAGTTGTGTCTTTCTGCTTAATTCACTACCTGCAGCGTTTCTGCTCATTTGGGTCAAGTGCTGTCCAAAAACGGGAAATCTCTGTTTTACTGCATGTTTACTGAACCATGCCAAAATGTGTTGTTTTACACTAATCTGCTGATTTTTTGGCAAGAAAATCTGCTAAATTTATGAAATTGATGAGTGTTTACTGAAAGTTGTGTCTTTCTGTTTAATTCACTACCTGTAGCGTTTCTGCTCATTTGGGTCAAGTGCTGTCCAAAAACGGGAAATCTCTGTTTAACTGCATGTTATACTGAACCATGCCAAAATGTGTTCTTTTACACTAATCTGCTGATTTTTGACAAGAAAGTCTGTTATATTTATGAAATAGATGAGTTCTTGCTGAAAGTTGTGTTTATCTGCTTAATTCACCACCTGCAGCGTTTCTGCTCATTTGGGTCAAGTGCTGTCCAAAAAACGGGAAATCTCTGTTTTGCTGCATGTTATACTGAACCATGCCAAAATGTGTTCTTTTACACTAATCTGCTGATTTTTTGGCAGAAAATCTGTTATATTTATGAAATTGATGAGTTTTTACTGAGAAATTGTGTCTTTCTGCTTAATTCACTACCTGCAGCGTTTCTGCTCATTTGGCCACAAGTGCTGTCGAAAAAAGGGGAAATCTATGCTTTACTGCATGTTATACTGAATCATGCCAAAATGTGTTGTTTTACACTAATCTGCTGATTTTTTGGCAAGAAAATCTGCTAAATTTATGAAATTGATGAGTTTTTACTGAACGTTGTGTTTATCTGCTTAATTCACTACCTGCAGCGTTTCTTCTCATTTGGCCACAAGTGCTGTCCAAAATGGGAAATCTCTGTTTTACTGCATATTAGACTGAATCATGCCAAAATGTGTTGTTTTACACTAATCTGCTGATTTTTGGCAAAAAAACTCTATTTATGAAATTGCTGAGTTTTTATTGAAAGTTGTGTCTTTCTGCTTAATTCACCAGCTGCAGCGTTTCTGCTCATTTGGGTCAAGTGCTGTCCAAAAACGGGGAAATCTCTGTTTTACTGTATCAGAATCAGAATCAGAATCAGAAATACTTTATTAATCCCCAAGGGGAAATTCGGTTGTTTCAGTTGCTCTTATACACAGTATAGCAGTAAGGAATATCAGTTGAAAATGAAATCAAATAAAATAGAATAATAGAAATATATTTTATAAATAGAATAAGACAAAATAGAATAAAATAGAAAACAGTGCAATGCAATAGAATACTGTGCAATTTGAGCTTTGTGATATTAGAGGGAGGAGTTATAAAGTTTGATGGCCACAGGCAGGAACGACTTCCTGTGGCGCTCTGTGGTGCATCGCGGGGGGATGAGTCTGGCACTGAATGTGCTCCTGTGATTGTCCAGCACGCTGTGGAGGGGGTGGAAGGTGTTGTCCATGATGTCCTGCAGCCTGGACAGCATCCTCCTCTCCATCACCTCAGTCAGAGAGTCCAGCTGCACCCCCACAACATCACCGGCCTTACGGATCAGTTTGTTGAGCCTGTTAGTGTCCGCCACCTTGAGCCTGCTGCCCCAGCACACAACAGCTTACAGGATAGCACTGGCCACCACAGACTCATAGAACATCCTCAGCATCGTCCTGCAGATGTTAAAGGACCTCAGCCTTCTCAGGAAGTAGAGCCGGCTCAGGCCCTTCTTGTAGATGGCCTCGGTGTTCCTGGTCCAGTCCAGTTTGTAATCCAAATACACCCCCAAGTACTTGTATTCCTCCACGATGTCCACCTGGACCCCATGGATGGAAACAGGGGCCGCTGGAGCCTTTGCCCTTCTCAGATCCACAACCAGCTCCTTGGTCTTCGTCACATTGAGCTGTAGGTGGTTCTGCTCACACCATGTGACAAAGTCCCCCACCACCACCCTGTACTCCTCCTCATCGCCCTTGCTGATACACCCCACAACAGCCGAGTCATCAGAAAACTTCTGAAGGTGGCAGGACTCGGTGTTGTGGCCAAAATCAGTGGTGTACAGGGTAAAGAGGAAGGGGGACAGGACTGTCCCCTGGGGGGCCCCTGTATTGCTGACCACCCTGTCAGACACACAGTGCTGCAGACGAACATACTGCGGTCTGCCAGTCAGGTAGTCAACAATCCAGGACACCAGAGGAGCCTCCATCCCCATCACTGTCAGTTTCCCTCCCAGTAAGGACGGCCTGATGGTGTCAAAGGCACTGGAGAAATCAAAAAACATGACTCTCACAGTGCTGTCAGGCCTGTCCAGATGGGCGTAGACTCTGTTCAGCATGAAGATGAGGGCGTCCTCAACCCCAAGTCTGGGCTGGTAGGCGAACTGCAGTGGATCCAAGTGGGGCCTGACCTTAGGCTGGAGCTGCTCCAGAACGAGTCTCTCCAGGGTCTTCATGATGTGGGACGTCAGTGCCACTGGTCTGTAGTCCTTGACGTCGTTTGGACACGGCGTCTTTGGTACAGGGACGATGCAGGACGTCTTCCACAGCACAGGGACCCTCTGGAGACTCAGGCTCATGCTGAAGACATGGTGAAGTACTCCACAGAGCTGGGGTGCACAGGCTTTCAGGACCTTTGGGCTCACCCCGTCTGGGCCTGCAGCCTTGCCTGCGTGGAGTCTCGTCAGCTGTCTTCGTACGTGGTCAGGGGTGAAGGACACCGAGGTGGTGAGTGTAGATGGAGATGCTGGAAGAGGTCCTTCAGTCAGGAGATCAGAGGAGGAGGAGGAGGAGGAGGGAGGTGAGGTTTCCTCATCAGAAGGCAGGGGGCTCCCAGGAGGGGGAGGTGTCGCTGTAGTGGCTGCTGGCTGCTGGTCTACAGGGAGGAGGGGAGGGAGGACAGGGGTTTCGTCAAATCTATTAAAAAAAAGATTTAGTTCGTTGGCCCTGTCCACACTGCAGTTCTCTCCCTTGCTGCTGCTGCTCCTCTTGTAGCCAGTGATGGTCTTCATGCCACTCCAGACCTCTTTGGTGTCATTTTGTTGGAGCTTCCTCTCCAGCTTTCTCCTGTAGCTGTCCTTAGCCTCCCTGATTTTCACCTTCAGGACCCTCTGTGTTGCCCCCACCTCCTCCAAATGTCCATCTCTATAGGCCCTCTTCTTAGCATTCAGACAGTCCTTAATTTCCTTTGTAATCCACGGCTTGTTATTTGAATAACAAAGGACAGTCCTTGTTGGGACGATGGTGTCCACACAGAAATTGATGTAGCCTGTGATACACTCTGTGAGCTCGTTGATGTCCTCTCCATGGGGGTCACAGAGTGCCGGCCAGTCTGTCACCTCAAAGCAGCTCTGCAGTGTGTCCATGGACTCTTCTGACCAGGTCCTCACAGACTTTGTGATGGCTGGCAGTCTTTTCACCAGGGGCACATAGCAGGGGGTGAGGTGAATCAGGTTGTGATCTGAGCGTCCCAGAGGGGGGAGGGGGGAAGAGCTGTATGCCTCTCTCACATTAGCATACAGTAAGTCCAGAGTCTTCTCCCCTCTGGTCGTGCAGCTCACATACTGAGTAAAGGTTGGGAGTGTTTTCCTGATGTTAACATGATTAAAGTCCCCAGAGATCATGATGAGAGCACTGGGATTGTCCGTTTGCAGTGATGATATGACGGCGTGTATTACGTTACTCGCCGTCCCGGGGCTCGCGGAGGGGGGGAGGTAAACAGCCACCAGGATGGTATGAGAGATCTCCCGGGGTAAATAATAAGGCCGAAGTCCCACGGCTAACAGCTCTATATCCGGGCTGCAGATACGCTTCTTCACCGTAATGTGACCGGGATGACACCACTTGTTGTTAACGAGAACGGCAAGTCCCCCTCCCTTTCTCTTACCGCTCTCGGTGACATCCCGGTCGGCCCGTACAGTCTGAAAGCCGGAGATGGAGACGTTGAAGTCAGGAGTCTCCGGTTGCAGCCACGTCTCTGTGAAGCACATGAGGCTGCAGGTACGATACTCCGTCTGACTCCTGATCAGCGCTGTCAGCTCGTCCATTTTATTCCCCAGGGACCTCACATTTCCCATGATGAGAGAGGGGAGATTCGGCTTATAACTCCTCTTCAAAAGCCTCCGTCGTCTCGGTCCTACTCCTTTCCCTCGTAGCTTTTTTCCTCCTCTACACCCCCTGTGTGTTTTCCTCCTTATTTCCGCGAGCATACCTGGCTGTATGTCCGGAGTTGAGGTCGCTGAGCCGGCCGGCTTCAGCGCGATCAGCTGTTCCCTGCTGTAAACAAAGCGGGGCTGCAGCGGTACGGCGGTCTGAGAGTGCAGCAGTGATTCCATGATTAAAGTTATTGAAAGAAAGAAACACTGCTCTCTTTTTTCAGAAGTGAGAGAGCACCACTTCACACGTACGACAGGAAAAAAGAAACGACGAACAAAGAAGTAAAAAGTAGTCTTTTCAGTAGAAAAACAGAAAACAACTTGGGAGCAACTTCCACAGGCAGCTTGCGTGGTTGACGCATGCGCACATAACATGTATGCAGTATGTTTGTATGCAGTATGATTCAGTATGTTTACTGAATCATGCCAAAATGTGATGTTTTACACTAGTCTGCTGATTTTTGGCAAGAAAGTCTGTTATATTTATGAAATTGATGAGTTTTTACTGAAAGTTGTGTCTTTCTGCTTAATTCACCAGCTGCAGCGTTTCTGCTCATTTGGGTCAAGTGCTGTCAAAAAACGGGAAATCTCTGTTTTACTGCATGTTTTACTGAATCATGCCAAAATGTGATGTTTTACACTAATCTGCTGATTTTTGGCAAGAAACTCTATTATATTTATGAAATTGATGAGTTTTTACTGAAAGTTGTGTCTTTCTGCTTAATTCACTACCTGCAGCGTTTCTGCTCATTTGGCCACAAGTGCTGTCAAAAAATGGGAAATCTCTGTTTTACTGCATGTTTTACTGAATCATGCCAAAATGTGTTGTTTTACACTAATCAGATGAGTTTTGGCTAGAAAGTCTGTTATATTTATGAAATTGATGAGTTCTTACTGAAAGTTGTGTTTATCTGCTTAATTCACTACCTGCAGCGTTTCTGCTCATTTGGCCACAAGTGCTGTCAAAAAACGGGAAATCTCTGTTTTACTGCATGTTATACTGAATCATGCCAAAATGTGTTGTTTTACACTAATCTGCTGATTTTTGGCAAGAAACTTTGTTATATTTATGAAATTGATGAGTTTTTACTGAAAGTTTTGGAGAGACAGCAAGCACCATTTGTGGCAGCGGCAGCTCGTAGTGGCATTTCCGGAGGCAGCCACAGATGCCGTGGCAGCTAGACGGACCTGCCGCGGCACTTCCGGTGGCAGCCTGAGCTGCCACTGAAGCTGCCACTGATTGTGGCAGCAAGGACTGACTCCCAGAGGCAGCTGCCGGGGAAGCCATTCCGTCCGGCCGGTGATTGTGTCACTTTATACGGGGCTTTAGAGGCAGCTAGCGGGGCCGCCGCTACGATCTGCCGGTGATTGCCTCACTGTATACGGGGCTCCAGAGGCAGGTTCTGTGGCACTTTCGGTGGCAGCCTCAGCTGCCAGTGTAGCTGCCACTGAATTTGGCAGCTTGGACTGATTTCCAGAGGCAGCTAGCGGGGTAGCCGCTGGCCGCTACGACCTGCCGGTGATTGTGTCACTTTGTACGGGGCTTTAGAGGCAGCTAGCGGGGTAGCCGCTGGCCGCTACGACCTGCCAGTGATTGTGTCACGGTATACGGGGCTCCAGAGGCAGCTAGCGGGGCAGCCGCTACGACCTGCCGGTGATTGTGTCACTGTTTACGGGGCTCCAGAGGCAGCTAGCGGGGCAGCCGCTACGACCTGCCGGTGATTGTGTCACTGTTTACGGGGCTCCAGAGGCAGGTTCTGCGGCACTTTCGGTGGCAGCCTGGGCTGCCATTGAAGCTGCCTACTGATTGTGGCAGCTTGGACCGACTCCTAGATAGTCAGGTAGCTTAGTCAAAGGATTGCGCACATGCCATTTTTTGTATGATGTTTCCTTGAGGTCAGTTGCTGAATTTGAGGAGCCCCTGACAAATATCTATTTTAAGTATCAAATTTCAAGACTGTTAATATCAGTGAAATATGTGAAAATCCGCTTCGTATTTTTCAGACTATATGCATCATTTAATGATCAAAGTACTTCCAAATGTAATAAAGTTGACTTGCTTTGACATTATTAAAGTCACTAACATGACATTTTTATCAATAACATCTTTATTGCCATGATGAATAAAAATGAAAGTGTATCATAGTATGAAAACATGTTGTAGAGCTGTGCATTTTGACTACCTGTCACAATTGCTCAGTCTCAGAGAGATGGCAATGCATTATAAGTAATTCATCACAAAAATAAGAGAAAAAAGCAGAAAATAGGTATAAGAAATATAAAAATGAATTTGTTTGGATAATAAGAAAATAAAAAAAGCAATACTATAGTAAAAGTAGTACAAATATTAAGACTACATGGGCAATAATACACAGTGTAATTAAGAAAGATATGGTACAGAATGATTTCCCAACTATTTTGTGAGAGATAATAAAGACATATGTGGAAAAATACAGTAGTAAATTAATTTGATAAATTATTCAGAGAAGTGGCTCCTATTCTCGCAAAAAGATAATAATAATAATAATTAATAAATCCAAAATCAACAGAAAATGAGGCTATGGGCCACTCAATCAGAGGTAATATCAACAGTAATTTTCTTGGTAAAGCAGAGAAGGAAGATATACTGAATACTGTAAAAAATGTGCAAGTAAGAATCAACTGACTGTGAAACCATTGACATGATGCTGATAAACAGTATAATAGAATTTGCTATTGAATGAATTCTAATTAAATATAATCTACCCTTTTCAACAGGAGTATTTCCTGATGAGATGAAAATTGCCAATGTGATTCCACTTCATAAGAGCGGAGATTAACATTGTTTCTCAACTTCAGACCAGTATTCCTGCTTTCCACAATTTTCAAAAAACTTTTAAAAAATATTTGTTGGTAGGTTAGATGCATTTCTTGACAAACAGTGGTTTAGCAGTGAGGTTGGATTGAGGGCAAATGGATTTAACTAAATAAATATGCACAGAAATTGACCAGGAAAATCATTTTAAGCATTTTGTTGATCTTGACCCCATAGATCAGACTATACTTCTTTAAAACTTGGTAGCTTTGGTATTAGAAAACTGGACTCAAAGAACAAGTTATTAAAAAACAGAAAACACTTATTTCAGATAAATAATATAAAACTGAATATAAAAAACATCACCCGTTGGGTACCTCAGGGGTCAGTCCTAGAACCCAAACTTTTTTGTTTGCATGCAAATGGTGTTGTTCATGTTTCTTAATTTCTTGATTGATTTTTTTCAAATGATACTACCTGGAAAAAATAAAATCAAGTACTGGATGTGGTCAAAATAGAATTAATAAAATAAAGGAATGGTCTGATATTTATCAATTCTTATTAGATCTTAAAAATACATACTTTATGATTTTTAGTAAAAAAGGTAAAAATCTAAATGCTCCAGTACACACCACCTGGCAGAAAAAAACAAAAACCCAAATAACTACTATTACAATTGTTTTCTTGGCCAGTTAGTGTTTGTTGGTGGTGCTGAAATTCACAAAGTAAATTGAATGTAGATTTAAGGAGTCAAGACTGTTCAAAATCTTGCCCTGGTTTTTGATATATTTATATTAAATGTGAAATATCAAAAACCAGAGCAGAGGGCTCATTAAATGTAAAAGCCCTTTGCCTTTTGTATGTCAGTGATTGTTCCATATCTGACCTATTGTATGAAAGTACAGGGAAGTGATTGTAAAACTTTTACTCATTACATGCTAGTTTTACAAAGAAAGAGCCATTAGAGCAATTAGAAGTCACATAAAGATAGAACATAGCCATTATTTACAAAGTCGAACTTGTTAAAATTGTATGCATAATTGGTTTTCAGCATTCTTCTATTTGTGTTTAAAGCACTTAAGAAAACGTGACCAACAACCAAACAGAAAAGTTTAAAAAATAGAGTCAGTATAACTTATCTTTAAAAAGCAGAGATGTAGGACCAAACAGTTAAGCTTAATTTATTTTCTGCCATCTGAATGTATAGTGACACAGTATTTGTCTATTTGAATAGCTAGATATTTAAATTTGTATAATCAGAGGATAAATTAAAATCAGTTTCAAGTTCTTTACTGGACAAAAAAAGAACAATTTATCATCAATGTTCTTCTTATGAATCACAGAACTATTACTTTTACATGAACAATAACATATGGAAAACAACTTTGGTGTTGTATATGAATATTTTTGATACCTGTGTTGGGCTCCTAAGCTAAAATCCTTTAGTTGGTCTTAAAGAGGCCTCATACAAAATTTGGCGCTTTTATCCACATGTGCACAATCCACCCAAAAAAGAGGTGATTGTCAATTTATACCGAGCTCCAGAGGCAGCTTCCGTGGAATCAACTCCGTCCTGCCGGTGATTGTGGGTTCTTGTATGAATATAAAGGCTATAGAAAGTCATTATTAAAAAGCACACTTTCAGAAGTCAGGTGGCTTATTAACGTAAGAGAAAAGGTCCAAAATACGCTAATAGTCAGTTTGGGTTCCTCATGTGAGGATAACAACAGTAGGCTATAATTTGTTTGTTAGTTGGTTTTATAATTTCTTCAGTTGATATACTTGCTATGCATAATTGTTGAATAATATTTTATTAATATTAAATTCACCACAAACGTGAATTTCCTTACATCAACAGCAGAGGGCGCATTTCACATAAACAGTCACTTAGATAAATCTTGAAAATGTGTTGCTTATATGATAGAGAAAACTTGAGATGTGCTCACTGTGACCCCAAGCATCAGTTACTATCTTGTCTTCACACCATTATGTTTTCAGACTGTGCTTAAGATGCTGAACACTCATCATCAACAGACATCTAATCAGCAAAATACACTTATTACAGCATATAAAAATGACCATATTTTGAGTGAACACAATTTGTCTCAATGCTAAATCAGACAAAAGTAATATGATCTAACTGTTCAAGGCTGATCATTCCTCTGTTGACATGTCTCAGTCTAAAATCAGTTGCAAGTTAAAGACGGTGCTGTTTCTTCATTTTGCTGAAAAAACATACTGGCATAATTTCAGCCTACTTAAGGTAGAACAGCTTCAATTCAAACATAATTCACAATGCAGAGGTCAAACAAAATAGTATGAAAAATATTAATACATGTGTTAATGTTTTAATATATTTTTAAAAAATACACTGTAAACACTGTTTGTCTGCAAATGATTGCATTCTGATCTTACCTATCCTACCTATTAATATCTTCATACCTGATTTATTGGCATGCACTCTCCTCCAGGCTCTAAAGTTGATTTGCTGCCAACTTTGTCTTAGAGAACTAAGATCCAGAGACTTTTTGCTCACAGAGACAACACCTTTGGACCAAGTGGGGACCCATGCACTTTTGTTTCAAACTGTAATCTCGCAGGATCAAGTCAGTGGTATAGACTTAAAACCGAAAAAATGTCACCCCTTTCTTTTTTTTTTTTTTTTTTTTTTTTACATAGAATGAAATATAATACAGGCTGGCTGAATGACTCTCATTGTGTGAAAGAAAATTCATTAGACCTATGTTATTTGCTGAATGGTCTAATGTCCACCTTTGTGTATCATTGCCACATGCCTACTGAAGCTGTCTATTTCTTGAGTGCTTTTTTTCTCAATCTGTGTTTTGTCAGTTGTTTTGTTTTATGAGACATTAGACAAAGATAAGATACTTCAGACCAGCAGTGATAGACGAGGTAAAAAATAAAACACAAACAAAATACAGGATTACAATATAAATTCAATAATTAACAACATAATAAATGGGGAAATTGCAATTCAACCGGCAACCATTTGCTGTTGTTTGCTGTAATTCACTTCAGTGGCAGGAAGCTGCCACTAAAGCTGCTGCCGAAGCTGCCACTATCAGTGGCAGCTCAGCCTGCCACTGAAGCTGCCACCGAAGCTGCCACAATCAGTGGCAGCTCAGCCTGCCACTGAAGCTGCCACAATCAGTGGCAGCTCAGGCTGCCACTAAAGCTGCCAGCAGCTTGCCACTGAAGCTGCCACCGAAGCTGCCACAATCAGTGGCAGCTCAGGCTGCCACTAAAATTGCCACCGAAGCTGCCACAATCAGTGGCAGCTCAGCCTGCCACTGAAGCTGCCACAATCAGTGGCAGCTCAGGCTGCCACTAAAGCTGCCAGCAGCTTGCCACTGAAGCTGCCACCGAAGCTGCCACAATCAGTGGCAGCTCAGGCTGCCACTAAAGCTGCCACCGAAGCTGCCACAATCAGTGGCAGCTCAGCCTGCCACTGAAGCTGCCACCGAAGCTGCCACTATCAGTGGCAGCTCAGCCTGCCACTGAAGCTGCCACCGAAGCTGCCACAATCAGTGGCAGCTCAGGCTGCCACTAAAGCTGCCAGCAGCTTGCAACTGAAGCTGCCACCGGAAGTGCCGCGGAACATGCCTCTGAAGCCCCGTATGCAGCGACACAATCACCGGCAGATCGTACCGGCGCCCCCGCTAGCTGCCTCTGAAGCCCCGTATACAGTGACACAATCACCGGCAGATCGTACTGGCGCCCCCGCTAGCTGCCTCTGAAGCCCCGTATACAGTGACACAATCACCGGCAGATCGTACTGGCGCCCCCGCTAGCTGCCTCTGAAGCCCCGTATACAGTGACACAATCACCGGCAGATCGTACCGGCGCCCCCGCTAGCTGCCTCTGAAGCCCCGTATACAGACACAATCACCGGCAGGTCGGAGTGACTAACCCGACATCGGCCTCCGGAGCCCCGTATAAAGCTACAATCACAGGCAGGAAGGACTGGCTGCCGCGACAGCTGCCTCTAGGAGCCAGCCCTAGCTGCCACAATCATTGGCATCTCCAGTGGCAGCTCAGGCTGCCACCGGAAGTGCCGCGGCAGGTCCGCCTAGCTGCCGCGGCATCTGTGGCTGCCACCGGAAATGCCACTACGAGCTGCCGCTGCCACAAATGGCGCTTAACCTTGCTGAAGTTTTGTCTTTCTGCTTAATTCACTACCTGCAGCGTTTCTGCTCATTTGGCCACAAGTGCTGTCCAAAAACGGGAAATCTCTGTTTTACTGCATGTTCACTGAATCATGCCAAAATGTGTTGTTTAACACTCATCTGCTGTTTTTTTGGCAAGAACCTCTGTTATATTTATGAAATTGATGAGTTTTTACTGAAAGTTGTGTCTTTCTGCTTAATTCACTACCTGCAGCGTTTCTACTCATTTGTGTCAAGTGCTGTCAAAAAACGGGAAATCTCTGTTTTACTGCATGTTTACTGAATCATGCCAACATGTGTTGTTTTACACGAATCTGCTGATTTTTGGCAAGAAAGTCTGTTATATTTATGAAATTGATGAGTTTTTACTGAAAGTTGTGTCTTTCTGCTTAATTCACTACCTGCAGCGTTTCTGCTCATTTGGGTCAAGTGGTGTCAAAAAACGGGAAATCTCTGTTTTACTGCATGTTTTACTGAATCATGCCAAAATGTGTTGTTTTACAGTAATCAGATGATTTTTGGCAAGACACTTTGTTATATTTATGAAATTGAAGAGTTTTTACTGAAAGTTGTGTCTTTCTGCTTAATTCACGACCTGCAGCGTTTCTGCTCATTTGGCCACAAGTGCTGTCAAAAAACGGGAAAATCTCTGTTTTACTCCCTGTTAATTGAATCATGCCAAAATGTGTTGTTTAACACTAATCTGCTGATTTTTGGCTAGAAAGTCTGTTATATTTATGAAATTGATGAGTTTTTACTGAAAGTTTTGTCTTTCTGCTTAATTCAGTACCTGCAGCGTTTCTGCTCATTTTGGCCACAAGTGCTGTCAAAAAACGGGAAATCTCTGTTTTACTCCCTGTTTACTGAATCATGCCAAAATGTGTTGTTTTACACTAATCTGCTGATTTTTGGCAAGAAACTCTATTATATTTATGAAATTGATGAGTTTTTACTGAAAGTTGTGTCTTTCTGCTTAATTCACTACCTGCAGCGTTTCTGCTCAATTGGCAACAAGTGGTGTCAAAAAACGGGAAAATCTCTGTTTTACTCCCTGTTTACTGAATAATGCCAAAATGCGTTGTTTTACACTAATCTGCTGATTTTTGGCAAGAAACTCTATTATATTTATGAAATTGATGAGTTTTTACTGAAAGTTGTGTCTTTCTGCTTAATTCACTACCTGCAGCGTTTCTGCTCAATTGGCAACAAGTGGTGTCAAAAAACGGGAAATCTCTGTTTTACTGCATGTTTTACTGAATCATGCCAAAATGTCATGTTTTACACTAATCTGCTGATTTTTGGCAAGAAAATCTGTTATATTTATGAAATTGATGAGTTTTTACTGAAAGTTGTGTCTTTCTGCTTAATTCACTACAGCGTTTCTGCTCAATTGGCAACAAGTGCTGTCAAAAAAAGGGCAATCTCTGTTTTACTGCATGTTATACTGGATCATGCCAAAATGTGTTGTTTTACAGTAATCAGATGATTTTTGGCAAGAAACTTTGTTATATTTATGAAATTGATGAGTTTTTACTTAAAGTTTTGTCTTTCTGCTTAATTCACGACCTGAAGCGTTTCTGCTCATTTGGCCACAAGTGCTGTCAAAAAACGGGAAAATCTCTGTTTTACTCCCTGTTAACTGAATCATGCCAAAATGTGTTGTTTTACACTTATCAGATGAGTTTTGGCAAGAAACTCTATTATATTTATGAAATTGATGAGTTTTTACTGAAAGTTGTGTCTTTCTGCTTAATTCACTACCTGCAGCGTTTCTACTCATTTGTGTCAAGTGCTGTTCAAAAAACGGGAAATCTCTGTTTTACTCCCTGTTAACTGAATCATGCAAAAATGTGTTGTTTTACACTAATCTGCTGATTTTTGGCTAGAAAGTCTGTTATATTTATGAAATTGATGAGTTCTTATTGAAAGTTGTGTTTATCTGCTTAATTCACTACCTGCAGCGTTTCTACTCATTTGTGTCAAGTCCTGTTCAAAAAACGGGAAATCTCTGTTTTACTCCCTGTTAACTGAATCATGCCAAAAAAGGGGTTGTTTTACACTAATCTGCTGGTTTTTGTCAAGAAACTTTGTTATATTTATGAAATTGATGAGTTTTTACTGAAAGTTTTGTCTTTCTGCTTAATTCACTACCTGCAGCGTTTCTGCTCATTTGGCCACAAGTGCTGTCAAAAAACGGGAAATCTCTGTTTTACTGCATGTTTTACTGAATCATGCCAAAATGTGTTGTTTTACACTAATCTGCTGATTTTCGGCTAGAAAGTCTGTTATATTTATGAAATTGATGAGTTTTTACTGAAAGTTGTGTCTTTCTGCTTAATTCACTACCTGCAGCGTTTCTGCTCATTTGGCCACAAGTGCTGTCAAAAAACGGGAAATCTCTGTTTTACTGCATGTTTTACTGAATCATGCCAAAATGTCATGTTTTACACTAATCTGCTGATTTTTGGCAAGAAAATCTGTTATATTTATGAAATTGATGAGTTTTTACTGAAAGTTGTGTCTTTCTGCTTAATTCACTACAGCGTTTCTGCTCAATTGGTCACAAGTGCTGTCAAAAAACGGGAAATCTCTGTTTTACTGCATGTTATACTGAATCATGCCAAAATGTGTTGTTTTACAGTAATCAGATGATTTTTTGCAAGAAACTTTGTTATATTTATGAAATTGATGAGTTTTTACTGAAAGTTGTGTCTTTCTGCTTAATTCAGTACCTGCAGCGTTTCTGCTCATTTGGCCACAAGTGCTGTCAAAAACGGGAAATCTCTGTTTTACTGCATGTTTACTGAATCATGCCAAAATGTGTTGTTTTACACTAATCTGCTGATTTTTGGCAAGAAACTCTATATTTATGAAATTGATGAGTTTTTACTGAAAGTTGTGTCTTTCTGCTTAATTCACTACCTGCAGCGTTTCTGCTCATTTGGCAACAAGTGGTGTCAAAAAACGGGAAAATCTCTGTTTTACTGCATGTTTACTGAATCATGCCAAAATGTGTTGTTTTACACTAATCTGCTGATTTTTGGCAAGAAACTTTGTTATATTTATGAAATTGATGAGTTTTTACTGAAAGTTGTGTCTTTCTGCTTAATTCACTACCTGCAGCGTTTCTGCTCATTTGGCCACAAGTGCTGTCAAAAAACGGGAAATCTCTGTTTTACTGCATGTTATACTGAATCATGCCAAAATGTGTTGTTTTACACTAATCTGCTGTTTTTTGGCAAAAAACTTTGTTATATTTATGAAATTGATGAGTTTTTACTGAAAGTTGTGTCTTTCTGCTTAATTCACTAACTGCAGCGTTTCTGCTCATTTGGCCACAAGTGCTGTCAAAAAACGGGAAAATCTCTGTTTTACTGCATGTTTACTGAATCATGCCAAAATGTGTTGTTTTACACTTATCAGATGAGTTTTGGCTAGAAAGTCTGTTATATTTATGAAATTGATGAGTTTTTACTGAAAGTTGTGTCTTTCTGCTTAATTCACTACCTGCAGCGTTTCTACTCATTTCCTGCTGTCAAAAACGGGAAATCTCTGTTTTACTGCATGTTAACTGAATCATGCCAAAATGTGTTGTTTTACACTAATCTGCTGGTTTTTTTTGGCAAGAAACTCTGTTATATTTATGAAATTGATGAGTTTTTACTGAAAGTTGTGTCTTTCTGCTTAATTCACTACCTGCAGCGTTTCTGCTCATTTGGTCAAGTGCTGTCAAAAACGGAAATCTCTGTTTTACTGCATGTTTACTGAATCATGCCAAAATGTGTTGTTTTACACTAATCTGCTGATTTTCGGCTAAGAAAGTCTTTGTTATATTTATGAAATTGATGAGTTTTTACTGAAAGTTGTGTCTTTCTGCTTAATTCACAACGTGCAGCGTTTCTGCTCATTGGGCACAAGTGCTGTCAAAAAAACGGGAAATCTCTGTTTTACTGCATGTTATACTGAATCATGCCAAAATGTGTTGTTTTACACTAATCTGCTGATTTTTGGCAAGAAAGTCTGTTATATTTATGAAATTGATGAGTTTTTACTGAAAGTTGTGTCTTTCTGCTTAATTCACTACCTGCAGCGTTTCTGCTCATTTGGCCACAAGTGCTGTCAAAAAAAGGGGAAATCTCTGCTTTCCTGCATTTTATACTGAATCATGCCAAAATGTGTTGTGTCACACTAATCTGCTGATTTTTGGCAAGAAACTCTGTTATATTTATGAAATTGATGAGTTTTTACTGAAAGTTGTGTCTTTCTGCTTAATTCACTACCTGCAGCGTTTCTGCTCATTTGGCCACAAGTGCTGTCAAAAAACGGGAAATCTCTGTTTTACTGCATGTTTTACTGAATCATGCCAAAATGTGTTGTTTTACACTAATCTGCTGTTTTTTTGCAAGAACCTCTGTTATATTTATGAAATTGATGAGTTTTTACTGAAAGTTGTGTCTTTCTGCTTAATTCACTACCTGCAGCGTTTCTACTCATTTGTGTCAAGTGCTGTCAAAAAACGGTAAATCTCTGTTTTACTGCATGTTTTACTGAATCATGCCAACATGTGTTGTTTTACACTAATCTGCTGATTTTTGGCAAGAAACTCTATTATATTTATGAAATTGATGAGTTTATACTGAAAGTTGTGTCGTTCTGCTTAATTCACTACCTGCAGCGTTTCTGCTCATTTGGCCACAAGTGCTGTCAAAAAACGGGAAATCTCTGTTTTACTGCATGTTCACTGAATCAGCCAAAATGTGTTGTTTAACACTAATCTGCTGTTTTTTTGCAAGAACCTCTGTTATATTTATGAAATTGATGAGTTTTTACTGAGAAATTGTGACTTTCTGCTTAATTCACTACAGCGTTTCTGCTCATTTGGCCACAAGTGCTGTCCAAAAACAGGAAATCTCTGTTTTACTGCATGTTATACTGAACCATGCCAAAATGTATTGTTTTACACTAATCTGCTGATTTTTGGCAAAAAACTTTGTTATATTTATGAAATTGATGAGTTTTTACTGAAAGTTGTGTCTTTCAGCTTAATTCAGTACCTGCAGCGTTTCTGCTCAATTGGCCACAAGTGCTGTCAAAAAACGGGAAATCTCTGTTTTACTGCATGTTTTACTGAATCATGCCAAAATGTGATGTTTTACACTAATCTGCTGACTTTTGGCGAGAAACTTTATTATATTTATGAAATTGATGAGTTTTTACTGAAAATTGTGTCTTTCTGCTTAATTCACTACCTGCAGCGTTTCTGCTCATTTGGCCACAAGTGCTGTCAAAAAACGGGAAATCTCTGTTTTACTGCATGTTTTACTGAATCATGCCAAAATGTGCTGTTTTACACTAATCTGCTGATTTTCGGCTAGAAAGTCTGTTATATTTATGAAATTGATGAGTTTTTACTGAAAGTTGTGTCTTTCTGCTTAATTCACTACCTGCAGCGTTTCTGCTCATTTGGCCACAAGTGCTGTCAAAAAACGGGAAATCTCTGTTTTACTGCATGTTATACTGAATCATGCCAAAATGTGTTGTTTTACACTAATCTGCTGGATTTTGGCAAAAAACTCTGTTATATTTATAAAACTGATGAGTTTTTACTTAAAGTTGTGTCTTTCTGCTTAATTCACTACAGCGTTTCGGCTCGTTTGGCCGCAAGTGCTGTCAAAAAACGGGAAATCTCTGTTTTACTGCATGTTATGCTGAATCATGCCAAAATGTGTTGTTTTACACTAATCTGCTGATTTTTGGCAAGAAACTCTGTTATATTTATGAAATTGATGAGTTTTTACTGAAAGTTGTGTCTTTCTGCTTAATTCACTACCTGCAGCGTTTCTGCTCATTTGGCCACAAGTGCTGTCAAAAAACGGGAAATCTCTGTTTTACTGCATGTTTACTGAATCATGCCAAAATGTGCTGTTTTACACATTAATCTGCTGATTTTTGGCTAGAAACTCTGTTATGTTTATGAAATTGATGAGTTTTTACTGAAAGTTGTGTCTTTCTGCTTAATTCACTACCTGCAGCGTTTCTGCTCATTTGGGTTAAGTGCTGTCAAAAAACGGGAAATCTCTGTTTTACTCCCTGTTAACTGAATCATGCCAAAATGTGTTGTTTTACACTTTTCAGATGAGTTTTGGGAAGAAAGTCTGTTATATTTATGAAATTGATGAGTTTTTACTGAAAGTTGTGTCTTTCTGCTTAATTCACTACCTGCAGCGTTTCTACTCATTTGTGTCCAAAGTGCTGTCAAAAACGGGAAATCTCTGTTTTACTGCATGTTATACTGAATCACAAAATGTGTTGTTTTACACTAATCTGCTGATTTTTGGCAAGAAACTTTGTTATATTTATGAAATTGATGAGTTTATACTGAAAGTTGTGTCTTTCTGCTTAATTCACTACCTGCAGCGTTTCTGCTCATTTGGCCACAAGTGCTGTCAAAAAAGGGAAATCTCTGTTTTACTGCATGTTATACTGAAACATTGCAAAATGTGATGTTTTACACTAATCTGCTGATTTTTGGCAAGAAACTCTGTTATATTTATGAAATTGATGAGTTTTTACTGAAAGTTGTGTCTTTCTGCTTAATTCACTACCTGCAGCGTTTCTGCTCATTTGGCCACAAGTGCTGTCAAAAAACGGGACATCTCTGTTTTGCTGCATGTTATACTGAATCATGCCAAAATGTGTTGTTTAACACTAATCTGCTGTTTTTTTGCAAGAACCTCTGTTATATTTATGAAATTGATGAGTTTTTACTGAAAGTTGTGTCTTTCTGCTTAATTCATTACCTGCAGCGTTTCTGCTCATTTGTGTCAAGTGCTGTTCAAAAAACGGGACATCTCTGTTTTACTGCATGTTATACTGAATCATGCCAAAATGTGTTGTTTAACACTAATCTGCTGTTTTTTTGCAAGAAACTTTGTTATATTTATGAAATTAATGAGTTTTTACTGAAAGTTGTGTCTTTCTGCTTAATTCACTACCTGCAGCGTTTCTGCTCATTTGGGTCAAGTGCTGTCAAAAAACGGGAAATCTCTGTTTTACTGCATGTTTTACTGAATCATGCCAAAATGTGATGTTTTACACTAATCTGCTGACTTTGGCGAGAAACTCTATTATATTTATGAAATTGATGAGTTTTTACTGAAAGTTGTGTCTTTCTGCTTAATTCACTACCTGCAGCGTTTCTGCTCATTTGGCCACAAGTGCTGTCAAAAAACGGGAAATCTCTGTTTTACTGCATGTTCACTGAATCATGCCAAAATGTGTTGTTTAACACTAATCTGCTGTTTTTTTGCAAGAACCTCTGTTATATTTATGAAATTGATGAGTTTTTACTGAAAGTTGTGTCTTTCTGCTTAATTCACTACCTGCAGCGTTTCTGCTCATTTGGCCACAAGTGCTGTCAAAAAACGGGAAATCTCTGTTTTACTGCATGTTCACTGAATCATGCCAAAATGTGTTGTTTAACACTAATCTGCTGTTTTTTTTGCAAGAACCTCTGTTATATTTATGAAATTGATGAGTTTTTACTGAAAGTTGTGTCTTTCTGCTTAATTCACTACCTGCAGCGTTTCTACTCATTTGTGTCAAGTGCTGTCAAAAAACGGGAAATCTCTGTTTTACTGCATGTTTACTGAATCATGCCAAAATGTGTTGTTTTACACTAATCTGCTGATTTTTGGCAAGAAACTGTTATATTCATGAAATTGATGAGTTTTTACTGAAAGTTGTGTCTTTCTCCTTAATTCACTACCTGCAGCGTTTCTGCTCATTTGGCCACTCGCGCTGTCAAAAAAAGGTGGAATCTCTGTTGTACTCTATGTTATACTGAATCATGCCAAAATGTGTTGTTTTACACTAATCTGCTGATTTTTGGCTAGAAACTCTGTTAGATTTATGAAACTGATTAGTTTTTCCTGGAAGTTGTGTCTTTCTGCTTAATTCACGACCTGCAGCGTTTTCTGCTCATTTGGCCACAAGTGCTGTCCAAAACGGGAAATCTCTGTTTTACTGCATGTTATACTGAATCATGCCAAAATGTGATGTTTTACACTAATCTGCTGATTTTTGGCTAGAAAGTCTGTTATATTTATGAAATTGATGAGTTTGTACTGAAAGTTGTGTCTGTCTGCTTAATTCACTACCTGCAGCGTTTCTGCTCATTTGTGTCAAGTGCTGTCAAAAAACGGGAAATCTCTGTTTTACTGCATGTTACACTGAATCATGCCAAAATGTGTTAATTTACAGTAATCAGATGTTTTTTGGCAAGAAACTTTGTTATATTTATGAAATTGATGAGTTTTTACTGAAAGTTTTGTCTTTCTGCTTAGTTCAGTACCTGCAGCGTTTCTTCTCATTTGGCCACAAGTGCTGTCAAAAAACGGGAAATCTCTGTTTTACAGCATGTTTTACTGAATCATGCCAAAATGTGTTGTTTTACACTAATCTGCTGATTTTTGGCTAGAAGGTCTGTTATATTTATGAAATTGATGAGTTTTTACTGAAAGTTGTGTCTTTCTGCTTAATTCACTACCTGCAGCGTTTCTGCTCATTTGGGTCAAGTGCTGTAAAAAAGAGGAAATCTCTGTTTTACTGCATGTTTTACTGAATCATGCCAAAATGTGTTGTTTTACACTAATCTGCTGGTTTTTTGCAAGAACCTCTGTTATATTTATGAAATTGATGAGTTTTTACTGAAAGTTGTGTCTTTCTGCTTAATTCACTTCCTGCAGCGTTTCTGCTCATTTGGCCACAAGTGCTGTCAAAAAACGGGAAATCTCTGTTTTACTGCATGTTATACTGAATCATGCCAAAATGTGATGTTTTACAATAATCTGCTGATTTTTGGCTAGAAACTTTATTATATTTATGAAATTGATGAGTTTTTACTGAAAGTTGTGTCTTTCTGCTTAATTCACTACCTGCAGCGTTTCTGCTCATTTGGCCACAAGTGCTGTCAAAAAACGGGACATCTCTGTTTTGCTGCATGTTATACTGAATCATGCCAAAATGTGTTGTTTAACACTAATCTGCTGTTTTTTTGCAAGAACCTCTGTTATATTTATGAAATTGATGAGTTTTTACTGAAAGTTGTGTCTTTCTGCTTAATTCACTACCTGCAGCGTTTCTGCTCATTTTGGCCTAAGTGCTGTCAAAAACAGGAAATCTCTGTTTTACTGCATGTTATACTGAATCATGCCAAAATGTGTTGTTTTAACACTAATCTGCTGATTTTTGGCAAGAAACCTCTGTTATATTTATGAAATTGATGAGTTTTTACTGAAAGTTGTGTCTTTCTGCTTAATTCACTACCTGCAGCGTTTCTGCTCATTTTGTCAAGTGCTGTCAAAAACAGAAATCTCTGTTTTACTGCATGTTTACTGAATCATGCCAAAATGTGTTGTTTTACACTAATCTGCTGATTTTTGGCTAGAAAGTCTGTTATATTTATGAAATTGATGAGTTTTTACTGAAAGTTGTGTCTTTCTGCTTAATTCACTACCTGCAGCGTTTCTGCTCATTTGGGTCAAGTGCTGTAAAAAAGAGGAAATCTCTGTTTTACTCCCTGTTTACTGAATCATGCCAAAATGTGTTGTTTTACACTAATCTGCTGTTTTTTAGCAAGAACCTCTGTTATATTTATGAAATTGATGAGTTTTTACTGAAAGTTGTGTCTTTCTGCTTAATTCACTACCTGCAGCGTTTCTGCTCATTTGGCCACAAGTGCTGTCAAAAAACGGGAAATCTCTGTTTTACTGCATGTTATACTGAATCATGCCAAAATGTGATGTTTTACACTAATCTGCTGATTTTTGGCTAGAAAGTCTGTTATATTTATGAAATTGATGAGTTTGTACTGAAAGTTGTGTCTGTCTGCTTAATTCACTACCTGCAGCGTTTCTGCTCATTTGTGTCAAGTGCTGTCAAAAAACGGGAAATCTCTGTTTTACTGCATGTTATACTGAATCATGCCAAAATGTGTTAATTTACAGTAATCAGATGTTTTTTGGCAAGAAACTTTGTTATATTTATGTAATTGATGAGTTTTTACTGAAAGTTGTGTCTTTCTGCTTAATTCACTACCTGCAGCGTTTCTGCTCATTTGGCCACAAGTGCTGTCAAAAAACGGGAAATCTCTGTTTTACTGCATGTTTACTGAATCATGCCAAAATGTGTTGTTTTACACTAATCTGCTGATTTTTGGCTAGAAAGTCTGTTATATTTATGAAATTGATGAGTTTTTACTGAAAGTTGTGTCTTTCTGCTTAATTCACTACCTGCAGCGTTTCTGCTCATTTGGGTCAAGTGCTGTAAAAAAGAGGAAATCTCTGTTTTACTGCATGTATACTGAATCATGCCAAAATGTGTTGTTTACACTAATCTGCTGGTTTTTGCAAGAACCTCTGTTATATTTATGAAATTGATGAGTTTTTACTGAAAGTTGTGTCTTTCTGCTTAATTCACTACCTGCAGCGTTTCTGCTCATTTGGCCACAAGTGCTGTCAAAAAACGGGAAATCTCTGTTTTACTGCATGTTATACTGAATCATGCCAAAATGTGTTGTTTTACACTAATCTGCTGATTTTTGGCTAGAAAGTCTGTTATATTTATGAAATTGATGAGTTTTTACTGAAAGTTGTGTCTTTCTGCTTAATTCACTACCTGCAGCGTTTCTGCTCAATTGGCAACAAGTGCTGTCAAAAAACGGGAAATCTCTGTTTTACTGCATGTTATACTGAATCATGCCAAAATGTGTTGTTTTACAGTAATCAGATGATTTTTGGCAAGAAACTTTGTTATATTTATGAAATTGATGAGTTTTTACTGAAAGTTGTGTCTTTCTGCTTAATTCAGTACCTGCAGCGTTTCTGCTCATTTTGGCCACAAGTGCTGTCAAAAAACGGGAAATCTCTGTTTTACTCCCTGTTTACTGAATCATGCCAAAATGTGTTGTTTTACACTAATCTGCTGATTTTTGGCAAGAAACTCTATTATATTTATGAAATTGATGAGTTTTTACTGAAAGTTGTGTCTTTCTGCTTAATTCACTACCTGCAGCGTTTCTGCTCATTTGGCCACAAGTGCTGTCAAAAAACGGGAAATCTCTGTTTTACTGCATGTTTACTGAATCATGCCAAAATGTGTTGTTTTACACTAATTTGCTGATTTTTGGCAAGAAACTTTATTATATTTATGAAATTGATTAGTTTTTACTGAAAGTTGTGTCTTTCTGCTTAATTCACTACAGCGTTTCTGTTCATTTGGCAACAAGTGGTGTCAAAAAACGGGAAAATCTCTCTTTTATACTGTATGTTATACTGAAACATGCTCAAATGTGTTGTTTCACTCTAAGCTGCTTACTTTTGGCAAGAAAGCCTGTTATATTTATGAAACTGATGATTTCCTCCTGAAAGTTTTGTTTTTCTTCTTAACTCTGTTCCTGTCGTGATTTTTGATCATTTGGGAGGAAAATCCATAATTTACTGCATGTTATGCTGAAACATGCTAAAATGTGTTGTTTCACTCTAAGCTGCTTATTTTTGGCAAGACAGTCTGTTATATTTATGAAACTGATGAATTCTTCCTGAAAGTTGCGTTTATCTGCTTAACTCTGTTCCTGCAGTGTTTTTGCTCATTTGGGAGGAAAATCTGTATTTT
Organism: Scarus forsteni; assembly: GCA_036419115.1. Taxonomy (NCBI): domain Eukaryota; kingdom Metazoa; phylum Chordata; class Actinopteri; order Labriformes; family Labridae; genus Scarus; species Scarus forsteni. The sequence continues at coordinate 445,924 of JAZDUH010000432.1, read as the reverse complement.
ACTGCATGTTATACTGAAACAAGCCAAAATGTGTTCTTTTGCTCTAAGCTGCTCATTTTTGGACAACAAAGTTAGTTATTTTTATGAAACTGATGAATTCTTACTGAAAGTTGTGTTTTCATGCTTAACTCTGTTCCTGCAGTGTTTTTTGCTCTTTAGGGAAGAAAATCTATATTTTACTGCATGTTATACTGAAAGATGCCAAAATTTGTTGTTTCACACTACTCTGCTTATTGTTATTATTATTTTTTACAGCTTCTTTTTATTGAGGTTCTGGTATTCAACATTGCAATTCAGTTCACAAAGCTAGAACCCCGTTTTTCTTTTTTAACAAACAATCTTTACAGAACAAGAACAAATGGCAGTAGGACACCTTTAAACCAGACATAATACAAAATAAGGAATAAAATAAAATAAAAATAATAATGATTATGATTATAATAAAGACCACAAGGACAAAAAAGCAACAAGACCTGGTCAAGACAGAACACAGATATCACCAGTTGGTATGGGATGTCCAGCATTATCCTGGTTGCCATTATGTTCATCATGCTAATCATAGAGAAAAAGTCCGTCCATCAGGGTCCACTTTCTCCAAGACTGGTTGCCAGATTTTGACATATCCCTGAACATTGTCATGGAGAGTGTATGTCAGTTTTTCCAAGGGGACGAACTCTCAGTATTTCCTTATACCAGTCATCCAGTGTAAGGATGTCCTTAGAGATCCAGAAGTTAAGAATGGTCTTTCTTGCTAAGTACAGATGGATTCCAACCAGTTTAGCATTTTGAGTGTTCCTTACATTGGCTGGTTTAGCTGCTAGGATGCATTGCAGGGCTGACAGGTCCAAGTTATATCCAATCAAAGTAATCACCTCCTCTTTCACCTCTGCCCAGAACTTCTGTATCTTTGCACATTTCCAAAACATATGTGCATATGTTCCTGCTTCTGTATCACATTTATGACAGTTAGAAGAGCCCAGTCCCAACCTTCCTCTCAATAGTGGTGTAAAATGACGTTTATGTAGTATTTTAAATTGTCTCTCTCTATTATTGTTACAGCTCAGGATTTGAAGTGTATTTTCTATAATTGCTGTCCAGATATCCTCATCTATCTGGCATCCTAAATCACTCTGCCATTGCCTACGAATATGATCAGTAGAACAGTTAGAGTTTAGGCCTAGGGTCTCATAAACTCGGGAGATGAATCTCTTTGGCATAGGTTGTTTAAGTATGTTCTCCAAAAACGACACATTATGGGCCTGAATGTTTTTTGGTATATAATGTCTTACTTACAGATATCGATAAAAATGAGACTGATGTAAAGAATATTTATTTTTCAGGCCTTCAAATGACTCCATTGTTCCACCTTCATAAAGTTTAACAAGCTGATCGAGACCCTTTTCCTGCCAGAGCTTAAATATTGAGTCCTGACATGAAGGGGGGAAATCTGGGCTCTTCCATATAGGGGCTAAGAGTGAGAAATGATCTTTAAGTTTAAAGAACACCATAATCTTATACCAGGTGTTTAATGTGTTCCTTACAATAAAGTTATTTTGTACCTCCAGCCTTGCCTTCTTATATTTTATAAAAGGACAGTTCTTCAGTTCTAGTAAGCCACAATTTCTAGACTCTATATCAATCCAAGTGTTTGTAATGTCTGGATTCACCCATTCATATATGTACCTAATTTGTGCCGTGTGGTATAACCACAAACAAGGGACCCCCAGTCCACCCTGTTCTTTGCTTCTCTGTAGTTTACCTATTTTTACTCTAACCTATTTTCCTTGCCAAAAAAACTGTTGGGAATTGAGTTCGGCAACATCTGCAAAGGGTACAAGACTCTGGGTAATATATTCATTTAAGAATGCTTATTCTACCCAGCCAGGATACAGGTAGGGTTCCCCATCTGTGTAGGTCATCTTTAATATGTGTGATGATTGGCTTAATATTAAGCTTGACCAGTTTTTTCAGAGATGGACAAACTCTTATTCCCAGATATGTTATCTCCTTGTGGGACCACTGAAAGGGGAAGCCACTGGGCGGGGCGCAGCCTGTCATGGCACCAATAGGCATGGCTTCTGTCTTCGACAAGTTAACTTTAAAGCCTGAAATATGTCCAAACTGATGTAAGCATTCAAGTAAGCACGGTATGGTGGTATCTATGTCAACTAAATATAGCAGGACGTTGTCCGCATACAGAGAAATTTTGTGTATTGTGCCTTTAACATCAAAGCCTTTGATCAATCAAGTTGATCTAATTAGCTCTGCTAGAGGCTAAATGGCGAGCGCAAATAGAAGGAGACTCAATGGGCACCGTAGCGGCACCACGCTCTAATGCGAATGGTTCAGAGCAGTAAGAGTTGGTTATTACTGATGCTTTAGGGGAACAATATAACAACTTTACCCAATCAATAAATCCTGTACCTATTTCAAATTTCCCCATTGTATAAAACAAGAAGGGCCATTCAACCCTGTCAAATGCCTTTAATGAGTCCAAAGATACTACTAGGCCCTGAATTTCGTTGTCTCTGGCCAGTTGTATTATATTCAGAAGCCCCCTGATGTTGTTTGAGGAATTCCTTCCTTTAATAAAACCTGTTTGATCAGGCTTCACCAAAGTGGGAATCAATGGTTCAAGCCTCAAAGTTAAGATCTTGGCTAAAATCTTTGCATCTACATTAATAAGTGACACAGGCCTATAAGAAGCTGGGTCCTCAGGATCCTTGTTTTTTTCAAGATCAGACTAATACTGGCTAATGACATGGTTTCAGGTAGATGATGGGCTGTATCAAAGCTATAGTTGTATGTTCTGGCCAGATGCTGAGCGAGCTTGTCCTTAAAAGCCTTGAACCATTCCTCCGGCATCCCATCGGGGCCTGGGGATTTGCCACTGCGCATCAGGGCAATTGCCTCTACAATTTCCTTCTCATGAATAGGCTTGTCCAGTAATTTCTGCTGCTCTACAGTCAGTGTTGGTAATTTAATTTTTGCAAAGAATTTGTCAAGAGTTTCTTTAGTGTTATTGTTGTTAGATTTGTATAATGACTTGTAAAATGAGACATACACAGAATTTATGTTTTTCCTATCAAAGTGTTTCTTCCCTCCCGGGTCCCTAATCCCTGCTATCGTGTTGTAATTTTGTTTTTGATTGAGTAAGCGTACCAGATATTTACTAGGTTTGTTTCCATATCCGTAAAGTCACTGTCTTTGATAAAATAATGATTTGGAGGCCTTCTCATTCATGATTGTATTTAGTGCTGCTTTAATAGTTTGTATCCTGATAAGATTCGTCCTGGTTGGGTTAGATTTGTGAGCTGTTCCTGCTATTTTCAAGTCTGCTTCCAGTTTCCTTTGCTTTGACAGCAATGATTTATTTCGGTGTGACATATATGAAATGGTGAATCCTCTGATATAGGCCTTTGCAGATTCCCAAAGAAATTCAGGATTTGTTTCATTGTTATCGTTTATGTCAAAAAACATTTTTATCTCTGTCTCCATCCGTCTCTTAAATTCTTTGTCATTTAGTAAATATGATGGAAATCGCCACCTTTGCCTGCCTAAGATGGTTTCACTAACAGTCAGCTCTTAATAGACTGGAGCATGATCACTGATACGGATGGACCCTATATTACAAGCAGGCACCTGTCCTATGATTTGAGGTGGTATGAAGAAATAATCAATACGGGAGTATGAATTGTGTGGGTTAGAGTAAAACGTGAAATCTCTTACTGACGAATTTACAGTTCTCCATATATCTGTCAAATTAATATCATCGAGCATTTTAGCCAGAGGAGCGCCTGTGCTTGTTTGTCTATAGATATTCGTTACAGATCTGTCTAATTTATTGTCTTGGCAGCAATTAAAATCACCACCTAACACAGTGAGAGGACAGTGATATTCCTCCAGAACCGATGCTATATGAGTCCAAAATGAAAAGTGGATTAGGGGCGTATATATTCATCAAAGTAATATGTGTTCCGTACCATGAACAAGGACGTATCTGCCCTCTGGATCTGTTGTACAGACGTTGAGAACAAATGGTATGGTTTTATGAATTAGGATAGCAACTCCTCTGCTATTGGAGGTAAATGATGAAAAATAGGCCTGACCTACCCAGTCCCGTTTGAGTTTCATGTGTTCTTTCTCTACTAAATGTGTTTCTTGCAAAAAGGCTATTTGTACTTTGTCCTTTATTAGAAAATCTAATATTTTCTTACGTTTTATCGGATGATGAATGCCGTTTACATTAAATGTACAGAGTTTAATACTATTAAGCCCCGACATTTACCACATTTCACTGGTATCACAGAAAGATACTGTCCTTGTAGTGGGGAATTGGGCACCTGTGTCATATGACCCTCCTCTGTCTGATTTATACAAAGATTTCCTTCTGGTGATGGGAAACAGAAATAAACATGCAAGTACATCTGACAAAAAAAAAAAAAACTTAAATACACAAACAACTGCTGCCACAGTGACCACTCTATTGGGCACATGTGAGACACTCTGCTTATTTTTGGCAAGAAAGTCTGTTATATTTATGAAACTGATGAATTCTTACTGAACGTTTTGTTTTTCTGCTGAACTTTGTTCCTGCAGTGTTTTTCGCTCATTTGGGAGGAAAATCTTTATTTTATCGCATGTCATACCTGACACAATGTCTTGTTTCACACGAATATGAAAATTTTTGGCGAAAAAGTCTTTTTTTTTTTGTTTGAACCTGATGTATTTGTTTTACCCTAAATTGCACCAAGCATATAAAATCTATTAAAGAATGGGAAAAGTCTCCAAATGAGCAAAAAACACTGAACAGAGTTAGGCAGAAATACAAATACATCATTTTCATAAATGTAAGAGACTTTCTTGCCAAAAATAAGCAGATTAGTGTGAAACAACACATTTTGGCATGTTTCAGTAAAACTTGCAGTAAAATAGAGATTTTCCTCCCAAATGAGCAAAAAACACTGCAGGAACAGAGTTAAGCAGAAAAACACAACTTTCAGTAAGAATTCATCAGTTTCATAATAAATATTAAGTTTAACTTAGATTTGATAGAATAATGTTATGTATTCAAATAAGTGATGTCTTGGCTTGACAGTGCTTAACTTTCTTCTTGCACCTTTTAAGGCCCTTTTTGAGACATATGCCATCCTTTAAATAGATAATTGAGCTTGCTGCATTTTAGACTAAACCATGTCAAAATGTTTCATTTTCAGAGATATCTGCTTATTTTTGATAGAATAATGTTCAGATTCAGATTATTGTTAAGATTCATAAAACATCTTTAGTCCTGAATTGTGTTTCTGTGCTTAATTCTCTCCTTTTTTCATCAAGGTCTCGTTATTGAAAGTTTTCAATATGCAAAATAAAAAATAATTACAAAGTGTATAGAAGAAATGCAAATACAAACTGTCAAAATTAAAAACAAAACAACAACAGACTAAAGAAAAAGTCCCACCCATTAACCCACTGGACAGATAATATATCATATTAATCAGTCATCTCACATTACCACAAGCCAGCACAGAAACAAGTGTAAAACATGATGGGATTATACTTTCCACTCCTAACTTCTCAACAAACATCAAGAAAGGGTTCCAGGTTTCATAAAATCTGAAAACAGAGCCACTAAGAGAATATCTCATCTTCTCAAACTTGACATATTGCATGTTCTCTTTAATCCAGTGAGAATATTTAGGAGGAAGAGGCTTTTTCCAACTGAAAAAGTATACAGCACCTGGCCAGCAAAGTACAGAAGGCTGGCATGTTTCTTTTACAGTTATCTAGATGTACAACCTGCGGCATAATACCAAATAAGGCAGTGAGAGGGGATGGATCTACTGGCACTTCTAATATTTTGGAAAGAGTATCAAAAATAGATTCCCCAAATGTGTGTATTATTGGACAGACTAAAAGCACATGGAGTATGTCTGCAGGGGCTTGTCTGCACCTGTCACATGTAGGGTCCAGGTCTGGCCTGATTTTAGCCAGTCTGACCTTTGACCAATGGAGTCCCTAACCCTAATTCTTTTAATTTGAACAACAATATGTCTTTGGCAAATGGAGGATGTTTAAATTCTTTGTATAATTTTTGTCCAATTATCCTCTGAGATCTGCTCATTTAAGCCCCCCTCCCACTTGCTCTTAAGTTAAAATAAATTTGCTGAATAATGAAGATTAAGAAGGTTATGTACCCTACCTATCACCTGCTTCAAGTCTGTTCTTGGCTTAAAATTTGAGTCTAACAAGGGTGTTGAAGAGTATAGGGGAAAACCATTTAAGTGTGAGGCAACAGCAGTCCGGCTGAAACACTTCTTGAAGTGTTTAAGACTCATTTGGAGACATATGCCATCCTTTAAATAAATTTCATAAGCTTGATGCATTTCAGAGTAAAACATGTCAAAATGTTGCTGCTTGAGAGATATCTGTTTACTGATGAAAAAATTATTTGATGTATTCATAAAAACTGATATCTTTTTCCTGACACTAGTGTTTCTGTGCTTAATTCTCTCCTTGTCGTGTGTTTTACGGTCATTTGGAGACACCTACTGTCTGAAAAGTGATTTCATATGCTTGGTGCATTTTAGGGTAAGGTTACCCTACCCCAGTAGTTCGAAACTGAATGCGTGTACCCCCAGGGGTCTGTGAAGTGATGTAGAAGTGCGTGAAAAACTGTCAGGTCTAAACAGTTGTTTCAGTAGTTCAAGTTCAAACTGATAATTGTTTGATTGTTTGTGAGCTTTGATAAAAGCCTGAAGTGTTGGAAGAGAGGCTGAGGCATCTTGGAGAAAGAAATCTGTCCTAAATTATCTAAGATTCTTAAAATATCATACAGTAAGTTCAGTCAGACAGCCTTTTCATTAAAGCTTCAAGTTCATTAATGAAACTGTTTCAGAAATGTACATTTCTTTTTCAAAAGTGGACTGGTGTTGCCCACTGACATTGCTGGTAACTAAATCTGTTTAGTGAGAAATAATTAACTTTAATAGGTTTTATTTGTATGTTATGCATGTCAAATGTGGGAGGTCGGAGTACAGCAGGCTAAAACATTTATTTTTCTCTGTGTTATAAGTGCATCAAAGTTGGGGGTACATGGCTGGAGGTCAAGTGTCTGAAGGGGTACAGGCTGTGAAAAGTTTGGGAACCACTGCCCTACCCTAACCCTCAGGGATATGCAAAGACTTTGAGAGGGGCAGGTGCTCAAAGTAAAAAAGGGAGCACATGGGGCACAAAGTTGAAACACCATATAGAAACTACATACTTTACAATATAACAGGCTGAATTGTAGCAACCCGTATTCATAACCAATGTAAAAGAAGCACATTGTACCATATCATTGTCCAAAACCTCATATATTTGTTAGACGCCAGTGTAAAGCAAAAGTAGTGTATGTTTTACCTGATGGCCTGGGGTACACTGAGCAGCTTCTGTTGAGGGGTTGGTGAGGAGGGTGCTTGTGCTGATATTGTTGAAGGTGGGCTGTATTAATCTGAGTGTGGAAGCTAAAAAGGGCATGTGAGAAATAGCAGCCGATTAGGCAAGTGTTACATGATCATGACAAGATGCAAAGATAAACAGCACTTAAAATTGCTTCCTGTGACTGACCAGCCCTACTGTTGTTAGGGACCTTGCATTTCCATTTAAATGAAATTGGAGGACAAAAATAAATCAGTTATGACACCTTTATTTTAATGTCATAGCTTTATTTTTTATTTCTGACCTCATTAAGCTCCTTTTCTCTTTGTTTTAGTAATCTCTCCTTATGAGGCATCGCTGCATGAAACATGATTGTTAAGCTACACACGCGCGCACACACGCACACACACACACACACACCAGAGTCTGGTGTGCAGATTTTTTCCTTCAACTCACTCGTCTGACTCTGCACATACACGACATGAGACAGAGGATGCCTATTGCTCACCTTCATTTCAGTCATCTTGCAAGAATAATCCGTGCCCAAACTAAACGCTACCGCTGCCAAATCTACTCACCGGAGCAGTTGATTCTCTTTGTCTGTCGGCAGCATCGGCAACTTCAATCAGCTCGGCGCTTAGCTGAGGTCAGGGCACGTCAGCTCAGGGCAGGTCATGGATCATGCCCGAACAAGCTAAATCTAAATTATTTTTATTTAATTTAACGTTAAATTATTTTTGCAAACAGGTTTTCTCACACACACTTACAAAAAAAAAATCATTTTAGCAAAAGGGCACTTTGGGCATTAAGGGGCAAAGGGTCAGGTGCTCCAGCCCTCTCCACCCCGCCTCTGCACGTGCCTGCCTCTTTATTTTGATTTCATAGCTTTATTTTTGATTTCTGACCTCAGTAAGACCAAATAACCGTTTTGAACATGAAGGAAAACATTAATATTAAGCTCCTTTTACCATTTGTTTTAGCCCTCTCTCCTTATGAAGCATCGCTGCAGAATGAAACATGATTGTTAAACTACACACCCACACACACACACACACACACACGCATACGCGCGCACACGCACACACGCACACACACCAGAGTCTGGTGTGCATGACTCTGCACATACACGACATGAGACAGAGGATGCCTATTGCTCACCTTCATTTCAGTCATCTTGCAAGAATAATCCGTGCCCAAACTAAACGCTATACCGCTGCTAAACATACTGACCGGAGCAGTTGATTCTCTTTGTCTGTCGGCAGCATCGGCAACTTCAATCAGCTCGGCGCTTAGCTGAGGTCAGGGCACGTCAGGGCAGGTCATGGATCATGTGACCGAACAAGCTAAATCTAAATTATTTTTATTTAATTTAACGTTAAATTATTTTTGAACCATGCAAACAGGTTTTCTCACACACACTTACAAAAAAAATCATTTTAGCAAAAGGGCACTTTGGGCATTAAGGGGCAAAGGGTCAGGTGCTCCAGCCCTCTCCACCCCACCTCTGCACGTGCCTGCCTCTTTATTTTGATTTCATAGCTTTATTTTTGATTTCTGACCTCAGTAAGACCAAATAACCGTTTTGAACATGAAGGAAAACATTAATATTACGCTCCTTTTACCATTTGTTTTAGCCCTCTCTCCTTATGAAGCATCGCTGCAGAATGAAACATGATTGTTAAACTACACATGCACACACACACACACACGCATACGCGCGCACACGCACACACACCAGAGTCTGGTGTGCATGACTCTGCACATACACGACATGAGACAGAGGATGCCTATTGCTCACCTTCACTTCAGTCATCTTGTAGAATAATCCGTGCCCAAACTAAACGCTGCCGCTGCTAAACCTACTGACCGGAGCAATTGATTCTCTTTGTCTGTCGGCAGCATCGGCAACTTCAATCAGCGTGGCGCTTAGCTGAGGTCAGGGCAGGTCATGGATCATGCCCGAACAAGCTAAATCTAAATTATTTTGAATTTGTTCAATGATATATTAATTTTGGGCCATGCAGACAAGCTTTCTAACACACACTTACCAAAAAAAAAAAATCATTTTGACAAATGGCACTTTGGGCATCCAGGGGCAAAGGGTCAGGTGCTCCAGCTCTCTCCGCCCCACCCCTGCACGTGCCTGCCTCTTTATTTTAATTTCATAGCTTTATTTTTGATTTCTACGGTGTATTCGGGCCACTTAAAGAAATAAAAAAAATAAATGTAAACTCAAAAATTTTTGAGAAAAAAATCATATTTTTTTGAGTTTTTAAAGTCACAAATTTATGACTTAAAAAAGTCATAAATTTCCGACTTTATAAAGTTGCAAATGTGCGACTTTATAAACTCGAAAATTTGCGATTTCGGGTCAATAACTCATCAATAAAACAACATAGTTCCAAACTCGACCCTTCATTTTAATCATGGTGATGAAGACTGTGAGCTACAACCTTTTTTTCCCCCCAAACGACCAAACGAGCCTCCTATGAGCCAGAAAGCTTCACTTTGTCTATATACGCTGCCAGTGATGGCTGGCTCGGCGGCTTAGGGACCGATGGCAAGTTATTAAATCGGAGGAATTGTGTGAAAGGAAATTGAATAACTTCACCATAATGCCTTCAAAATCACAGCACACATAAATAACTGTAGGATGTTCATAGTACATGTCATTGTTTTCTTAAGGGTTGTAAATTAAAATATTTCACAGGATTTTTTTGATTGAAAATAAAGCAAAAGCAAAGTTATGAAATCTACCAAGGAAATGATTATAAAACAGGAATAATCACCCCCCCCCCCCCCCACCTTAAAGTATGGCTCTTACTTTAAAAAAGCTTTTGATTTGATTAAAATTATTTTTTTTATTGAACTGTGTATATGTATGCTACATATGTAGCCTAATGACAATAATTACTGTACTAACTGTATTGTTGCAGACTGTACTGACACCAAACTCATACTAATGATCAAACATTTCCTCTAGCTTATAAAACAGCTATACAACAGAAGCTATCAACATGACTATAAAAACTTTAATAACTGCACTGTTGTTCACGGTGGAAACATCAAACCCAGCCTTATGATCGAGCATCTCTTCTAGTTAATACTACATTACTTATTTAAAGGAGACATATCATGCTTGTTTCTCCTTTTCACTGTGCCAGACTAGGATGCCTGTAAAGCATTTCTGCCCTCAGTATAAGTCATTTAGTTCCTTCATTGCCTCACAATAGCGTTCTCAAAATCCTCATTTTAGGCCATTAACAAGGTCTCGTTGAAACGCTTGGATCACAGGACGACCTAAAGTCACCTCACAACATCACAGCCCTTTGTGGTCTGATTGGTCAGTTCTATTGGGGCCTACAGGCCAGAGCTGGTAATGAGCGGGTGTGAGCCAGGGACATATATACCCCTGCTGGTGGATGTGTTCCTTGGTGACGGTTTTGTGGCTAACGGACATCACAGAGGAGGAAGTGTTTTATCAGATTACTCCAATAAAAAGAAAGGTACCTCGTGTCGTCACGACGTTTGAAATCTCGCGGACATCTCGCAATGACCTATTTTCAGAGGCATCAAATCTCGATCTAGGATATCAAAAAAATTACAATATTTCATTTTTTGAAAATTAAGGGGGTGTAAGGTCTTGTTTTCAAATTTATTATATTATATGTAAGTATTAAATCATGCATCAGCATGATATGTCTCCTTTAAGAGATATAGGTTTTAAGGTAATTTAACCTATGAATTTTTTTTATTATTGACATGACATCAATTCATTAACAGGCAATTACAACTGTAATAACTTAACTGTTCTTGACTGTAGTGGCACCAAAACCAAATCACACATCTCTTGCAGTTTGTACTACAGCTGACTTCAATAGAAATAGTTGCTAATTTAATCTACTATTACTTTTTTAATAATGACTGTAAAAACTGTAATTACTGTATTGTTGTTGACTGAAGTGGCACTAAACTCAGCCTGGAGATCATACTGCAACTACAACTTGATATATATACATGAGAGAGAGAGAGGGAGATAAGTTAGATAGATAGATAGATAGATAGATAGATAGATAGATAGATAGATAGATAGATAGATAGATAGATAGATAGATAGATAGATAGATAGATAGATAGATAGATAGATTAAAAAAGAGCTGAAGTGTAAAGTAAAAGAGATGTTTGATCACCAGGCTGGGTTTTGTGTTTCTACAGTCAACAACAGTTAACAGTTAGTGGTATTTGGCCACAAGTGCTGTCAAAAAACGGGAAATCTCTGTTTTACTGCATGTTATACTGAATCATGCCAAAATGTGTTGTTTTACACTAATCTGCTGATTTTTGGCAAGAAACTCTGTTATATTTATGAAATTGATGAGTTTTTACTGAACACAAGCAGAGTTCAGGTAAAATGGGCCAGCCGATCAGGTAAAATGGGACGCTTATCAGGTAAGTTGGGCCAGTTCAGCTGCAAAGGGATAGTCATTAATTTTTATTGTAAAACAACTGTCAATATGGCAACATACTTTGTTAGAACAATTTCATATTATCAGAACAATTAATTACATAGTAAATGATGAATAAATTCATGAATAAATGAACACCAACTGATATGATCATTGCAAATGTATTTAACCCACATGGCAATGTGAACTTAGGATAAAACACATTGATAAAAACAATAAAACAATAAAAACTATTTTCCTCTCACTTGCTTCTTGCTTGACATACTCACTGCAGATAAAGTCAGTGGATTGTTACTAAAAACATCTATCTTTATTTTTAGGCAGATGCATCCTTTTCACATATAGGGCTCTAATTTTGTAGACCAGGCGCAAGTGCAGGCGCACCTGCCCTGCGCTGGCTTTCGCCGTGCGGACAGGGTGTGACCAGCGCACTTTGCAAGTTTCCTGCAGTGCAAAGAGATGCACACTCAAGACTCAGGGCAGCGCAGACGGGCACATCCACGCCTCAGTCCCTGCCCCTCAGCGCAAATGCCAGAGAGGCGGAGAAAAGGCGTGTGGGTTTAATACAGCCGAGTGCTGTCTTCACCAATCAAATGACCGCCTCTCCTTGCCTTTAAATGCGCTGCGGCCGAAGCGCAGCGTCTGATTGGTCTGAATGATCCCCGCCACCGCGGAAAAATTGTGCTGGAAAGACCTGGTAGTGGAGACGGTCAGAGCCGCTGTCACTTCAGTATGAGAAGGGACAGCAGGGTGCGCATCGGAGGCCACGCAGCGGTCACCGTGTGGGCCAGCTCCCGGGACAGATGTAATCTGTTCCTTTGTCATTAATATGACTCTAAAATTAAGAGACAGTTACACAGCAGCTGGTTTATCCATTTACAATGCTGTGATCCACCTGCACTCCTGGTCTGTCATCACCAAATAGCAGAGCCTTTAGTGATGTACTGTATACTCTCCCGGTGTCTCCTTCTCATCCTCCTTGCAATAATGTACTCCATCTTTTTAGATCACGTTAAAAATAAAGACTAAAATAGAGAAATATGGGAAATAACAGGTTAATCCTGAGTGACATGCATTTATTTTCTCTCTTTTTTCTCCTTCTTTTTTTCTCCCTCTTTTCTTTGAATTAATGAAATGAGAGAAGCCAGATATATACTCAGTATCAGATGTTAAGGCTGTTTATTGTTGACTTGTAAAATGTGCATCAAACGTCCAGCTGCCGTCAGGTTAAGTTTCCATTATGACAAACGGTTTTAATCCGACATCAGATGCGACGGGACAGTTAATATAGATACAAATGTATATGCTGGTTCGGACAGTTCCATTAAATAGTGATTGCTGTGATTGTTTATTGCATCAAAATGTGCCTGACACTCTGGAAACCTGCCTCTGAGGCTTTGTTGACATGTGGGCACATGTGCACCTGTCACCAAATTACAGCTGCGGAGAATGCGCTCTGCCCTGCGCCGAGGATAGACCAGGTTGGAGCTGGCGAGCTTTCAGCACACCTTCCGCACAGTTTTCAGGCACGATTGTCACTGCACCACACGAATCTGTTACACTAATCTGCTGATTTTTTGGCAAGAAAATCTGTTATATTTATGAAATTGATGAGTTTTTACTGAGAAGTTGTGTCTTTCTGCTTAATTCACTACCTGCAGCGTTTCTGCTTATTTGGGTCAAGTGCTGTCCAAAAAAGGGGAAATCTATGTTTTACTGCATGTTATACTGAATCATGCCAAAATGTGTTGTTTTACACTAATCTGCTGATTTTTTGGCAAATAAACCTGCTAAATTTATGAAATTGATGAGTGTTTACTGAAAGTTGTGTCTTTCTGCTTAATTCACTACCTGCAGCATTTCTGCTTATTTGGGTCAAGTGCTGTCCAAAAACAGGAAATCTCTGTTTTACTGCATGTTATACTGAACCATGCCAAAATGTGTTGTTTTACACTAATCTGCAGATTTTTGACAAGAAAGTCTGTTATATTTATGAAATTGATGAGTTTTTACTGAAAGTTGTGTTTATCTTGCTTAATTCACTACCTGCAGCGTTTCTGCTCATTTGGGTCAAGTGCTGTCAAAAAAACGGGAAATCTCTGTTTTGCTGCATGTTTACTGAATTATGCCAAAATGTCTTGTTTTACACTAATCTGCTGATTTTTGGTAAGAAACTCTGTTATATTTATGAAATTGATGAGTTTTTACTGAAAGTTGTGTCTTTCTGCTTAATTCACGAGGCTACCTGCAGCGTTTCTGCTCATTTGGCCACACGTGCTGTCAAAAAACGGGAAATCTATGTTTTACTGCATGTTATACTGAATCATGCCAAAATGGGTTGTTTTACACTAATCTGCTGATTTTTTGGCAAGAGAGTCTGAATCATGTCAAAATGTGTTGTTTTACACTAATCTGCTGATTTTTGGCAAGAAACTCTGTTATATTCAAAAAATTGATGAGTTTTTACTGAAAGTTGTGTCTTTCTGCTTAATTCACTACCTGCAGCATTTCTGCTTATTTGGGTCAAGTGCTGTCCAAAAACAGGAAATCTCTGTTTTACTGCATGTTAACTGAATCATGCCAAAATGGGTTGTTTTACACTAATCTGCTGATTTTTTGGCAAGAGAGTCTGAATCATGCCAAAATGTGTTGTTTTACACTAATCTGCTGATTTTTTGGCAGAAAATCTGTTATATTTATGAAATTGATGAGTTTTTACTGAGAAATTGTGTCTTTCTGCTTAATTCACTACCTGCAGCATTTCTGCTCATTTGGCCACAAGTGCTGTCCAAAAACGGGAAATCTCTGTTTTACTGCATGTTAACTGAATCATGCCAAAATGGGTTGTTTTACACTAATCTGCTGATTTTTTGGCAAGAGAATCTGTTATATTTATGAAATTGATGAGTTTTTACTGAAAGTTGTGTCCTTCTGCTTAATTCACTACCTGCAGCGTTTCTGCTCATTTGGGTCAAGTGCTGTCCAAAAACGGGAAATCTCTGTTTTACTGCATGTTATACTGAACCATGCCAAAATGTGTTGTTTTACACTAATCTGCAGATTTTTGACAAGAAAGTCTGTTATATTTATGAAATTGATGAGTTTTTACTGAAAGTTGTGTTTATCTGCTTAATTCACTACCTGCAGCGTTTCTGCTCATTTGGGTCAAGTGCTGTCCAAAAAACGGGAAATCTCTGTTTTGCTGCATGTTTACTGAATTATGCCAAAATGTCTTGTTTTACACTAATCTGCTGATTTTTTGGCAAGAAAATCTGCTAAATTTATGAAATTGATGAGTGTTTACTGAAAGTTGTGTCTTTCTGCTTAATTCACTACCTGCAGCGTTTCTGCTCATTTGGCCACAAGTGCTGTCCAAAAACGGGAAATCTCTGTTTTACTGCATGTTATACTGAATCATGCCAAAATGTGTTTCAAAGTAATGTGCAGATTTTTGGCAAGGATGTCTGTTATATTTGTGAAATTGACGAGTTTTTACTGAAAGTTGTGTCTTTCTGCTTAATTCACTACCTGCAGCGTTTCTGCTCATTTGGCCACAAGTGCTGTCGAAAAAAGGGGAAATCTCTGTTTTACTGCATGTTATACTGAATCATGCCAAAATGTGTTGTTTTACACTAATCTGCTGATTTTTTGGCAAGAAAATCTGCTAAATTTATGAAATTGATGAGTGTTTACTGAAAGTTGTGTCTTTCTGCTTAATTCACTACCTGCAGCGTTTCTGCTCATTTGGCCACAAGTGCTGTCCAAAAACGGGAAATCTCTGTTTTACTGCATGTTATACTGAACCATGCCAAAATGTGTTGTTTTACACTAATCTGTAGATATTTTTGCAAGACAATCTGTTATATTTATGAAATTGATGAGTTTTTACTGAAAGTTGTGTTTTTCTGTTTAATTCACTACCTGCAGCGTTTCTGCTCATTTGGGTCAAGTGCTGTCCAAAAACGGGAAATCTCTGTTTTACTGCATGTTATACTGAACCATGCCAAAATGTATTGTTTTACACTAATCTGCTGTTTTTTTGGCAAGAAAATCTGCTAAATTTATGAAATTGATTAGTTTTTACTGAAAGTTGTGTTTATCTGCTTAATTCACTACCTGCAGTGTTTCTGCTCATTTGGCCACAAGTGCTGTCAAAAAAGGGGAAATCTCTGTTTTACTGCATGTTATACTGAATCATGCCAAAATGTGTTTCAAACTAATGTGCAGATTTTTGGCAAGGATGTCTGTTATATTATGAAATTGACGAGTTTTTACTGAAAGTTGTGTCTTTCTGCTTAATTCACTACCTGCAGCGTTTCTGCTCATTTGGCCACAAGTGCTGTCAAAAAAGGGGAAATCTCTGTTTTATTGCATGTTATACTGAATCATGCCAAAATGTGTTTAACACTAATCTGTAAATATTTGGCAAGACAATCTGTTATATTTATGAAATTGATGAGTTTTTACTGAAAGTTGTGTCTTTCTGCTTAATTCACTACCTGCAGCGTTTCTGCTCATTTGGGTCAAGTGCTGTCCAAAAACGGGAAATCTCTGTTTTACTGCATGTTATACTGAACCATGCCAAAATGTGTTGTTTTACACTAATCTGCAGATTTTTGACAAGAAAGTCTGTTATATTTATGAAATTGATGAGTTTTTACTGAAAGTTGTGTTTATCTGCTTAATTCACTACCTGCAGCGTTTCTGCTCATTTGGGTCGAGTGCTGTCCAAAAAACGGGAAATCTCTGTTTTGCTGCATGTTTACTGAATGATGCCAAAATGTCTTGTTTTACACTAATCTGCTGATTTTTGGTAAGAAACTCTGTTATATTTATGAAACTGATGAGTTTTTACTGAAAGTTGTGTCTTTCTGCTTAATTCATGAGGCTACCTGCAGCGTTTCTGCTCATTTGGGTCAAGTGCTGTCCAAAAACGGGAAATGTCTGTTTTACTGCATGTTATACTGAATCATGCCAAAATGGGTTGTTTTACACTAATCTGCTGATTTTTTGGCAAGAGAGTCTGAATCATGCCAAAATGTGTTGTTTTACACTAATCTGCTGATTTTTGGCAAGAAACTCTGTTATATTCATAAAATTGATGAGTTTTTACTGAAAGTTGTGTCTTTCTGCTGAATTCACTACCTGCAGCATTTCTGCTTATTTGGGTCAAGTGCTGTCCAAAAACAGGAAATCTCTGTTTTACTGCATGTTAACTGAATCATGCCAAAATGGGTTGTTTTACACTAATCTGCTGGTTTTTTGGCAAGAGAGTCTGAATCATGCCAAAATGTGTTGTTTACACTAGTCTGCTGATTTTTGGCAGAAAATCTGTTATATTTATGAAATTGATGAATTTTTACTGAGAAATTGTGTCTTTCTGCTTAATTCACTACCTGCAGCGTTTCTGCTCATTTGGCCACAAGTGCTGTCGAAAAAAGGGGAAATCTATGTTTTACTGCATGTTATACTGAATCATGCCAAAATGTGTTGTTTTACACTAATCTGCTGATTTTTTGGCAAGAATATCTGCTAAATTTATGAAATTGATGAGTTTTTACTGAAAGTTGTGTCGTTCTGCTTAATTCACTACCTGCAGCGTTTCTGCTCATTTGGCCACAAGTGCTGTCCAAAAACGGGAAATCTCTGTTTTACTGCATGTTATACTGAACCATGCCAGAATGTATTGTTTTACACTAATCTGCTGGTTTTGGGGCAAGAAAATCTGCTAAATTTATGAAATTGATTAGTTTTTACTGAAAGTTGTGTTTATCTGCTTAATTCACTACATGCAGCGTTTCTGCTAATGTGGCCACAAGTGCTGTCCAAAAAACGGGAAATCTCTGTTTTACTGCATGTTATACTGAATCATGCCAAAATTTGTTGTTTTACACGAATCTGTAGATATTTGGCAAGACAATCTGTTATATTTATGAAATTGATGAGTTTTTACTGAAGGTTGTTTTTTTCTGTTTAATTCACTACCTGCAGCGTTTCTGCTCATTTGGCCACAAGTGCTGTCCAAAAACGGGAAATCTCTGTTTTACTGCATGTTTACTGAACCATGCCAAAATGTGTTGTTTTACACTAATCTGCTGATTCTTTGGCAAGAAAATCTGCTAAATTTATTAAATTGATGAGTTTTTACTGAAAGTTGTGTCTTTCTGCTTAATTCACTACCTGCAGCGTTTCTGCTCATTTGGCCACAAGTGCTGTCAAAAAGGGGAAATCTCTGTTTTATTGCATGTTATACTGAATCATGCCAAAATGTGTTGTTTTACACTAATCTGCAGATATTTGTCAAGACAATCTGTTATATTTATGAAATTGATGAGTTTTTACTGAAAGTTGTGTTTTTCTGTTTAATTCACTACCTGCAGCGTTTCTGGTCATTTGGGTCAAGTGCTGTCCAAAAATGGGAAATCTCTGTTTTACTGCATGTTATACTGAACCATGCCAAAATGTGTTGTTTTACACTAATCTGCTGATTTTTGCCAAGAAAGTCTGTTATATTTATGAAATTGATGAGTTTTTACTAAAAGTTGTGTTTATCTGCTTAATTCACTACCTGCAGCGTTTCTGCTCATTTGGCCACAAGTGCTGTCCAAAAACGGGAAATCTCTGTTTTACTGCATGTTTACTGAACCATGCCAAAATGTGTTGTTTTACACTAATCTGCTGATTCTTTGGCAAGAAAATCTGCTAAATTTATTAAATTGATGAGTTTTTACTGAAAGTTGTGTCTTTCTGCTTAATTCACTACCTGCAGCGTTTCTGCTCATTTGGCCACAAGTGCTGTCAAAAAGGGGAAATCTCTGTTTTATTGCATGTTATACTGAATCATGCCAAAATGTGTTGTTTTACACTAATCTGTAGATATTTGTCAAGACAATCTGTTATATTTATGAAATTGATGAGTTTTTACTGAAAGTTGTGTTTTTCTGTTTAATTCACTACCTGCAGCGTTTCTGGTCATTTGGGTCAAGTGCTGTCCAAAAATGGGAAATCTCTGTTTTACTGCATGTTATACTGAACCATGCCAAAATGTGTTGTTTTACACTAATCTGCTGATTTTTGACAAGAAAGTCTGTTATATTTATGAAATTGATGAGTTTTTACTAAAAGTTGTGTTTATCTGCTTAATTCACTACCTGCAGCGTTTCTGCTCATTTGGCCACAAGTGCTGTCCAAAAACGGAAAATATATGTTTTACTGCATGTTATACTGAATCATGCCAAAATGTGTTGTTTTACACTAATCTGCAGATTTTTGGCAAGAAAGTCTGTTATATTTATGAAATTGATGAGTTTTTACTGAAAGTTGTGTCTTTCTGCTTAATTCACCACCTGCAGCGTTTCTGCTCATTTGGCCACAAGTGCTGTCCAAAAAACGGGAAATCCTTTTTCCATCCATTACGAAAGGAGAGGAGATTATTCTTTCCCACAATTCACGCCGCAACAGCTTTTATAAACAGCGCGTATTCCGACTGGTTCTGAATTCAACTGAATAATGACGAACAAATCCCACAGACCATGTGAGTTCCCTCTGCTGTTCATCCTTGATAAAGTTTACCAAAACCTGCCTTAACTTTCCAGCAGTCTGATTCTCTGAAGAGAGCAGGATATGAGACATATGATGTTGATTCTGTTTTAAACTTGGTTCAATATGAATCATTTGTACTCTATTAGATTGTGGTCTTGACAGTTTGTGCCTTTCTTTCCTTCAGTTCATTTATTTTCATGCACTGATTGGTGTTCATGATGATAATGAGAGGACAGATTTATTTAAATCCTCACTTCCAACATCGGTTATTCAGATGCAGTTTTTACCAGGTTATTGTGTTCAATGTTGTCTGAAAGGAACAACATTGTCATGATGCATGATGCGTCTTTTGTAGTCCACCTTCGGAAAATTGTAGTTTAACCGCAGCAGTAACATCCGCCGTCACATGATGACGAAGCGTAGTGAAAGTGTAGTCGGATTCTGTCTGCACGGCAGTATTCCTTTCCTAATCATTCTGAATTCTCCTTTCTCCTTTCCTTAACCTCATGACGTTTTCCATCAGGGTTAAGGAAAAGTAGATAGGAAAGGGCTTAGGAGGTGACTATTCGACTGCAGCCTTGATCTTGATAGCCTGCACCTGTAGAGCACTTTATTACCCCAAGAGACTCCCAATGGGGCTGGAGAACGGAACTGGTCTGTGGCCAATCAGAGTAGAGAGGGCACACCTGGAAGTGGGAGAACGCCGGAAGGAGCACAAATGGGGTCACACCGACAGGACGCAACATGAGGAGCAGCCGAGCAGAGTCCAGCTGAGAAGGAAAGTCCAGAGTGTTACGACGCGCCCTTACAACAGCGGCAGAGTGAGGAGCTCTGCCTGCCGCGTAAGTATTCTTCACTGTAGTAGCACTCTGGCTTACGAGGAAGAGGTCACTCTGCTTGTATTACGTTGTGCACCCCCACTGCCACTGTTTCCTTCTTAATTACAGGTGTCCTTGGCTGAGTTCCTGTCTGTCACTGGAGGAGCAAGGGATGAGGAAGGACCCTAACTGCTGGCTGGCATTTTAACCCTTTTTAATAGACTTTGCATCATGTAGAGGACAGTTGCCTGCTCCATTTTAAACCCACCTGCTTGTGTTTTAAAATAAGTTTTTAATTAAAAAAAAATCTGGTATTAACAGCAATCTTATTGTCGTCTCCTTGGTTTTAACTTGCTGCTCACCACTTGATTTTAAAGGACCAATTCAGAGGTTTTTTTTTTTTTTTTTTTTTTAATATTTTCATTTTAATATATTTAACCACCATTACATTACCATGAACGTAGGGAAGTGCTGGGTACTTACAGGTAAAGTAGAGGGTAGCTACCCAGTAAGTAAAGCCAACAAGTGTGCACTTTATAATCAAGCCCAGTTCCAGATGTTGACCAGTAGTTACAGTAAAGTAGTGGGTAGCTACACAGGAAGTAAAACCAACAAGTCATCACTTTATAATCCTGCCCGGTTCCAGATGTTGACCAGTAGTTACAGTAAAGTAGAGGGTAGTTACACAGTAAGTAAAGCCAACAACTGAGCACTTTATAATCAAGCCCAGTTCCAGATGTTGACCAGTAGTTACAGTAAAGTAGTGGGTAGTTACACAGGAAGTAAAGCCAACAAGTCTTCACTTTATAATCCAGCCCAGTTCCAGATGTTGACCAGTAGTTACAGTAAAGTAGTGGGTAGCTGCACAGGAAGTAAAGCCAACAAGTGAGCACTTTATAATCCAGCCCGGTTCCAGATGTTGACCAGTAGTTACAGTAAAGTAGAGGGTAGTTACACAGGAAGTAAAGCCAACAAGTCTTCACTTTATAATCCAGCCCAGTTCCAGATGTTGACCAGTAGTTACAGTAAAGTAGCGGGTAGCTGCACAGGAAGTAAAGCCAACAAGTGAGCACTTTATAATCCAGCCCGGTTCCAGATGTTGACCAGTAGTTACAGTAAAGTAGAGGGTAGTTACACAGTAAGTAAAGCCAACAAGTCTTCACTTTATAATCCAGCCCGGTTCCAGATGTTGACCAGTAGTTACAGTAAAGTAGTGGGTAGTTACACAGTAAGTAAAGCCAACAAGTCTTCACTTTATAATCCAGCCCGGTTCCAGATGTTGACCAGTAGTTACAGTAAAGTAGAGGGTAGTTACACAGTAAGTAAAGCCAACAAGTCTTCACTTTATAATCCAGCCCGGTTCCAGATGTTGATCAGTAGTTACAGTAAAGTAGAGGGTAGTTACCAGGAAGTAAAGCCAACAAGTGAGCACTTTATAATCCAGCCCGGTTCCAGATGTTGACCAGTAGTTACAGTAAGGTAGTGGGTAGTTACACAGTAAGTAAAGCCAACAAGTGAGCACTTTATAATCCAGCCCGGTTCCAGATGTTGACCAGTAGTTACAGTAAAGTAGAGGGTAGTTACACAGTAAGTAAACCCAACAAGTGAGCACTTTATAATCCAGCCCGGTTCCAGATGTTGACCAGTAGTTACAGTAAAGTAGAGGGTAGTTACACAGTAAGTAAAGCCATCAAGTGAGTACTTTATAATACATCAACACATCAAGGTATACATAGCAAAAGCGTACCAGGAAAATTACACAGTCCTGATAAGTTCATGGTAAGACACCGGAAACTACACTGTAAGACTCCAGGACTTACACTGTAAGACGCGAGCGTAACTACCCCATAAATACCGCAGAATATCATAGTACATGTGTGAATATCATAGTACATGTGTGAGAGTTACCCCAACAGTTGAGGAAACTACACTGTAAGAGACGGGAAACTACACTGTTAGACGCGGGCTGTAATCTAAAGTGCTACCAATCTATGTTATACTGCATGTTTATACTGAATCATGCCAAAATGTGTTGTTTTACACTAATCTGCTGATTTTTGGCAAGAAAGTCTGTTATATATATGAAATTGATGAGTTTTTACTGAAAGTTGTGTTTATCTGCTTAATTCACTACCTGCAGCGTTTCTGCTCATTTCGATCAATCAATCAATCTTTATTTGTATAGCGCCTATTCATAACAAGTGTTATCTCAAGACGCTTCACAATAGAGCATAAAGCTCTCCATTTTATGGATTCATATATATGCATAGATACATATATACATATGAAATACACATATACATATATATACAAATATATCCATCCAACACCAACATGAATCCATATAGCCAATCATGAATCCCTCCATCATGGCGGCAAGAAAAAACCTTCTGTTAAGCAGCAGGAAATCTTGAATGTGGATCCCAGTCTCATGATGAACAGCAAATCCACACCATGCTGTGATGGGTGTGAGGGCAAAGGAAGGGAAGTAAGAGGAGACAAGTGGACTAAAGTAAGAACTAAAGTTAGGGACAGGTCCATGAACCATTGACCTGTCATCTGATTTATTAGAGGTTAGCCTCTTGAGATGCTACATCTCATTTTCAGGAGGGTCCTCATGTCTGAATGGTAGTGGTGATCATTTTATAGAAGTATAATCAATGATATTCTTACTGAAAATAAGAATTTATGGTAGTGACAAACTCATGGGTGCCCAGACCACAAGTGCATCCCAACCATATGTGTCTCTGTTCAGTATAAATGTGTTAAAGGCCTCTTGAGATGTGACATCCCATTTTCAGAGGGACCTCATGACTATGTGGTAATAAAAAATATATACTGTAGATGTATCGATCATGGATATGGAGATCATGCTAATATCTACATGAACAGCTATAATGATAATGGGAATGGAGTGTTCCTAATAAAATGGCCAACTATGTGTCATGTCTATAACTGTAGTTTCGAGGCTTCGTGACTCCACAGCAGCAGGCAGTCTACACCAAGGATCCCAGGCCACCTACAAGACAAGAGCCAGAGACGAGTACAGGAGCAAACAAACGGGGCAAAAGCAGATGCTGAGAGAGAGTGAGAGAGTGATAGAGCCCATTGTGCCAGATCCCCCCCCCCCCCCAGCAGTCTAGGCCTATTACATCTAAACTATGAGTCCAATTTATGAACTAATTTCTAAACTATAAGCTGGTCCCTAACTGAAAGCTTTATCAAAGAGGAATGTTTCAAGTCTAACCTTAAAGGTAGAGAGAGTGTCAGCCTCCCGAACTGTGGTCGGTAAATTGTTCCAGAGAAGAGGAGCCTGATAACTGAAGGCTCTACCTCCCATACTACTTTTGGCGATTGATGGTACCACAAGTAGGCCAGCATTTTGGGAGCGCAATGTTCTAGAGGGGTTGTACGGCACTATAAGCTCTTTAAGATAGACTGGTGCCTGTCCACTGAGAGCTTTATAGGTGAGGAGAAGAATCTTGAATTCTAATCTATATTTCATGGGAAGCCAATGCAGAGAAGCTAATACAGGAGTAATGTGGTCTCTTCTCCTCGTTCTAGTCAGCACACGTGCTGCAGCATTTTGGACCAGCTGAAGCGTCTTAAGTGACTTGCTGGGACAGCCTGAAAGCAGAGAATTACAATAGCCCAGTCTAGAGGTAACAAAAGCATGGACTAGCTTTTCAGCATCACTCTGGGACAGGATAGGCCTGATTTTAGCGATGTTACAAAGATGAAAAAAGGCTGTTTTTGAAATGTGCTTTATGTGAGAGTTAAAGGATAAATCCTGATCAAATAGCACTCCTAGATTTCTAAGAGTTGTGCTTGGTGCCAGGCTAATGCCATCTATGGCAGTTAAATCACTGCGCTTGGTCTTCTCTGATGAATCATCAAGTGCCATCCAAGCCCTCCTCCAGACCTCCTTGACTCGCCGAATATGAGCACCCACGGAGGGAACAGCGACCTCTCTCTCCTGCTCAGGAAACAAAGGGGGTTGGTATCCAAAGCACACTTGGAAAGGAGACATACTTGTGTCAGAACAGGAGAGGGCGTTGTGGGCGTATTCCACCCAAGGCAGATGGTCACTCCAAGACATCGGGTGGTGAGCTGCCACACAGCGCAAGGCGCTTTCCACATCCTGGTTGTACCGCTCAGTCTGGCCGTTGGTCTGTGGGTGAAAACCCGAGGAAAGGCTGACTGCTGCGTCCAAGGCCTGGCAGAACTCCCTCCAGACTCGAGATGAAAACTGGGGACCTCGGTCGGAGACTATGTCCTGAGGGATGCCATGCAACTTAAAAACATGGTTAACCAGAAGAGTAGCTGTCTCAAGGGCTGTAGGCAGCTTGGGCAGTGGAACGTGGTAGACCATCTTAGAGAACCGGTCCACTATGGTGAGGATGACTGTATTACCTTGGGAGGGAGGGAGGCCAGTGACAAAGTCAACCGCTACGTGGGACCAAGGGCGACTAGGAACCGGCAGGGGGCGCAGCAGACCAGCAGGTGGCTTATGGGAGGCCTTTCCCCGGGCACAGACTGAGCAGGCAGTCACAAACTCTCGGGTGTCCTTAGCCATGGAAGGCCACCAGAATCTCTGCCGAAGGAAAAAGAGTGATCGGTTAATGCCAGAATGACAGGCGAGTTTAGAGGAGTGTCCCTACTGCAAAACCTTGGATCTGGATGAATCTGGGACAAACAGCTCATTGGGAGGACCAGTTCCGGGATCGGGGTGACGTGTTTGGGCGTCTCTGACCACTTGCTCAATTTTCCCACTGCGTAGCTCCAAGGATGCAGGAAGGAGGAAGAATAGTTGACGGCTCCTCAGACTCTGTCGGGGGGAATACACCCGGGAGAGGGCGTCAGGTTTCACATTCTTGGATCAGGGTCGATAAGAGATGGTGAAGTTGAATCGGCTGAGAAAAAGGGACCACCTGGCCTGTCGTGGGTTTAGCCGCTTCGCTGTCCTGAGAAAAGTCAAGTTTTTATGGTCCGTCCAGATGATAAAGGGCTTCTCCACACCCTATAGCCAGTGTCTCCACTCTTGCAGAGCTCCCACCACCGCCAAAAGTTCTTGGATGCCCACGTTGTAATTTTGTTCTGCGGGGGAAAGGCGACGAGAGAAAAAAGCACAGGGGTGCAATTTGTTGGTAGTGGGGTCCCGTTGAGAGAGGATGGCTCCAATTCCGGATTCAGAGGCATCCATTTCAACCACAAACTGGAGAGAGGAGTTAGGATGTAGGAGGACAGGGGCAGTGGTGAAAAGTCTTTTTAGTTCCTGGAATGCTAGTTTAACTTCTTCTGACAAGATGAATGGAATCTTAGTAGAGGTTACTTGAGTGAGGGGTCTAGCTACTCCACTATAATTCCGGATGAACCTCCGGTAAAAGTTGGCAAAACCCAGAAAACGTTGAAGCTCCTTGTGGGTGGTAGGGGTGGGCCAACTGGTTACTGCCTGAATTTTATTGGGATCTGGACGTAGCTGACCTGACTCAATAATGTAACCTAAGAAGCTTACTCTAGAGGCATGGAATTTGCATTTCTCAGGCTTAACATAAAGACGGTTCTCTAGGAGGCGTTGGAGGACGAAGCGAAGGTGTTGTTTGTGTTCGTCTATGTTCTTAGAGAAAATCAGGATGTCATCTAGATAAATGAACACAAACTTATTCAAAATGTCCCGAAAGATATCATTCATAAATGATTGGAAAACTGCAGGGGCGTTAGTGAGACCGAATGGCATGACCAAATACTCAAAGTGGCCCATGGGAGTATTAAACGCAGTTTTCCATTCATCTCCCTCTCTGATGCGAATAAGGTGATAAGCGTTGCGTAAATCGAGCTTGGAAAAGACCTTAGCGTTACAGAGAGGTTCAAAAGAGGGGTCAGTGAGAGGGATGGGTGACATATCCTCAATGGTTATCTCATTAAGACCACGAAAATCAATACAGAGGAAGTGTGAGGAATCCTTCTTGCCCACAAAGGAAAATCCCGCCCCTACAGGAGACGAGGAAGGCCGGATTAACCCGGAAGCTAATGACTCAGAGATGTAGTCCTGCATGGCCTCTTTTTCGGGACGAGAAAGGTTGTAAAGTCTGCTAGAAGGTAAAGGGGCTCCTGGGAGCAAATTAATGGCGCAGTCATAAGGACGGTGAGGAGGCAGAGTTTTGGCTATATCCTTACTGAAAACCTGTGCTAAATCATGATAGCATGACGGAACGGAAGTAAGGTCAGGAGGTGAATGTGCAAGGGGAGGTGAAGAAAAGACTGCAGCCGACTGAAGGCAAAAAGCGTGACAATGAGTGCTCCAACTGACTATGGAGGAAGTGGCCCAGTTAATATGGGGACTGTGGACTTTGAACCAGGGTAACCTGAGAATAACTGGGGAACTGGGAGACGAAATGACGAAAAATTTAATTTTCTCAGAATGATTGCCCGAAAGTAATAATGTGAGAGGAACTGTCTCAAATTTAACCTCAGAAATCACTGGCCCATCTAACGCCAAAACCTGTTTAGCCTGAGAAAGCGAAGCTGTGGGTATGTTATGAGCTCTGACAAATTCCTCATCAATAAAATTATCATCTGCACCAGAATCTAAAAAGACAGAGGCTTTGATTACTGAAGAGGGAAAACTAAGTGAAGCTGAAAATGTGGATCTGAGGGAAGGGCTAGAAGGATTGGACGTCTGACTCACCATTACGCCCTTGTCTAATGGTGAGTCCTGTCTTTTGGCAGCAGGGGACAAGACTGAAGAGAGTGCTCTTCTCCTCCACAGTAAAGGCACAGGTTTTCCGCCTTGCGTCTTCTTCTCTCCTTTGAACTTAATCGTGTACTTCCCAGCTGCATGGGTTCCTCCGAGTCAATAGGGGGAGTTAAAGTTGAATGTTCTGGGTAAACTGGAGCAGAGCGAGCAGTGGGAATTGGATGACCGGAAGAGGGAGTGTGTCGGTGAGTCCCCGCAGCCCTCTCCCTGCTTCTCTCTCTCAACCTGCCATCTATCTTAATGGCTAAATCAAAAAGGCCCTGAAGCGTGTCTGGTTCATCCCGAGTGGCCAACTCATCCTTATCCCAGATTGAGACCCCTGGGATAAGGCTAATAGCCGTTTAGCTGCGTCCTGGCCTGATACGGGGTGATCAAAAGCCTTACGTAATTGGGCGGAAAAGGTATCAAATGAAGTAAGTACACTAGAACCCCCCTCCCATAAGCCATTTGGCTGCATTCCCCCTAAGAAGGTTAATTGTGTAAGCTACTTTGGCATCATCAGAAGCATAACTAAGAGGTTGGAGCTTAAAAACCAGACTACAATTAAATAAAAAATTGTCTACAAGAGCCAAAATCTCCATAAAAAGGTTCTGGTTGAGCTACAAATGGTTCCCTAACGTGAACTTCTCATTCAGGAATGCGCTGCCAGGTGGCTGCAAATTGTAGTAGCTCTGTCTTAACTTTTGGGATTTTTTGTAATATATACATCTTTTTTAATACATTAGCTGTAATTTTTGGTTTGCCCAAGAGGATTTCTGACACTGGTTCAGAGGCTGTGCTACACGGGAGATTTTCTGGATATTTTTTTACTTTTTCAAGACTTGTTATGCTGGGTCTCCATGGCAACGAGACTTGTTTACCACTGCGATCAACTGATAATGCTCTCCGAACTCAAGATCATCAGTGAAATATCACCTCAAATCCCAATGGAGTTGATAAGAAAGAGAAGAGGATGCAGGGCAGGAGTGAGGCAGAGAAAAAAACGGTGGAGATTTAAACCGTTTCTTCCAACTGTTGTGATGGGTAACGTAAGATCGCTAGCTAACAAAATTGACGAGCTCCGGGTGCTAACCAGGTCTCAGAAAGAATACAGAGAATGCAGTATTATGTGCTTCACTGAGACATGGTTGCATGAACACATCCCAGACTGTAATGCGTCTGTACACGGCTTCATGACGGTCCGTGCAGACCGCAACAACCAACTCAGCGGAAATCTAAAGGGAGGTGGAACTGCAGTGCTGGTTAACCAGCGTTGGTGTCATCCTGGACATGTCACTGTTAAAGAGAAGATCTGCACAAGAGACATTGAACTGCTAGCTGTGAGTTTTCGCCCATATTATTTACCCAGAGAGTTCAGATGTGTTATTCTGGAAGCAGTTTATATAATACCTGGTACCGCCCCTGACGCAGCCTGTGATGTTATTAACTCTGTAATTGCCAGGCTTCAAACACAACATCCAAACGCTTTTGTGGCGATCTCTGGAGATTTTAACATCTCCCTCTCTGCAACTCTACCAACATTCCACCAGTTGGTTAGCTGCTCCAGAAAACAAAACATTGGACTTATTCTATGCTAATATTAAAAATGCATACAGCGCCTCTGCCCTGCCACCTTTAGGAAGATCTGACCATAATCTGGTTCTCCTCACCTCCTCCTACAAGCCCATCGTTCAGCAACAACCAATCATCAGAAAGACTATTAAAACCTGGTCTAATGAAGCTGAAGATGCTCTGAGAGGGTGCTTCGAGGCTACAGACTGGAGTGTCCTCTGTGAACCGCATGGAGATGACATCAACACCTTGACTGAGTGTGTGACAGATTATATAAACTTCTGTGTGGACTGCATCATTCCAACAAGAACAGTGAGGTGCTTACCCAATAACAAACCCTGGATCACCAGTGACCTGAAAAAGCTGCTGAACATCAAAAAGAAAGCCTTCAGGGATGGAGACAGGGAGTTATTGAAGTCAACACAAAAACAACTGAAAACACAAATGAAGAAGTGCAAGGAGGACTACAGGAAAAGGTTGGAAAGTCAGCTTCAGCAAAACAACGTGAGGGATGTGTGGTCAGGAATGAAGAAGATCACTGGCTTCAAGATAAAGGGGGATCAAACTGACGGAGGTCTGGACAAAGCTAATGAACTGAGCATGTTCTTCAATAGGTTCAGCTCACCTCCTGCCTCTAACCCAACAGGCCACACACCCTCCCTGAACCCACAGCTTTCCTGTCACTGCCCCACTCTGTCACCCTGCAGCTCAGTCAAGGACATGGATAAAGCCTCATCTCTATCCAAATCAGGACTTCCTGAAACCTCCGCTGGCTCCTCCTCCACTTTGTCTGTCTCCTGTAATCAAGTCAAGAAACAACTGGAGAAACTGAACCAGAACAAGGCAGCAGGTCCAGATGGTGTCAGTCCCAGAGTTCTCAAGACCTGCTCAAAACAGTTATGTCCGATTCTTCAGCACCTGTTCAACACCAGCCTGAGTCAGAAAAGAATTCTGGTGCTGTGGAAAACATCCTGCCTTCTTCCAGTGCCTAAAAAACCACAACCTGCTGAACCAAATGACTACAGACCAGTTGCCCTGACATCTCACATCATGAAAGTCCTGGAGAGATTCCTACTGGCTCACCTCAACAAGCAGGTGAACACCTTTCACTGAATAATTTTGTGTCTGAGAAGGTGGTCAGCAGCACTGGAACACCACAAGGAACTGTAATTTCACCATTCCTCTGCATGTTGTACACCTCAGACTTCCAGTACAACTCTGAGTCATGTCATCTGCAGAAATACTCTGATGACTCCGCAGTTATTGGGTGTATCAGTGATGGACAGGAAGCAGAGTACCGAGGACTGGTTGGTCAGTTTGTAAAATGGTGCGGTAACAATCATCTCATCTTGAATACCAACAAAACAAGAGATGATTGTTGACTTCAAGACGAACAAGAATACACATAGATGTGTTTTCCATCCTGGGAAAGGAGGTGGAGGAATACAAGTACCTTGGAGTTCAGCTGGACAAAAGACTTGAGTGGAAATGCGACTCTGAGTACATCTACAAGAAAGGTCTGAGCAGACTCTACTTCTTAAGGAAGCTGAGATTTTTCAATGTCTGTAGCAAAATGTTGTACATCTTCTATAAGTCTGTTGTTGAAAGTGCAATCAGCTTCGCAGCGATCTGCTGGGGCAGCAGCATCAGAACCAGAGACTTGAAGAGAATCACCAAACTGAACCCAAGAAAGCTGCTTCTGTGCTTGGAGTAACTCTTGAGCCGCTGGAGCTGATCGTCCAAAAAAGAAGAGTGCACAAGCTGATGAAGATAATGGAAGACTCTTCACACCCTCTCCACAACACGGTGATGAGAAGAGTGTGTTCAGTGAGAGGCTTCTTCAGGTCCGATGTAAGACTGAGAGGTACAGAAGATCATTCCTGCCAGCAGCCATCAGCCTCATGAACAAAGTCCAGAATTCAATTATTGTTATTATTATTGTTATTACCATTATTATTATTATTATTGAACACAATCTGAACTACTACAATCCTGAATTTCCCTTTGGGATAAAAAAGTATTTTTCATTTCATTTCATTTCATTTTTCATTTCATTTTCATTTCATTTTCATTTTCATTTTCATTTTCATTTCATTTTCATTTCATTTCAACCAAACCCTGAGAGAGAGCAACAGGGGAAGAAGCAGGCGAAGCACTAACCTCTGCAGTCGGGGGAGACTGAGCTGAGTGTTAATATGCTGCACCTGGCGTGCAATCTCCTCCAGCGTGCCTGTAACTCCCTTCAACAGGGTGTCATGTTGCCCCAGAAGTGTTCCATGTGAAACCAGGGCTTCCTTAATCTGATCCATCCTCGCGGACTCCATGAAAGAGGCCGGCTGATTCTGTTAGGTGTTCGTTTTACTGATGGACCCAGAGCAGAGGCAGAGATCAGATCAAAGGTGAAAGCCAAGGTTTATTTACAAAGGGTGACAAAACGTGATATGTACAAAGGTGGTGGCGTTGGCAGGAGCTCGTGGAGACCTGGAAAAAACAGAGGAGAAGTTCTGGTTAGATTTCAGACAGAAACGAACAACAAATCCAAACTGCACCATAAATTCAAGAAAGAGAAAATCCTCAGAGTGAGGAGAGAAGGCTTAAGGCCAGCACAAACTGTGTTGAATGAACCACAAACTTATGTAATCAGCCGGCGAGGAGAAGAGTGAGCCACCGGCTTAAATAGGGAGAAGATCATCAGGGCAATCAGGAACAGGTGAGGATCACAGAGGAGAGCAGCTCCAAGGCGCCGCCCACTCCAGTTGCCCCGGAGAGGTGAGAGAGGGAAAGCAGCCCCACAGCGCCACTCACATTAGGTGCCCAGGAGAAGTGCAGGAAGAGGAGAGAGAAGATAACCTGAGAGGGGAGGGAGAGAGGAGCAAAACTGGAGGACTAGCGTGCAGTCCTCACAATTAATGCTTTAATCATTATAAAGCTATACAAATGCAATGGCATGCATTTTTCAAGGATCAATTCTACCAAATGTTTCTAGGAACAAAGCAAGCAATGTCTGTAGCGTCTATGGCAGGGGGCATAGGAAAGCAGTGGGAGGTCCTGGTTGGGGGAGGAAGGGCACAAAAGCAAGTACTGTATAGAAAGATCTGATGCTTATCTCAAACAAGTAGTCCAATGAAAACTGAAATAAAAGACCAACCACACAGATTTTGCTATTAAGCATCTCAGAAAGATCAAAATCACATAAGCACTACTTCTTTCTACGACCTGTCATTGCAATGTACATATTGTGCTGTAAATATTTTGTTGATTCCAGTCAGTAAAATAATAAAAGACAATTGATTTAGCCACAACTGATGTAAACTTGTTGTTCTATTACTGTACAAACTTCAATTTCAGTGTTTGATGAGGCAAATAACTGTGCCATGTGCTCAGTGACAAAACCTCCTGGCCCTGGTACAGCTCTGACAAACTGGGTGAGTTTTGGTTTTTCTACTTTCTTAAATTTCTGACTCAGTACAAGGTTCAACATGAGTAATTTACACCTTGAAATCAATGTATTATTTGCAATGCCTCATTTATGGATCCAGTGTGACGTGTGTGCAAGGTGGTTTCATGAACAGTGCCTTGAAATGTCTACAGAAGAGATAGGAAAGGCAAGAGCAGGCCCCTGGAACTGTGCTCTGTGCCAATAATCCAGTCTTTCCAACGGAGAGCCTTGAACCCTGCAGTTATTGTAATGACAGGAGTGGATGACAAGGCAAAAGACTAACAACTGTTCATTTGTTGTGAAATAAATGTAACATATGTATATCTATATATATATATATATATATATATATATATATAGATATATATATATACATATTTATATATATGTATATATGTATATATATTCATATGAATGTGTTCTAAATTTGGAGTGACATTAAAGAGCTATTAAAAATACATGCCAAAGTTATACTGTCTTGTAATAAACTCAAGTCTACCTGGGAAAGTACCTTGAATTTTTTTGCCAAAATGTATGTCATTTTGACTAAAAGGTCTCACATGTCTGATTTTGGGGTGCTCTGAATCAATAGCGCTACAGTAATATTGTCTAAAAATAAGCAAAGAGGTACGTGAAAATATACTTTAGAATATTCTGTTTGACTTTGCAGATCATGGTATAGTTTTGATTTTTAAGGTTTTTTAGTATGTCAAAATGGGCCTCAAATGCCTGATTTCAGTGTGCTCTCAATCAAAAATGCTACTGGAAATGAGCACAGAGGTACCTGAGAAAGTATTTTACAATATTCTGTTCAATGATAGTACAATTTTGATTTTTTAAGATATTTTCAATATTTGCCATTTATAAAAATGAGCCTCAAATGCCTGTTGTTGAAACGCTGTCAATCAATAATGCTACAGTTAAAATGTATGGAAATAATCACAGATGTACCTGAGAACGTGCTTTACAATATTCTGTTGGACTTTACAGATCATAGTACAATTTAGATTTTTTATGATTTTTTTCAATATTTGTCATTTATAAAAATGAGCCTCAAATGCCTGTTGTTAAAACGCTCTCACGAATTTTTCTACAGTTAAATTATCTGGAAAAAAAAGCACAGAGGTACCTGAGAATGTACTTTAAAATATCCTGATGAACTGTACAGATCATAGTACAAGTTTGATTTTTTATTATGTTTTTAATATTTGCCATTTATAAAAATGAGCCTCAAATTCCTGTTGTTGAAATGCTCTCAATCAATAATGCTACAGTAAAAATGTCTGGAAATAAGCAAAGAGGTACCTGAGGATGCACTTTAAAATATTCTGTTGAACTTTACAGATATAGTACAGTTTTGATTTTTTATGATTTTCTATATTTGCCATTTATAAAAATGAGCCTCAAATGCCTGTTGTTGAAACGCTATCAATCAATAATGCTACAGTAACATTGTCTAGAAAAAAGCACAGAGGCACCTGAGAATGCACTTTAAAATATCCTGTTGAACTTTACAGATCATAGTACAATTTTGATTTTTTATGATTTTTTTCAATATTATCCATTTATAAAAATGAACCTAAAAAACCTGTTGTTGAAATGCTCTCAATCAATAATGCTATAGTAAAAATGTCTGGAAATAAGCACAGAGGTACCTGAGAATGTACTTTACAATATTCTGTTGGACTTTACAGATATAGTACAATTTAGATTTTTTATGATTTTTTATAATATTTGCCATCCATAAAAATGGACAAGTATCAAAGAGCCTCAGTGTCTGAACCAACTGAGTGGATTAGCAACATGGTTATTGTCAAACAGTTGGAGAAGCTGAGGATTTGCATGGACCCCAAGGCACTTAATCTGGCCTTGAGGAGATCTCACTACATGATGCCAACACTCAAGGATGTGCTGTACAAGCTGCCCAGGGCCCGAGTTTTCACCCTTGTAGATGCACGGGATGCCTTTTTGCAGTGTAAGCTAGATGAGGAAAGCAGCTTCACAACCACATTTTGGACACCGTGGGGTAGGAAGCGCTGGTTAAAGCTGCCTTTCGCGGTGTCTGTGGCCCCGGAAATATACCAGCGAAAGCAACATAAGCTACTGGTAGGGCTCAGTGGGGTAGAACCCATTGCAGATGATATACTTGTGGTGGGGTGTGGGGATACGGATGAAGATGCCGTAAAAGACCATGACGAAAAAATGACAGCACTCATGGACAGGTGCAGAGAGGTCAAGCTAAGACTAAGTCTAAAGAAACTGCAGTTTAGGGTCAAAGAGGTCAAATTTCATGGGCACATTCTGTCAGCAGAGGGGCTCAGAGCAGATACAGAGCAAGTCAGAGCTGTCCAGGACATGCCCCTCCCCACAAACGCAAAAGCAGTGCAAAGACTGAGAGAGTATGTGACTTACCTTGCAAGGTTCACGCTACACCCCTCTAAAGTATGCAAGCCACTACGCAGGCTCCTGGACAAGGATGTCCCATGGCACTGGCTTCCAAAACATGATGCTGCAGTTGCAGAAATCAAGCGTCTTGCCACAGTGGCTCCAATCCTTAACTATTATGACGTGACCAAGCCCGTCATTATACAGAGTGATGCGAGTCAGAAGGCACTGGGCTGGTGTTTGTTACAGGAGGATCAGCCGATATGTTATGCATCACGAGCTCTAACCCCGACAGAACAAAACTATGCTCAAAATGAAAAGGAGTGTTTGAGTATTGTGTTTGCATGCCAACGGTTCCATCATTATCTGTATGGGAGGGAGGAAATTACAGCAGAAACAGATCAAAAGTCTCTCATCTCAATCTTCAGAAAGCCCTTCCTCACAGCCCCGAAACGTCTTCAGGGCATGCTGCTCACGCTGCAGAATTGCAACCTCAAGGTAACTTACAAGCGAGGCCAGGACATGCACATCAGTGACACATTGAGCAGAGCCTCGGTCCCGCCACAAAGGACTGACACCAGATACACAAAACAAACTATCTGTAGCCTGCAGAGGGCGCAGGAGGACACGGAACAGGTAAACCAGGCTGACTACCTAAATGTCAGATCAGAAGACACACTGAGGAAGATGGTGCACTTCAGTTGCTGAAGGTGGCTGTGCTACAGGGATGGCCAGATCACTGGAAGGACACTCCGCTGGCCATCGGGGTATACTGGTCGATCAGAGATGAGATCAGTGCACAAGATGGAGTGCTTTTTAAAAGTCAGCAAGTCACAGTGCCAAAATCGCTGCGTGCAGAAATGTTGAAACGCATTCATGCTAGCCATGTTGGTGGAGATGCTTGCTATAGGCAGGCTAGAGATACGTCCTACTGGCCGAATGTGCGTGGAGAAGTGAAGGACTATGTGAGCCAGTGCTCAGCATGCAATGAATACTCTCATCAACAGCAGCGTGAAACAATGATGTCACATGTGCTACCGACACGGCCATGGCAGATTGTGAGCATGGACTTGTTCAGACGGGTGGGCAAAGACTTTCTGCTCCTTGTTGATCATTACTCAAATTTCTGGGAAATAGAATTGCTCCCAGATCTTTCGGCAGAGACCACAGTGATGCGGTGCAAGGCCCACGGACAGCCTGACAGAGTGATAACATACTGAGGATCACAGTTTGAAGGTGAAACATTCAGAAAGTTTGCAAAGGAATGGGACTTTGAGCATGTTAAATCCTCACCCAGGCATCCACAAGCCAATGGTAAAGCTGAGTCAGCTGTGAAAATGGTAAAGAACCTGTGTAAGAAGGTGGCCTGTGCTGGTAATGACCCGTGGCTGGCTATGCTACAGTGGAGGAACACGCCTACAGAGGGCATGCTTAGTAGCCCAGCACAGAGACTGATGTCTCGTAGACTGAGGACCTCACTTCCATCCAGAGAAACTGTGGGTAAGGCACCAAACTGCCAAGCTCTGGTATGACAGGTCAGGAAGAGAACTGCCTCAGCTGTGTGTTGGCCAGGGTATTAGAATGAAGCCATTGCCTGGGGACAGGACGGGCAGGTGGAAAAGGGGAGTCTGCCTGCAGCAGGTGGGCCCCAGATCATACCTGGTGGATGTTGAAGGGACAAACTATTGGCGGAACAGGGTGGACCTGCGGCCAGCGGAGGTGGGAGAGACTGAGTGCCACCCTGAACAACACAGTGGGCAGCGCAGCAACCCTCCTTTGGAGCAACCCAGAAGTCCACCTCGCAGTGCAGTGGATAAGGTAGTGGACTGTGACATCAGTGCCCAGGAAGCCAGGCCGCCAGGCCAGGCTGGCCCGAACCAGCCCATGGGGGACCCGCCACCCACACCGGGACACAGGACAGCCAGTGACAGACCGGTAAGGGTGTTGAACAGACTGAATCTTTAGATAGGAGAAGTTTTGTTACTATGTGAGTTAAAAAAAAAAAGATAATGAGGAAACAAGCAAGAAGTTATTTTCACTTGAATGTAGGCACCCGTTGAAATTAACAAATATTTGCACCGCAGATTGTGTTCAAGTATGTTAAGTTGCATCTTAAAAGGGGAGATGTTACAGGACTGTTCTATAGGGTTTGCCCCCCCTCTAGTGGTTGAATGTAATTGGTACAGCAAAGCATGGAACAGGAAGTGATGTTGTTTTGTGTGTGAATCTGCCGCTCTTACTCAATACATGTTACAGACTCACGCTATGCCTCCTGTCCGTTTATTTCACACTAACAGACATGGTGGTAAATAAAGCTAATGCTACTTAGCTTCAGTTTTATACGTACCTTCTACTTTCTGCAGCCGCTTGAAGTTTCTGTCGACCCAACTGGACCCGCCGCGGGGTGGTTGTTGATCTTGTTAGCGTCGCCTCAAATCAGCCAATGGCATATCATCTGTTGACCAACCGAAACGGAACCCTGCTTTTCACAGCATCTTCTTTTGGAACAGGTTCTAATGGCCAAGGCAAATT
Organism: Scarus forsteni; assembly: GCA_036419115.1. Classification (NCBI taxonomy): domain Eukaryota; kingdom Metazoa; phylum Chordata; class Actinopteri; order Labriformes; family Labridae; genus Scarus; species Scarus forsteni. Next base: position 409,018 of record JAZDUH010000432.1, on the reverse strand, counting down.
GGAACCGCGCTTTTAACAGCACGTACTCCAATGGCATCCTGCCTTGTCGTCATCACGTTGTTCCGGTATGAAATACCCCCCAGCTGGCCTCTGGACCGGGGGGGGGTTAGATCCGGGTGGGGGTGGGGGGTGGGGGTGGGGGATGGGGATCTCCATGGTCCCTGGAGTCTGGCCGGGGGGCGCTTGGGGCTGGGCCCTCCCCTGCGGGGGTGGATGGGTTGCTCCTGGGCTCGTGGTGCCCATCTCCTGCCCCCCTACGCTCGATCGGGGGCCCGGCGTCTGGCGGGGCCTTTGGGCCTCAGCCCCCTGGGCCCCTGGGGCCCTTACCCCGCAGAGTCGAGTGTCTACCTCCTGCTTCCCCTTGCCTCTTCTCCCGACCCTCTCCTCGGTTGGCGTGCCCCTGGCTCTGTGGCAGGCTGCCTTTGCTCTGTGCTCTCTCGTGGCGCTGGCTGCATGGCGCGGGGGGCCCTCTCAGTGTGCGTCTGGCCCCTAGAGGCAGTGGGGCTACATCTGCACGATCACTCTGCATGATCACTAAACACAAAGCACAACTTAATCTGAATAATCTGCACTTTCAGCCCAACCCCACAGATGCCAATATCTGTGTGTTTATGTATATATATGTTTATGTGTATATATATATATACATCTACAATTGTTGTTGCTGTGCTCATTGTTGCTAACGATCTCTCTAGTTCTTCTCTCCTCAGGTGCTCCTTGTGATTGTAGTGCAAAAGACCTCACGATACGGTTTCTTCTCAGGTTCAGCAGCTGGTTGTTTGGTTCTCCTGTTTATATGCACCTGCTCAGTTAATGTGGTTGTTCTCTACTGTTATTTTGTTGTTTTTCTCTCACTTTTTGTCTGTTTTCTTCCCTCTCTCCTATCTATTAACACCCTTGTTTGGTCAAGCAATAATCTCCCAACTTGGCAATATATGGCGTTGACAAAAACAAAATAAAACAAATAAAAAAGAATTAACAAAAAAACTAATAAAAAGTTTCACTTAAAACAAGGGAAGCCTTTTATACAAACGGCTCCTCTTGGCAAAGTAAATGTGTTCTGCACAATATGGCAGCCAGACCATAATTCTGCTGTTGCAATGCTGGACACGACAAGTTAAAAAAAAAAAAAAAAGAAATGCCCCCCAGCTCAAATATACATTAATTCCACCACTTGAACAACACGTAAACCACACGTAAACAACACGTGAACAACACGTAAATAACACGTAGACAACACGTAGACAATGCATCGATTTTTCATGCGTTCTTTATATGTTGTCTACATGTTGACAACACATAAACCACACATAAATAACGCGTAGACAACGCGTGGGGGTCAACTTGATTTCATGTTTTTATGGGCCCTGTGGCTGGTTTAAACACGCCATAGTCGTAAGTTCCCATTGGCTCCTGAGCAGCAAGTTAAAACCATTTCTGTCAGCATGGGGGGGTTTCAACCACTATTTGAAATGATAAGGAACTTTGTTCTTTGCCAGTGTCTTCCCTTATTGTGTTGCTTATTTGGAAAAAAACATGCACACACACACACACACACTCACGCGTTTATTCATATATATGTATATATGTATATATATATATATATATATATATACATATATATATATATATATATATATATATATATATATATATATATATATATATATATACATACATACTCAACAAAAATATAAACGCAACACTTTTGTTTTTGCTCCCATAATTCATGAGATGGACTCAAAGATCTAAAATTCATTCCAGATAAACAATATTACCATTTCTTTCAAATGTTGTTCACAAATCTGTCTAAATGTTTGATAGTGAGCACTTCTGATTTGCTGAAAAAAACCATCCCACCTCACAGGTGTGCCACATCAATATGCTCATCAGACACCATGATTAGTGCACAGGTGTACCTTAGACTGTCCACAATAAAAGGCCACCCTGAAATGTGCAGTTTTGTCTCACAGCAAAATGCCACAGATGTCGCAAGCATTGAGGGAGCGTGCAATTGGCATGCTGACAGCAGGAATGTCAACCAGATCTGTTGCTCGTGCATTGAATGTTCATTTCTCCACCATAAGCCGTCTCCAAAGGCGTTTCAGAGAATATGGCAGTACATCCAACCGGCCTCACAACAACATTCCACAGGCCACAATTGACAATCTCATAAACTCTATGCGAAGATGTGTTGCACTGCATGAGGCAAATGATGGTCACACCAGATACTGACTGGTTCTGAGTCCCCAGACCCCCAATAAAGCAAAAAAAATGCACATTTCAGGGTGGCCTTTTATTGTGGACAGTCTAAGGCACACCTGTGCACTAATCATGGTGTCAGATGAGCATCTTGATGTGGCACACCTATGAGGTGGGATGGATTATCTCAGCAAAGCAGAAGTGCTTACTATCAAACATTTAGACAGATTTGTGAACAATGTTCGAGAGAAATGGTAATATTGTGTATCTGGAATGAATTTTAGATCTTTGAGTCCATCTCATGAAAAATGGGAGCAAAAACAAAAGTGTTGCGTTTATGTTTTTGTTGAGTATATATATATATATATTCCCAGAATAAAAGTGCCTCCTCTTACTCTGCTATTGCCTTTCTTTGTTCAACAAACATATTTTTTAAAAAAAGAACAATTTAAGAGAGAAAAACTAACTGCAAAGGCTGGCTCCTGATTGGGGGAGCCGCTTTTTTTGTTGTTGTTTTTCTTTCCCTTTTTTTTTTGTCTTGAATCCGCACGTGATTGGTCAATATGTGTGGTGTCGTCACTGTGTCTGTGCTTAGTGCGTTGAGCGCGGGTTCTTTATGTGTTGTCAACACGTAGACAACACGTACAGAACACGTGAAAATTGGACGTGTTGTCTACGTGTTATTTACATGTTGTTCACGTGTTGTTTACGTGTGGTTTAGGTGTTGTTCACGTGGTAGAATTCATGTATATTTGAGCTGGGGGGCATTCCATATCCCGGTTCAGGTCCCAGTCTGTGCAAGAGACGTTTTTTTGGTACATGTGTTTGTGCAGAAAGACATTGCAGCAGTGGAAAGTCTCCTGATTTTACATGTTTTGTTCAGACATGCTGTGAAATAATTCAAAACTTTGTTACATGCATACATACATTCATACATACATACATATACATACATACATACATACATATACATACATGCATATATATATTCACTATTTAACTCTGAATTGCTGCAAGTGCTGCAAAAGCAATTAGACACAGATGAGGAAACAGATGGAAAGCATGTAGTTTATGTGGTTTTCCTCTCAGAGGACAGATGGTTTGAGAGGGGGGTAAAAGAAGCCATTCATGTCAAACTAGAACAGCCATCTTTAAACAGAGGAGGGGGCCTCAGACATCACTTATCTCCCACATACAATGCTGTCTTTGGAGCCCTCCCAAGGAGGCACAGCCGTCGTCCACACCGTCAGCCAGGTGACCCTGACGACTCTCATAGGAGAGCCGGGGGTGAACAACTGCCCAGCAGGGCTATTGTCCCCCTTTAACACCTAACGAGCCGCTGGGTCAGTCACATAATGGCTTGTTTTTGTGCTTTGCTACCTCCCTCCTGGCATAAATATCCTTACTCCCCACCAGGATCTTTGGAACTGAAGAAGCTTCTTGGATGAGAGGCGAAACGTTTTCCACTCATACGAGCTTGGTCCAGTTGACACGATTTACGCTTTGATTGACATGAGTCGTGGCCTGGATGACTGAGAATATCCACAGATTTATGACAAGTTGTTGAAGTGATGTGATGAATGTCTTATATCTGGCGTAAAGTATCTTGAAGATATTGCTGATCAAAAATGGCAAAAAAAAAAAAAAAAAAAGGAAGACAAAATATGAATGTTTCGGCTCCATTTAGGCTGATGTAGAGTTTAGCCACACATTACAAAATGACATTTTCTGAAAGCAGAGGTTGTTATCTTTCAAATGAGATGAATTTTGATCTTGTGGTTGTTTATACTTATAAGCTTTACAACACAATGTGGTATTTCGGCCAGAATTAGGCGGGAAGGAAGGGTGTTACTGTATAGTGTAGGAACTGCATGATGTGAAGAAAGAGTTTAAATGTTTAAATGTGTTCACATCATATTGGGATGAAGCTATTCAATAATGTAGTGATGTTTACTGTTGTGAGAACACACGTGATCTTGTCATGTGCGCTTTGCATTTGGAGCATTCGAGATGGGACTGGCCTGCGCAGAATCGACCACCGGCGACTTTTAATGCAGCGCACAATGAATGCTGGTTAGATTTATTTATACTAAATACGGGACTATGCATTTCAAATAATTAGGATTTATTGCACTATGAATATTGATCATATACTGTTTTTTTGGTAGGTTTGCGTTAAGAGATCTAAAAAAAAATTAATGGGAATTTGTCATGTAATGAAATTAAATAAATCTTAAAAAATAATCTTAGGGTTAAGTATTTCTGTGAGTGTACCCACCACCACCAAAAAGAAAAATTGTACACAAATGTCTGAGTGTAAATGGTACTGTAAATTTGTCCTTAACTTTGACAGGCCTAAACAGTCTCGCTAATAAACTGCCCTGACGATATGAGTATGCCACACGTGACTCGAGAACATCCAGTGTCACAATCTCAGCTTCAGCCTCAGCCTCATCCGCAGCCTGTCACTCCCTGCTGCACTCTAATCAGCCCGAACTCAACTCACCTGTGTTCCTGCTCTCAGCTGCACCTCGTCTGCTGCAATCAAGCCAGCTACAAAAGCCCCAGCTCCACTCTCAGTCAGTGTCAGACTGTCTTCCATTCATGCTGAGCACTCCAGACTTGTTTCCCGGATTGATCACCCCTTGCCGACAAGTTTCGTCCCAGACTCTGCCTCATACGCCTGACCCTCGGCTTGACTTCAAGGTATCGACTAGCTTCTGTCCTGCATTCACCCGCCTGTCTGAATCCCCGGCTATCGATCCTGTTTCCGTCTCTGACGCCGAGTCCTGTCTGTCCTACGCTGTGCTGATTCGTCTGGTGACTGATCCCTGCCTGTCTTCTGACGCCGAGTCCTGCCTGTCCTACACTGTGCTAATCCTCCTGGTAACTGATCCCTGCCTGTCCTCGACGCTGAGTCCTGTCAGTCCCACACTGTGCTGGTCTTCCTGGTTACTGAACTCCTGCCTGTCCTTGACAACGTGAGTTGGCCTGAATCACTTCTCTGAGTGTTCCTGAACGCCTCTGCTCGTCTGTGAGTGAGTCAAGCCTCCACCGCCTTCCCCTTTAAAGACTGTGTGAGCTTCTGTCTGTACATCTCCTGTGTGGCTCAGTCGAGAGAGTGCCCGTCTACAGAGTCTGCTGTTGCGGGTTCGACCCCCGCTCAAGCCACAGCCTTTCTCCTGTTAAACTGTATAAGCCTCTGTTTTTGAACATCTTCTGTGTGCCGCAGTTGAGAGAGTGCCCGTCTTCAGAGCCTGCTGTCGCGGGTTCGACCCCCGCTCAAGCCGCAGCTTCCTTCCTGAAAAGACTGTGTGAGCTTCTGTCTGTAGATCTCCTGTGTGGCTCAGTCGAGAGAGTGCCCGTCTACAGAGCCTGCTGTCGCGGGTTCGACCCCCGCTCAAGCCACAGCTTCATTCCTGTGAAACACTTTGTGAGCCTTGGTCTGCACATCTCCTCCGTGGCTCATCTGAGAGAACACTCACCTGTCGTTCCTAAGTGTGCGGGTTCAAACCCCGCTTTGCACTGTGCTTTGAAATACTGTTAATAAAAGACTGTTCATTGTTCACATCCTACTACTTGCTTCTGGGTCCTAACTACAACCGTGTCAGTACAGTCTGACCAGAAGATGGACCCAGCGAGTAGTCCACCATCAGCAATGGACAGACTGGAAAGAGTAGAAGGGGTGCTGGCTCATCATGAGGGACTAATCACTACATCAACCAGCCACCTTCAGAGTGCTGTGGATACTCTCACCCAGACTGTCACAGAACTGGCTTCAAGACTTCAAGAGTCACCACCAGCTCCAGATTCTGCACCTGTCACTCAGCCTCCTGCTCCGCCTGACACTCCTGAACCACGAGTGGGGTGTCCTGAACGTTATGATGGTGAGCCTGAGACCTGTTCTGCCTTCATAATCAACTGCACCCTGCTTTTCGCTCTCCAGCCTCGCATGTTCTCCTCTGAAGCCACCAAAGTTGCCTACACCATCAATCATCTGACGGGGCGTGCAAGGCTCTGGGGAACTGCTGAGTGGGATCGTCAATCTCCTGCCTGTTCCAGTTTCCTCACCTTCACCTCGGAACTTCAAAAGGTGTTTGGCCTGAATCCTGATAGAGCCGGGGTGGCAGCAGGACTCTTGAGGCTCCAACAAGGTCGACGGTCTGTGGCAGACTACTCCATCGACTTCCGCACCCAGGCCAGCCGCAGTGGGTGGAACTCTTCGGCCCAGATTGATGCCTTCGTTCATGGATTGGCTGACTACATTAAAGATGCTCTGGTCTCCCATGAACTCCCTTCGACCCTGGATGGCATCATCAACTTTGCCACTCGGATCGACCTTCGCATCAGGGCACGAAGAGGAGCTAAACATCAGGGGCCTGGTCATCCACGTCCACGTCTGAAAGATCTGTCTGGCCGATCCCAACCCATAAAAGAGGAGGTAAGGGTGAGCTCTGCCCTCAATACTCAAGTTCTTCGTCCATCTCTCTCCGCTCGCTTGCTTCTGCCTGATGGACCTCAGACTCTGGCCACCCTCATTGACTCTGGTGCTGACTCCTGTCTGATCAGTTCGAATGTGGCAAAACAATTGGGACTTAGTCTGGTTCCCCTCAGTCACCTGATACCTGCTAAAGCCCTGGACGGTCATGAAATGGGCGTCATCACCCATCAAACCACCCCAGTCTCCATGCTCATCTCTGGCAACCACAAGGAAACCATCCAGTTTCACATCCTCAACCACCCTGATCTGCCTCTGGTCCTTGGTTTCCCATGGCTCCGTCGGCATAACCCCCAGATAGACTGGTCCACCAACTCCATCCACGGTTGGGGAACCGCCTGTCATCTTATATGTTTAAAAGACGCCATGTCTCCACTCCAGTCGGTCAGCATCATTCCCCCACCTGAGCTCTCCAATGTGCCTCCAGAATACTTAGACTTCAGCTCAGTCTTCAGTAAGGCTAAAGCGACATCTCTGCCACCTCATCGTCCTTACGACTGTGCCATCGACCTCGTTCCAGGCACCACTCCTCCCAAGGGTCGGCTATATTCCCTGTCTGTTCCGGAGAGAAAGGCAATGGAGGAATACATCAGTAACTCCCTGGCAGCTGGTCTCATCCGTCCTTCCTCGTCTCCTGCTGGAGCAGGATTTTTCTTCGTAGAAAAGAAGGACAAATCCTTGAGGCCGTGCATAGACTACAGAGGACTTAATGAGATCACGGTTAAGAACCGTTACCCCCTGCCACTGATCTCCTCTGCCTTTGAGTTGCTACAGGGAGCTACTGTCTTCACCAAGTTGGATCTCCGCAATGCCTACCATCTCGTCCGCATCAGGGAGGGAGACGAGTGGAAGACGGCATTCAATACCCCCATTGGACATTACAAGTACCTCGTTATGCCATTTGGACTCACCAACGCACCCGCAGTTTTCCAGGCTTTAGTAAACGACGTACTCAGGGACATGTTGAACAAGTACGTTTTTGTCTACCTCGATGACATCCTGATCTTCTCCAAGACCCTCAGAGACCACGTTCACCACGTCCAGTCTGTTCTCCAGAGGCTCCTGGAAAACTCCCTTTTTGTAAAGGCCGAGAAGTGCGAGTTCCATGTTTCATCTGTCTCCTTCTTGGGATACATTGTCACCAAGGGATACATCCAAATGGACCCGGCAAAGGTCTCCGCAGTCACCACATGGCCTGTTCCTGAGTCACGTAAGCAGCTTCAACGCTTCCTTGGGTTTGCCAACTTCTACCAACGATTCATCCGGAACTACAGCACTGTTGCTGCTCCACACACTGCTCTCACCAGCTCCAAGAGGACTTTCTTCTGGTCTCCTGATGCCGACGCAGCCTTCCGGACCTTGAAGGAAAGATTCACCTCTGCACCCATCCTCCAGATGCCAGACCCTGAACTCCAGTTCCTTGTCGAAGTGGATGCCTCAGATGTGGGAGTTGGAGGTGTCCTGTCCCAGCGGTCACTGTCTGATCACAAGCTCCATCCATGTGCCTTCTTCTCCCGTCGCCTGTCTCCAGCAGAGAGGAATTATGACATCGGGAATCGAGAATTTCTGGCAGTAAAACTCGCCCTGGAAGAATGGCGACACTGGCTCGAGGGGACCAAGGATCCGTTTATGGTTTGGACAGATCACAAGAACTTAGAATATATCAAGACAGCCAAGAGACTAAATGCTCGTCAAGCCCATTGGTCCTTGTTCTTCACCAGGTTCAATTTCACCTTGTCCTACTGTCCTGGTTCCCGAAACACCAAACCCGATGCCCTTTCATGCCAGTTTCTCCGTGTTGACGACTGTGTGAAGGAACCTGCCCCCATCATCTCTTCCCCCTGCGTCATCGCGACCCTTACCTGGGACATTGAAGAGCGAGTCAAAGCCACCACCATAGATCAGTCTGGCCCAAGTTCCTGCCCATCCTGCTGTCTCTTCGTCCCTGAGACTCTGCGTTCGGAGGTTCTCCAGTGGGCCCACGCCTCCAACCTGTCCTGCCATCCTGGATCCCGTCGTACCCAAGAAGTCCTCCTCCAAAGGTTCTGGTGGCCCACATTAGAGGAGGACAGGCCTGTCAATCCTGCAACCAACACAAATCCTCTCATCAAGCTCCTGCTGGTCTCCTCCAACCTTTGCCCATTCCGCATCGTCCTTGGTCTCACATTTCCATGGACTTTGTCACCGGCCTTCCTTCCTCAAATGGCCACACAGCCATTCTAACTGTGGTCGACCGATTCTCTAAGATGGCCCACTTCATCCCTCTGGTCAAACTACCATCCGCAAAAGAAACTGCTCAGTTGGTCCTCAACCATGTCTTCCGCCTCCATGGCCTCCCAGTGGATGTGGTTTCTGATCGTGGGCCCCAGTTCTCTTCGGTTTTCTGGGAAGAGTTCTGCCATCTCCTGGGAGCCACTGCCAGTCTGTCCTCAGGCTTCCACCCCCAGTCTAATGGCCAGTCAGAGAGGATGAACCAGGAGATGGAGACTGCTCTTCGCTGCATGGTTTCCCAGAATCCCGCATCTTGGTCCCAGCAATTGTTATGGGTAGAGTATGCCCATAACTCCTTGGTCTCATCATCCACTGGTCTGTCCCCACTCCAGTGCGTCTACGGCTACCAGCCTCCATTGTTCCCAGCCTTGGACAATGATGTCTCCTGTCCTTCCACTTTTGCCTTCACCCGCCGCTGCCGTAGAACTTGGGCCCGAGCCAGGGCTGCACTCCAGAAGGCCGTTCATCGCTACTCCTCCTCAGCCAACCGTCATCGGACTCCTGCTCCAACCTATCAGGTAGGTCAAAAAGTTTGGTTATCTACCAAAAACCTACCTCTTAAGGTGCGTTCACACCGGACGCTACCTGTACTACCTCGGCGATCACTCTCCATGCAAAGTCAATGTACAGCCGCGATGGGGAGGGGCTAACCCTCCCGCGACGCGACAGCTGGCGACAAGACGACCGCTTCACTCGTCGCGTGATGTCAAAGTTAAAAAAAAGTTGATCTATTCAGGCGATGTCGTGCGTGGCTGTGCAGAATCAGCCAATCAGCGGTGTGTGTACGTGTGACGGTGCTGTTATTCATCCGGACTACAGGGCGGATGACTTCCGCATAGGCGGAACTAATCTCAGTGAGGACATTTTCAGACGGACCGCAGTAAACTCACAGAGGATGCTGCTGCATCATCAGCCGCAGAGTTTTGTGTTTGATAAGTGAGTGAAAAGGACACAGCTGGAATAATGTCCGCTTATACACCCTATTATGGGATATATGATATGATCGCGGTAAAACTCGAGCGGTCGTGACGTCACCGAGGCACGGCCGACGCCAGGCGACCAAACAGGTAGGCTATTTATGGACGCGCGACGCTACCTCAGTGGGCGACACGACTTTGGTAGCTGGGTCGCTTGCGGTGTGAACGCACCTTTAGAGTTGAGAGCAGGAAACTCGCACCTAAGTTTTTTGGGTCCTTTCCCTATACTGAGAATCATCAGTCCGACGGCGGTGAGGTTGACGCTTCCCTGGTCCATGAGGGTCCATCCCACCTTTCATGTCTCACAGATCAAACCTGTCCATGAGAGTCCCCTGTCTCCGGATGTGGCTCCTCCTCCTCCTCCTCGGCTCATCGATGGGGGTCCTGCCTTCACCATCCATCGTCTGCTCTGCTCCCGTCGGAGAGGAAGGGGTCTTCAGTACCTCGTAGATTGGGAAGGTTACGGTCCCGAGGAGACATCGTGGGTGCCGTCCAAAGACATCTTGGATAAAGACCTCGTCAGGCAATTCCACAAGGACCACCCGGAGCAGCCGTCCCTGAGAAGGCAGGGACGCCCGTCGCAGCAACCTTCTCTCGTCAGCCCTGTTGATCCTCCGACATCCGAAGGTACTGAAGAAGAGGAGGAGGGGGTCGCCGATCCACCTGACATCCGTGATGACTCCGCCTCGGAAGAGTACTGAGGTACTTTTCCATCCCGCCCCACCCCTGTGGATGTTGTTGGACGTCGGGAGCCGTCCCTTGAGGGGGGGGTTCTGTCACAATCTCAGTCTCAGCCTCAGCCTCACCCACAGCCTGCCACTTCCTGCTGCAGCCTAATCAGCCCGAACTCAACTCACCTGTGTTCCTGCTCACAGCTGCACCTCGTCTGCTGCAATCAAGCCAGCTACAAAACCCCAGCTCCACACTCAGTCAGTGTCAGACTGTCTTCGCACTCATGCTGAGCACTCCAGACTTGTTTCCCGGATTGATCACCCCTTGCCGACAAGTTTCGTCCCAGACTCTGCCTCATACGCCTGACCCTCGGCTTGACTTCAAGGTATCAACTAGCTTCTGTCCTGCATTCACTCACCTGTCTGAATCCCCGGCTATCGATCCTGTTTCCGTCTCTGACGCCGAGTCCTGTCTGTCCTACACTGTGCTGATTTGTCTGGTGACTGATCCCTGCCTGTCTTTTGACGCCGAGTCCTGCCTGTCCTACACTGTGCTAATCCGCCTGATAACTGATCCCTGCCTGTCCTCGACGCTGAGTCCTGTCAGTCCCACACTGTGCTGGTCTTCCTGGTTACTGAACTCCTGCCTGTCCTTGACAACGTGAGTTGGCCTGAATCACTTCTCTGAGTGTTCCTGAACGCCTCTGCTCGTCTGTGAGTGAGTCAAGCCTCCACCGCCTTCCCCTTTAAAGACTGTGTGAGCTTCTGTCTGTACATCTCCTGTGTGGCTCAGTCGAGAGAGCGCCCATCTACAGAGCCTGCTGTCGCGGGTTCGACCCCTGCTCAAGCCACAGCTTCATTCCTGTAAAAGACTTTGTGAGCCTTGATCCGCACGTCTCCTCCGTGGCTCATCTGAGAGAACACTCACCTGTCGTTCCTAAGTGTGCGGATTCAAACCCCGCTTTGAACTGTGCTTTGAATTACTGTTAATAAAAGACTGTTCGTTGTTCACATCCTACTACTTGCTTCCGGGTCCTAACTGTAACCGTGTCATCCAATCATCAAACAGCGTCTTTTTTAGTTGTGAAGCAGCAACTGCAATAAAGTATCCGTATATCTACCGGTGAAATGCTTTATTGAAAGTATTTAATTGGAGCTCACTTGGTAGTTGATGCTCATAAGCAGAGGCAGTAGCCCTATATTCAAGTCCAACTCTTTGCTTTGCATATTATTCACCCTCTCAAGTTTTACCCTTTCCTTGTCTCTTCAGATGTTCTTTCAAAATAAATGTTAATTTTATGTTAATAAATGTTACCACCAAGTGCGTTGTAGTTATTTTCAATGAAACATTAGTCAACTAAGAAAGACATAGTAGAAAATTTTTTAAAAAGTACTGTTAATCTATATGTCGTTTTAAATGATTTTTCCCTTTTTTAGAGTTGTAAAGTTAAATTTAACAGTTTATTCCCTTAATAACAGAAAAATATTTGTGAAATGATATTTTTACTATTAGTTTCTATGTAATTTTAGATGATTTTCCCTTTTTTAAGTTGTAAAGTTGAATTTAACAGTTTATTCCCTTAAATAACAGAAAAATATCAGTGAAATTACGATATTTTAACTATTAATTTCTATGTAATTTTAAATGATTTTCACCCTTTTACTTGCATTGTATAGACCCATTTACTGTTGGTAAACAAAGCGGGCTGCGCGCGCATCCTGGCAACGGAAGTATGGCGGGTAGCAGTGGCTTGTCAAGCTATGCGGGTGCATTATCAATAAAAGATCGCGAAGAATTCTTTAAAAAGCTCACTTTAACAAATGGCAAGAGGCTCCCAGATCCCTGTACACTTACCGAATGGGACTATGATGTTACTAAGTGGCCCAATATTCAGTGGCCTGATATTTACTTATATTTAATTGAAAAACCGAGCGTGTACACAAGAGAGAAGCTGCGAGCATACAAATCTTTGGACGCCTATGATTATGCGATTTGTGGACATGTACAGGAGGTGAAATACAAGGACATTGACGAAGAGTTTTGTGTTATGATGTCTGAAATCCTGCTCAGCCAAAGGCAAGGGCAGACTATCATGTATGAGGCGTGGGTGATCAACAAAGTGGAGAACGATATACACACAGCAAAATGCACTTGTATGGCAGGGTAAGTATATTTTGCGCATCTTCCCAATTTTTGCCCTTAGCTTCTCAAGCCCTGGTTTTAACATTAGATCATATGTATCGGAGAAGACTATGTTTTTTTAAAAATGTCTTTTTACATTACAGTCTTGGATCCTGCTGTAGCCATGCAGCTGCGATACTATTCAAAATAGAGCTCTGTGTTAGAGTGGGAAGGACGGAGAAAGAGGCAGTTACTTCAGGTGTGTGCATGTGGAAACAGAGTAGAAAAGAAGTCAAGCCAGCTCCACTGAGGGATATAAGCTTCCACAAGCCAAAGACTCTAGCCAGGAAGTTTCCAGCAGCTTCAGAGACAGCTCAGAAGAACACCAAGACACCCAGAGACATGTATTAGTTCAGAGGCTAGAGATTATTCATATTTATTACAGTGCAACTTTTAGGGCTCTAGACTAGCCAGGAGCACAGTTCAGTGTTTCATTAGTGTTCTCATACGGTCTCAAAATTTAGGGACAAAATGTATCCCATTTAGGGGCAGTCTGGAACCCTACTTTTAAATGTTCTCCTCATTTGTTAAAATGTGGACATATTGCAACCAAATAACTATCTTTTTGTTTCTTTACTATCAGTGCTGACAGATGAGGACATCCTGGAACTGCAGGCACCAGATGCTGCCATACTGACAAGTCTGGAGAACAGTGATACAGACACTGCATCGTCTGACAATGATGAAGAAGAGCATCCAGACTTACCTGAGCCCCTGACTGCTTTATTTCATCCAGCATACAGAGACCTTTCACCTCAGGAATTACAGGATAGAAGCAAGGAAACATTTCACAGACTAAAAACTAAATTTCAGCTTCATCAGTGTGAAAAACTTGAAAATGTTACTCGGCAACAGTCAAAGTCAAGAGAGTGGCACATCCACAGGGCTGGTCGGATCACAAGCACCCAATTTTACCATGCAGCCACAACTGACAACATCAGTAAAACGTATCTGGTGAATATAATGCAATACAGCACAAAAACATTAACTGTTCCATCTGTTGTGTGGGGACAAAACATGGAGGAAACTGCACGCCAAGCTTACACAGTTTTTATGGCCAAAAGTCATTTAGACTTCTGTGTAAGGCCCAGTGGCTTAGCAGCATTACATTCTGAGCCACACCTTGGCTCATCACCAGATGGCATATCAAGCTGCACCTGCTGTGGCAAAGGTGTGGTGGAAATAAAGTGTCCATACAAATATCGCCACAACTTTCATGGATGTACACAAGACAAACAGTTTTGTTTGGACCAATCTGACACTTTAAAACAATCACACCCATACTACTATCAGACACAGCTTCACATGTTTGTGTGTAATGTTATGTACTGTGATTTTGTGGTGTGGTCAGAGGAGGAATTTATTGTGCAACGCATCCCCAGAAACCAAGAGTTTCTGCAGGAAACCCTGCTTAAGGCACAAGACTTTTTCATCTCCCGTGTGTTGCCTGAACTCCTGACAAGAAGACATGACCCTGCTTTGGTGTCTGACAAAGCCTGTAAGGCGTGTGAAAGGCCAGATTTTGGCAAAATGATCAGCTGTGTCAAATGCCACAACTACTTCCATTACAGCTGTGCAAAAATCAAAAGAAAGCCAGCAACATGGTCCTGTGGGAAGTGTTAGAAGGCTGATAGACAAATACCATAAGCTGTGTCATGGATTTACCTGACTGTATTAAATGGTGTATTAGTTACTAAGCCACCTAAGGTTTTTAACACCTTAATATACATGCTATCCTCAAAATGTCAATATTGTTTATGAAATCAGTTCGAGTAGTTTAATGTTTATAAAAAGGTTTACCAAACTACTACTGTTATCCCAGTTGTAGGTTCTGCTTGCAATGTTGAGGTATTCTTTTATATTGTGCTATTCATGCATTCTAAGTGATGTCACATTCTGTCTACCTCTATTTACAATGAGAGGAAAATAAACACATTTCCTTACATTTCATGTTGTTTATTGTTGTTGAGTGCTGTCTAATCATTTGGGTACTTACTCAAATCAAGACATGTTAACTTTTCATTTCATGCTGTACATATCCAAGTCACATTGATCAAATACACATACTTTTGAGAAAATCTTTAGAAAAGATATATAAAAGTAGTAAATTCATTTTATATTAATAAACAAAAACCTATATACAGGACAATGACACAATAAGCACGACAATGCACTTAAGGGTTATGCTGACGCAACTATAACTCATGGTCTAACACCAGACCCGTAACTGATTGTATCATGTAAATGTGAATCCACAAAATAAAGGCTCAAATATAATCTTTAGGACTGCAGCGACATCTATATCAATATTTTCTAAACAGAGTACAATTCAGTAGTTACTTATTTTGGAACAACAGTTTTACAGAGTTTTGTCAGCGCACCACATACAACAACAATATCATCTAACATGTTAACTTGGGACAGTGGTATCACAGTTTGAAAAATCTTAAAACTCTTCCACCGGCCGATAACATGTCAACATGGATCCTAACACGAGAAAGCTGTCGAGATGTGTCCACTCCATTTGCAGAGAGTTGCTTCTTTCCCTTTGTGAAGTGAGGAATACGAAGAGTTGCACCATAAGCTGCAAGTTCGTCTTTTATAAGAAATCCCCTATCTGCAAATACCTCATCTTTTGGATCCAACAGTTTTAAGAAACCAGACTCCATAGTAATCTGTTTGTCTGATACCTGTCCACCCCAACCAGAAGAGAGAAAAGAAATTGCCCCTGCAGGAGTGATGCCAATTAAATACTTTATTGTGTTGTTGTGTTTATAATTTGACCATGTCTGGGCCCTGGCTGTCAAATTGCTGGGTCTGGCTATGAAAATTTCTGTACAATCGATGATACATCGGCACCTTTTAAAATTGTGCTTGAAGATTTTGGGAATATTTTTAAGTATGGCTCCCTTGCTTGGCCACATAATGAGCGGCTTGAGGATCATGGCCATGGCCGGTAACCAGCTCCTACAAATATTTGATGTGGTGGTTTTAGATACATTGAATCTATATGCCAAGTCAATGTTACTTAGGCCTAACCTTAATTTCGTAAGAACAATCAATAAATGGTCCTCTTGACTAAGTTTTTGGCTTATTCTTTCTACACTGCATGGTATTTTTGTAAGAAGCCATTCAAAGATAGCAGATGTTAGCCCAGTGAAAAAAATCAGTTTTCCAATGTTGGATTTTACAGTTGCGTAGGAAAAAGTTGATTTTTCCAGTTCCTCTTTTAAACTTGTGATTCTCAGCCTGCAGTTTGGCAAACTCCTGCTTTAGGTTGGCATATTCATCCTGAAGTTGACGGTGCCTCAGGTTGAGATCGTCATATTCATTCCTTGGAACTGGGATATCTTCTTGTCCTTAAACACAAAAACACGAAGGGAATATTTATCGTATCAGCAAAAATGAAAAATAAAGCATCTGCTGTAAAACATAAAAAGCTTATTCTCCATAAACAGGATCATACTGCTTATTTGTACTCAGCACTGATCTTGATCTGTGTATGGTCTATTAAGTGACAATTGCCACTTGTGGTCAGGATCGCCAGAAAAAATGATGGCTTGAATATGGCAGATTGTGACAAGTATGTAAGAGGAAATCCAATTAAAGATTCAGTAGCTGACATAATATACTTCATCTGGCATACTGAAAATTATGCCACAGTGCAGGAAACCAAGTTGGAGTAGAAGTGAGAACCAAACCAACCTAACCCTAACAAAAGACAATTTTTGCTTAACATTTCTTTAATTACAAATAATATCACACACTCACTTAGTGATATGGTTATTATATTTTTACCTTGACAGTATTCCATTCTCTGTTCTCCTTGTTCTGGAGTGTCACAAGGACCAGGTTGAACTGGTACTCTGTCATCTCTCCTCCTTTTTCTATGGTACCTAATACAAAAATGACAATGTTGAGAGATTAGCTTACTTGTGGATAAACATGTGCACCCTATGTGCCTTTTCTTTTTACATAGCGCAGTAATTAGGAGTCAGGGCTTGTTATTCATACCTTTCCATCTTTGCTTCTGGTCTTTTGCTTTGTTTTATGTACACAAAAACAGAAGGCACGAAATCTGGACTCTGAAAGTCCAGCGAAGCTTCTCCTGCACACGTGTTTTGATTTTTAGCCACAATACTGTATTTCTACATTTGACTACATCAAATTGTGCATCTACACTTTTGAAACAAATGTTTAAGAAAACAAAACTTGCCTGATATAAAGTGGGCACCGCACACGCGTGCATTGTTGATGGTATCCTCCGTCCAATCCTCTCGCTTGAAAGCCTGGAGCCACAGCCGCCTTCGGTTGCTCTGAAACGGCCGAGAACCCCTTGGTATGCGAAAAAATTTAAGTCCCTCTTGAGTATTTCAGTTCGTACAACCAAAAACACAACAACCTGACATTATGATGCTGACAGTTCAGCGTTAGCCTTTGGTTTTGCTACTCCCAGTGGTGCAAACAATGCTGGGTAAATGATATGAAGCGGTACTTCCATTGCTATGATGTGCACGCAGCTTGTTGATGACGTAGGCTCCGACGGGTCTATAGTTAAATTTTACAGTTTATTCCCTTAAATAACAGAAAAAAAATTGCAAAATTACAACACACTTGTTTAAGTATTTTAACATTAAATATCAGTATTTCTAATAGGGTTTCTTTGTAAAAGAACAGATATATTGTGTTTTTCACAGTTACAGTAATTTCTTGTTATATTACATTTGACATGTAAAATCAGTTTATTTTTGTGAATTAATTGGCATTTTGAAAAAACTGAAAAAAAAACTTCTAAATAAACAGTAAAATAATGTTATATTACTATTTTTTTTTTTACAGTGTAGATATATTAAGCTAGTTTTCCAAAATAATAATTTATTCCCTGGCATTGCAGGGATCAACTTAAAACCATCTGATTCTAATGTTTGTTTTTGTTTTTTAACTGTATACTGGACTGGACAAATGTCCGGTATACAAATTATCAGTTGTAATATTCCTTTCTTTCTTCTTAAATAGATTTTGACTGTAAAAATCTACCCTGCATTTTTTACAGGTGTTGTCCGTAGTTCATTGAGACATTTATTTACTGTTATTTTAAGGATTTTTTTTTTTCATTGTATTTATTCAGTTTTTATTTTATTTTTATAGTGTTGTCTCCCACCATCAATTCTGTCTTCTACTGCACTAATTTCCCTGCTTCCTCCTCCTGATTTTTTGGTTCATGTTCATCTTTCATGTCCTCCCATAATTTACGAACATCTACTTAAACACTGTTATGGGGACCCCTTCCCCATTCTCTTATTTATTTTCTCTGTCAATCTCCGTTCATGTTCACACAAAATATATTATACACGTGAGTGGCCTGTCCCTCGAATGGTGCGATACCAGATCCTCCAGGAGGCGTGAGCAGAAAATGCTGTTTTTGTGCTTTTTTAAAGGAATATTCCAACATTTTCATTGTTTTGGTGTCTTACCTCAGTAACAAGTCCATAACAAGCAGGTAGAGACCATTCTCTTGACTGTACGTCCAGTACCCATTATTTTGAGAGACTTCCAACCAAAGCAGCTAGCTTAGCTTAGCTCCACACAGGGAGTGTACAGGTACACTCCAGCCGGCCTCTGGGTACAGGCATATCAGATATCTCTAGACAGTCAGATGGATTGAACTTATATTTGTGTGACTTCTTAAACTGAGAAATTGTGTAACTGATCTTAATCTTAAAATAAGTAAAATAATCTTGTTCTTCTGTTGGGACTTCAAACCACTGTTGTGGCTTGTTACCAGCAATACTTCCTTTAATTTTAGCTGTACTTTCTTATTAAGATTTTGTTAGACATATTCTCTAGAAGTAAGTTCTTTTTCTAACACACATCTTGCTTGTCAGGATAATTTTTATGTTTAGGTAAAATATAAGAACACATTTCTAGAAACAAGCTTTTTTTTCTTTCTTAGAAATCCTTTTTTGCAGTGTAGGATTTGAAAAAACTCTAAGGCTAACATAATGGAAACATATTTCCATTTTCCACTCTGAAAAAAAATATGCTCAAATTAGCTTTTTTCTCTCTGTTCAGGATATGATAAAACTCTAATAGTGTGTCTCAAATCGCATACTTCCATACTGTGTGCTCAAAATTTTCAAATTGAGTGTACTAAACATACTGCATACTCACTGGCTTAGTGCGCGAATTTTGAGGGTGTAGTACTGTCTCAAATCGCATACTGCCGAACGGCGTACTCACCGGAAATGACAACACAATGTGACCGACTTGCAGCGCTTAAGCATCTAATACCGCCATCATTTGCCCGCAAATTTTCAAAGAATTATAAATCATTTAACAAATACATTTTGTATCACATCATATCTTAACATATAATGTTAATATCCAATAGTAAAGTGAGTATTTATCGTGCTTTGCTGCGCCGCAATCGGCGCTAACAACGTCATGTCCTCCTCCTACTGACTGAAAATGCACCCAATGTATCGTTCATTTACAGACAGCAAAGCATTTCGTTACGGGTCATTATATTTTTTTAAACAAATTTCCACTTAGAATTTTAAACATGCCCCTGTTATAAAATATAAAGATAACTCTGTATAAGTTATTATACAAAAGTTATAGTATTACAATGGTTAAACAGGTATATTATTTACACCCATGACATAACCTCCAGCTCCCAGCTCAACTGTTTGGCAGACGTCGATATATTCAAAAATATTTGTGTTAAAAGAAAAGTTTGTTTCTGTCAGTGTCTTAGGATACAGACAGAACTGGGAACAAACTAAAAAGACGGATTTCTTTGTTTAGGATTTCAAATGCTAAAAGTTCTTATATAAATTATTTATATATATATATAAAAAAAACTCTTCTCTCACCCACCCCCCTCTCCCCTGGTGGGGGTGGGTGGCTGTTCATCCTCTTCAGCTCGGTCCTCTACCAGAGGCCTGGGAGCTTGAGGGTCCTGCGCAGTATCTTAGCTGTTCCTAGGACTGCACTCTTCTGGAGTGAGATATCTGATGTTTCTCCAGGGATCTGTTGGAGCCATTTCTCCAGTGTGGGGGTCACTGCCCCAAGTGCCCCGATAACCACAGGCACCACTGTTACCTTCACCTTCCAGGATTTCTCCAGCTCCTCTTTGAGCCCTTGGTATTTCTCTAGTTTCTCGTGTTCCTTTTTCTTGATGTTGCTATCACTTGGGATGGCTACATCTATCACAACGGCTTTCCTCTGCTGCTTATCTATGATCACAATGTCCGGTTGGTTGGCCATTACCATTTTGTCGGTCTGTATCTGGAAGTCCCACAGGATCTTGGCTTGGTCATTCTCCATCACCTTGGGAGGTGCTTCCCATTTTGACCTCGGGGTCTCCAGTTTGTACTCTGCACAGATGTTCCTGTACACTATACCGGCTACTTGGTTATGGCGTTCCATGTATGCTTTTCCTGCCAGCATCTTACACCCTGCTATTAGGTGCTGAACTGTTTCAGGGCCCTCTTTACACAGCCTGCATCTGGGATCTTGCCTGGTGTGGTAGATCTGGGCCTCTATTGCTCTGGTGCTCAGGGCCTGGTCTTGTGCCGCCATGATTAGTGCCTCTGTGCTGTCCTTCAGTCCAGCCCTCTCCAGCCATTGGTAGGATTTGTTCATATCAGCCACTTCAGTTATCTGTCGGTGGTATATCCCATGCAGGGGTTTGTCCTCCCATGATGGTTCCTCTGGTTCCTCCTTCCCTGTCAGTTTCCACTGTCTGAGACACTCACTAAGCGCTTCATCTCTTGGGGCCATCTTCCTGACATAGTCATGGAGCTTGGATGTTTCATCTTGAATAGTGGCTCTGATGCTCACTAACCCTCTGCCTCCATCTCTGCGCTTAGTGTATAGCCTCTGGATACTGGACTTGGGGTGGAATCCCCCGTGCATGGTGAGCAACTTCCGAGTTTTAACATCCGCGGCCTGAATGTCCTCCTTTGGCCAGCTTATTACCCCAGCAGGGTATCTGATCACTGGCAGGGCATAGCTGTTAATTGCCCGAACCTTGTTTCTGCCATTGAGCTGACTCTTTAGGACTTGCCTTACTCACTTCAGGTACTTGGCTGTTGCTGCTTGCCTAGTGGCCTCTTCGTGGTTGCCATTTGCCTGTGGTATGCCAAGGTATTTGTAACTCTCCTCCACATCTGCTATTCTGCCCTCTGGGAGTGTTATGCCCTCTGTATGGACTACCTTCCCTCTTTTTGTCACCATTCGGCCACACTTCTCCAGTCCGAACGACATTCCAATGTCATTGCTGTAGATCCTGGTGGTGTGGATCAGTGAGTCGATATCTCGCTCGCTCTTGGTGTACAGCTTGATGTCGTCCATGTAGAGGAGGTGGCTGATGGTGGTCCCGTTTCGGAGTCGGTATCCGTAGCCAGTCTTGTTGATTATTTGGCTGAGGGGGTTCAGGCCTATGCAGAACAGCAGTGGGGACAAAGCATCTCCTTGATATATACCACATTTGATGGAGACTTGTGCAATTGGCTCGAAGTTGGCCTCAAGGGTGGTGTTCCATTGCCTCATTGAGTTTGCAATGAAGGCTCTTAGAATCTTATTGACCTTGTACAGCTTCAGGCATTCCAGGATCCATGTGTGTGGCATTGAGTCATAGGCTTTCTTGTAATCAATCCAGGCAGTGCACAGGTTGGTCTGTTTAGTTCTACAGTCTTGAGCGACTGTTCTGTCTACCAGCAGCTGATGTTTTGCTCCCCTGGTATTCTTACCAATGCCTTTCTGTGTCTCTGTCATGTATTGATCCATATGCCCACTTATCTTTGCCGCAATGATGCCTGACAGGAGTTTCCATGTTGTGGAGAGGCAGGTGATTGGCCGATAGTTGGATGGGACTGTTCCCTTCTGGGGATCCTTCTGGATCAGGACTGTGCGGCCCTTGGTCAGCCATTCTGGGTGGGTCCCATCTCTCAGCAGTTGGTTCATTTGTGCTGCTAGGCGCTCATGGAGTGAGGTCAGCCTCTTCAGCCAGTAGGCATGGATCATATCCAGGCCTGGTGCTGTCCAGTTTTTCATACCTGAGACTTTTTCTTGGATATCTGCTACTGGCCTGGTGCTGTCCAGTTTTTCATACCTGACACTTTTTCTTGGATATCTGCTACTGTGATGGTCACGGCATCTTGTTCAGGGAGATTGGCGTGGTCTGCTCTTAGATTGTTTAGCCACTGTGCATCGCTGTTATGTGATGCTTCTTTCTCCCATATGCCTTTCCAGTACTGTTCAGTCTCCAGCCTTGGTGGGTTAGCTCTTGTGTTATTACCCTGCCACTGAGAGTACACTTTAGCTGGTTCTGTGGAGAACAGCCTGTTTATTCTCCTGGCCTCTATCTCTCTCGTGTACCTCTTCAGTCGGGTGGCCAAGGCTTGGAGTCCTTGTTTAGCAGTTTCCAAGGCCTCAGGTATGGGCATCTGTCTGTACCTCTTGGGTATCTCTTTCCTGGTTGCACCATTCTGGAGTTTGGCTGACAACTGGCTGACCTCTTTCCGAGTCAGTTTGCAGTGGGAATTGTTTCTATTACTGCATTCACATTGGCTAGGATCTCTGGAGGTACTTCACTAATCCTCGCTAGTCGGTGTCAGGTTCTGTGCAGGAAGGACAACACAGTACAGAAAAACAGAATTATGTAATTATGACTGTACACTCACATCATACAGAATCCACTTGTTGATCACATCACAGCAAACCAAAGTTTTCCCATGTTTTTACTGACAACGGCTGGAGTGAATTTCCCCTCCAGCCCCCTTTCTGCAATGAATCCCCTACAGGACTTTATACAAAAAGTTAAATGCAAACCATAACAATGGTGTTTTATTATAACCTCAGCTTTCACTTACTCATAGCAGGTACCTGATGCATTATGCCTCCCCGTGAACAGGCAGCAACCCTCCAGGCTATCAGGCCCCTGGTTTACTCATCCGTCCCTAGAAAGAGCAAAACATTTAACCTTACAGACATCAAAGGGGAAACATGACAGTAATGACATGATATGCTGCAGATAAACCTCCGTAGCGGATACTGGCTTTATTCACAGGCTATCTACCAAGCTAAATGTAGCTAATAGCTGCCGTATCTAGCGAGTATTTATATCTGATAAAGCCCTCCCCACACTTCTAACATCAGTATCTTCTACAGTGAAAGAGAACATTAATCCCATATTAACAACATCACAAACAGCGGTGTAGAGTTACAGATATCAGTGTTTTACTGTTACCTGTGTTTTACAGGTATCTGCAGCTAACTGAGGCAGCCGAGAGCTACGCGGGACGCCGCTACAATTAAAATACACCAATAAACAGAAATGTCAGCCTGGTGCTTCTGATCATATAGTCCCTGTGCAGGATATAGCCCGCTGGTTATTTTTATTTACCCGATTATTCAGGGAAATGCTCGGACCCCGGCAGCCGTTAGCTCAACTAGCGTTAGCATTCGAGATAGCTGCTAGTCCAACTAGTGTTAGCATAACTGATAGCCGACCATTCGTGGCACAAAACAAACAAAAAAAAACGACGAACACAAAAAATGTACTCAAAAGGACAACAGCTTAAGGTGCTTGGTGGAAACAACACGTGTTTATAACTTACATTTGAACAGCGCAGTCACTTCCACCGTAGTCAGTGCAGAGCCAAAGCTCACCGCTGCCATCATTGCCGCAGGAAATGAGTACGTTGAGTGTCCACAGCTGCATACTCAAAATCCGGGCCGATTTGAGTACATCATCCGGGTACTTTTGCATACTCATTTTTCGCATACTATGCATACTGTTTTTCATTTTGACGCAGTATACTCAAAATTTTGAGTATTTGAGTATGGAAGTATGCGATTTGAGACACTCTCTAAGTCTTACATATGACTTTTTTTTCATTTTGGACTACAAAAAAAATATGCTCACATGTCTTTTTGGATGTAAATCAGGCCGAAAAACGTTCAAGTGCAGACGGCTTGGTCATATCTGACTTAAAAATGGAAATATGATCCCTTTTCTCTCAGCTCAGGATTTGAAACACCTCTAAGGCTAACATATGACTTTTTCCAATTTGGATTCAGAAAAGAAATATGCTCAAACATGTCTTATTGGATGTAAAACAGGCTGAAAAATGTGCTTGTGCAGAAGGTTTGGTCATATTTGATTCAAAAATGGACAAATAAGTCTTTTTCTCTCAGCTCAGGGGTAAAAAAAAAAACAGGCAAAAAATGTGCTAATACAGATGGTTTGATCGTATTTGACTCAAAAATGGAAATATTGGCCTTAATTCTGTCTCCTCAGCATTTGAAAAAACTCTTACATATGACTTTTTTTCCATTTTGGAAAAAAAATATGCTCAAACATGTATTTTTGGATGTAAAACAGGCCGAAAAACGTGCTACTGCTGACAGTTTGGTCATATTTGATTGACAAATTAGCCTTTTTCTTTCAACTCAGGACTGCTCAAAACATTGAGTCTAACCTATGGCATTTTTTACATTTTGAACTTCAAAAAAAAAATGCTCAAACATGACTTTTTGGGTGTAAAAAGGGCCGAAAAACGTGCTGGTGCCGACGGATTTGTGATAGTTGGCTTAAAAATGGACTTATGAGCCTTTTTTCTCTCAACTCAGGACCGCTCCAAACACTAAGGCGTTGGTTTTTTTTCCCTTTCAAACTCGAAAAGAAATATGCTCAAATCTGACTTTTGGGTGTAAAAAGGCCCACAAAACACGCTGGTGCAGATGGATTTGTCATATTTGGCTTTAAAATTGACTTATGAGCCTTTTTCTCTCAACTCAGGACTGCTCTAAACACTAAGGCTTTAGAGCAATGGCTTTATGGCGTTTTTTCCAATTTGGACTTCGGAAAAAAATATGCTCAAATATGGCTTTTTGGGTGTAAAATGGGTAGAAAAAACACGCTTGTGCTGACTGATTTGTATCATTAGCTTAAAAATGGATAATGAGCTTTTTCTCTTAACTCAGGACCACTAAAAAAACTATAAGGCTAAAACACAAAGGCTAAACTATTGCGTTTTTTCCATTTCAGACTCCAAAAAAAAAAAATGCTTAAACATGACATTTTGGGGGTAAAAAGGGACAAAAAATTTGATGGTGCAGGTGGATTTGTCACATTTGGCTTGAAATGGACTTTTGAGCTATTTTCTCTCAACTCAGGACCGCTAAAAGCACGAAGGCTTAACTATGGTGTTCTTTTCCATATCTGACTCTGAAAAATTAACGTTTTGGGGGTAAAAAGGGCTGAAAACATGGTGGTGCTAACGGATTTGTCATATTTGGCTTAAAGATGGACGTATGAGCCATTTTCTCTCAACTCAGGACTGCTCAAAACACTAAGGCTAAAGTATGTCTTTTTTTCCATTTTGGACTAAATGCCTAAATAAGATTAAGAAACTGGAAGGTCAAAAAACATGAAAGGAAAACGGTTTAGCACAAACTTTTCAGAACCTAAGTATCAGGACCTTTGTTAGCTTGAGTTTCAGTTGAAATCTACAATAAAAAAGAAAGAACACTATTTATACAGAGTACTAATTTGTATGAACTAACTTCTACGAAAGTGGAGAAAAAATGGGAAAATATTAACCAGACAAGTGAAAGGAAAAGACTCCTCAAGCATAGTCTCAGCAATTAAACAAGATCTTCCAAAAAAAAAAAAAGTTACGCTATTGGGAAAAATCTACATTATTAAAATGATAATAGCTCCACAATTTATTATTCAGTGATGATATTGCCAATCACGATACCACCTGCTATTTTTAAGAAAGATGATGTGGTTAAACAACTTTTATGGGAGGGAAAAAAAACCTTGGTTCAAACTAAACAAACTTTGTTTCCTTTTAAGAAAAATGGGGGATTGGGTTTACCAGGTTATATTCTGTATCTTTTGAAATAGCTAAATTGGCCCAATATTAGAAACTGACAGATGGATGGATATTGAGAATGAGTTATGTTGACCATTTAGTACAACGGAGACATTGTCTCAGTGCAGGGACAAAACAAATCCAGTCCTAGTTCACTCCAAGTGTAGTATAGTAGTATGTAGTAGTATGGGCCAAAGTACATCATATGTATAGGTTGTTGTGTCATTATGGTTAAATACTGAAGACTAAAGAGTCAGTGCACTGGAAGCAGTGGCATTCAAGAGGTGTATGCACAATAGGAGATCCATACAAAAATGGGCAATTTGTGTCTTATGAGGGAAACTTGCAGGGAAACAACATTTTTAGAGATGTTTACAAATCAGGAACTGTGTAAAATGTTGAACTGGTAACTGGTGCTGCACAACTTCACAGTTTTATAAATCAACAAATTTTTCTGTAAGTGGGGAGTCTACTAATGTGAAGCTGTTGTGGCAGAGAAACCTGAGAATGAATGCCGTACAGGAGAAATGGTTGGATTTGCTGGCAGGTTGTGGGAAGTATTTAAAAGAGGTGCGAGGGAAGTTCACACAGTACAAGATTATTCACAGATATTACCATATCCCTGTGAGATTACACAGAATGAAATAATAGAATAGAATAGAATAAACCTTTATTCGTCCCACACGGGGAAATTTACAGTGTTACAGCAGCAAAGTGGACAGCATTAATAGAATAAAAAATAGACTCAAGTATAAAAAAGAGCAGCATGTACATTACTCTACCTATATAAGACATAAAATACAAAATTATAAAAATATACAAAGGGCTTGGAAATAAAACTAAAAGCAAATCCTAAAAAGATTATCTACACATTTACTGAGTAATTGCATGTGGGATAAGTGATTGTACATGGGTGTACTTCCACACTGTAACTGCACATTGTTAGAGGATTTAGGATTGCACAATAACTGCACATTAATTGCACATAGAAATTGTACATTGTAGATAACTGCACAGTGATTGCACATTGTGATTTCACAGTTTATGGTGACTGGAGCAGTGCTGGTTTTACAGTCTAACAGGTGCAGGCAGGAAGGACCTACGGTACCGCTCCACACATTTTGGGTGACGCACCCTGACACTGAAGGAGCTTCACAGGGCTGTCAGGGTGTCCTGCAGGGGGTGGAAGTCTCTCTCCAGCATAGGTGCTAGCTTCACCAGCAACCTCCTCTCTCCCACCACATGCACTGAGTCCAGGGGGCACCCCAGGACTGAACTGGTCGTCCTGATCAGTCTGTCCAGTCTGTTCCTGTCCGCGGCCGAGAAGCTGCTGCCCCAGCAGACCACTCCATGGAAGATGGCTGATGCCACCACAGAGTCAAAAAAGGTCCTCAGGAGAGCTCCTTGCACTCCAAAATATCTCACTCTCCTCAGCAAGTAGAGTTTGCTCTGGCCCGTCCTGTAGAGGGCGCTTGCATGATCCAATTGTTAAATGATAACAAGTGTTGGAAATGTAAAACAGGTTTGGGAAAGTTTTTGCACTGTTTATGTGAGTGTAGATTAGTAGCTCCATTCTGGGTAGAAATTGTGGATTTCCTGAGTGAATGGTCTGGTTCAGCGATGTGTCCTCTAGGGGACAGGTCTTAATAGCCAAATGTATCTAAAGATCAAGGAACATTTTCTGTTATCATGGTAGGTCTGATTACAGCTTCCAGAGTGATCCTAAGACAGTGGAAAACGGCTGTGACTCCTACTTTGAGGGAGTGGTTGGATGCAATGGTGGAGACAGCATCCTATGAAGTTATGTTCAGTCGATTGAAAGGCAAAGAGGAAGACGGGAGGAAATCTTTGGAGCTTTTTTGGAATTAGACAAGGCAGACGCGAGACTGAATGTAGAACCTTATATTATTTATTTTGTGGACTTGTTCTCTTGTGTAAACTCTTTATATGTGTCATATTTGTGTGGCATAACCCTGGGAAGTTTGAAGAAGAGGAATTAAGGGTGAGGGATGGGACCTCCCAGTTCCTCCAATTAAACCTCAATGCTGACAACGCCACCTTGGGAAGGTCACCCAAGGAATCAACCCTTTTACCTTAAGGACACAGGTCCGTTATTGAGCAGGCAGGAGACGTGGTTCCAGTTAAGACAACGTTCTTTATTACAATAATTCCTTTAAAATTTGTTAAGACCCATTAAAAGATGGGAGAGGGGAAACTAAAGAAAGGGGGACCTTTCAGAGACTGGGGCGTACCAGGAGTGAAGAAGGGGCAGACGAGGGGAGGGGGTTATCCCCAACGAAACCTAAAGAAAGAAAACCACCCCAGGCGCTCGTGACAAACACACTCACACGGACGTGGAAGTGGGGGGACCCAAACCAGGACACACAGCACACCAAAAAGGGGGGACACCACCACCCTGGACACCAGCTCCTTCACCCGTGGCTCCCAGCTCTGAAAGGACAAAAACAACAAATTAGGCGGGGAAACTGAACATAATACAAACTCAAATGATTCAAACACTAATAATAAGGAGAAGAAAAAGAATCCCACTACGCTAAATTAATCAAAATAATATTAATTAAAGGGAATAACTAATCCCCCTAACTAATAACAAAAA
Source organism: Scarus forsteni (assembly GCA_036419115.1). Classification (NCBI taxonomy): domain Eukaryota; kingdom Metazoa; phylum Chordata; class Actinopteri; order Labriformes; family Labridae; genus Scarus; species Scarus forsteni. The sequence goes on along the minus strand of JAZDUH010000432.1, from coordinate 380,710 downwards.
CAAAATACATAAACCAATAAACCCCACACACAGGAAAAAGAAAACACAATGAGGTTCAAGAAAAACCTTAATCTAAATAAACATATACCCCACTACAAATACCTAAACTAAACTCTCAAAGTAAATAAACTGGACAGTAAACTCCCCAAGAAAAAGAGGGAATTAACTCAAAGAATGAAATTAATTAACACTAAACAGTAATTGAAATTAAGCACACTAAACCAAAATCAAGTACTTATAAACCCCAAAAGACCGGATCACAAAGAAATCAGAATGTAATAAATCACAAAGAAATGAATCCATAAGTAATAAATCCTGACAAGAAAATAACCACAACAAAACTGAAATCAACATTAAATCCCCAAACCCCAAAGTCTATAAAATAACGCCCTGGGTGGCCACCCAGGCGGGGGGGCGTCCAGTTGCACGTGCGGCCCTTGTCCGGTTATGAATCTCTCCCAGTCAACCAGAGCACGTGCACCGATGACGCCCCAGGCACCACACCGAGCGACAAAATACCAACACTGATCCGAGGGAGTGCAGCCCAACCAGGTAACACCTGGCGAGCAAACACAGACGAGTGGAGGAGCAGCAGAGCTGAGCAGAACAAAGCACAGCCGTGCGGAGCAAAGCGAAGCAGTTGAAAGAAGCGAAGCAAACAGACAAAGCAGCGAAGCAAAGCAAAACAAAGCAGCCATCTCCCCGGTTCCCACTGCTACAGACCCAGGGCCCTGATAAACAAAGAAATAGTCACCATGAATAGAATGTAAGAGAGGGCTAGGGCTAGCAGATTAGCACAAGGAGGGTCACCTACCAATCCGATCACTGTTCATATGCCACACTAGGAGAGGCGATCTATCCTGGCAAACGCTGCTACCGTAGTCATCACAAAAGGGTGAACACTCAGGTATCTGCGGGCCAAACTGTGCATTAGCAGCCTATCGGCAGACAACAGAGGGGCTAACAGAGGCAGCCGTCAGCTAACCTACCTGCATGCGTGCAGAGCCGCGGATGCCGGTTGACCCGGAAGTGGAGCGGAAGCGCCGAGCAAGAGGGCCTCTAGGGGTTTCCCTACCTCCTTTTATAGAGTGCCCCCAGGCGGTAATTGGCCGACACACACCCATAGCGCCAAGCGCTGAAGCAACAGGCAATCTCATACTGCCACATTTGTCTAGATTTCATAATCTCCTTCATGTGTGTGAGAGGCCAGACCCAGCGCCAAATTCAAAATATCTGTGTCTAGATCTTGAACCTGTACTTGTATATTTGTTTGAGAAAAATAATAAAATAAAAAATTTCACAGTAAAAGAGGTACATCAGTATCAGATCGCACCATTCATCATAATTTGAGCCAAAATGGATTTAATGGAGGAAATCACTGTTGAAAGAAAATCATAACAAAGCAAGACTGGAATTTGCCAAAATGCGTATTGACAAGCCACAAAGCTTCTGGGAGAATGTCCTTTGTACAGATGAGACAAAACTGGAGCTTTTTGGTAAGTCACATCAGCTCTATGTTCACAGACACAAAAATGAAGCATACAAAGAAAAGAACACCGTACCTACTGTGAAACATGGAGGAGGCTCAGTTATGTTCTGGGGCTGCTTTGCCGCATCTGACACAGGGTGTTTTGAATCTGTGCAGATACAATGAAATCTCAAGACTATCAAGACATTCTGGAGTGAAATGTGCTGCCCAGTGTCAGAAAGCTTGGTCTCAGTCACAGGTCATGGGTCCTCCAACAGGATAATGAGCCAAAACACAGCTAAAAACACCCAAGAATGGCTCAGAACAAAACACTGGACTATTCTGAAGTGGCCTTCTATGATCCCTGATCTAAATCCTGTTGAACATTTGTGGAACATGCAGTCTGGAGAAGACAGCCTTCAAACCGGAGACAGCTGGAGCAGTTTGCTCATGAGGAGTGGGCCAACATACCTGTAGACAGGTGCAGAAGTCTCACTGAGAGCTACAGAAGTCACCTGATTATAGTGATTGACTCAAAAGGTTCAGCAACAAAGCATTGAGTAAAGGGTACCATCACTTTTGTCCAGGCCAGTTTCAGTGTTTTGTTTTCTGGAATAATTACGTTGAACCACATTTCAAAAGTAATGCCTGATGTTTATTAGTTAATTTTTAGCAAATTTTTATTTATTATTACCTTTGTCAATTTCCTGTTATTTCAGTTATTTCCATAACAGAAAGGGGCCAATAGTTTTTTTCAAGATGGAGAACATTACTGCAGGGAGGATGAGAAAGAGATATCAGGAGAGAATATATCACCAAAGGCTCTGCTATTTAGGGATGACAGACCAGGAATGCAGGTGGATCACAAGCAGGATGAATAGATTAGCCTGCTGCTGTGTTTAAATGTAACTGTGACTTAATTTTGTTTTCCAGTTCATGACACAGGAACAGATTACTTTTGTCCTGCAAGGTGGTCCACACAGTGATGTGCATTGTGGCCTCCGATGTGCGCCCCAATGGCCACTGCGCTCTTCCAGTTGCCTTAAAAAGTGGCAGCGGCTCTGACCATCTTCACCACCGGGTCTTTCCGGCACACTGTGGCCACACCGGAGGGGATCAGTCAGACTAATCAGTCACTGCGCCTCACCTGCAGTGCATTTAAAGGCAAGGAGAATTGTTGATTGGTAAAGAATACACTCGACTGTGTTAAACCCACTCACACCTTATCTCCTCCCCTGCATCGGTGGGAAGGACGAAAACTTGAGGTGCACCTCTCTGCGCAGTGCATGAAAATTGCAAAATGCCCTGGACACACCCCATTGGTGCTGGTCTACAAAACTAGAGCCCTTAGAGATCATCTTTTGGCTGAATGAGAGGAACTCATGTGTCCTGATGGACGTGTTTTTTTTGCCATTTTTTTCCACAATATATTTTTAATTAGGATTTACAAAGAAGGTACAGAAACTTGAATAAGAACATAGCTTCTCATTTACATTGCATTAAAATAAAAACAGGCAATATATCTATTTTACAATGTGCACCTTAAAATAAAACATCAAATTGTACAGAGGCATAATGGCTATACTGTCAGCAATCATCTTTCATCTTCAAGTGTTATGTTTAAATCTTGGACATAATCAGTGAAAGACTTCCATACATTTTCAAACTTTTGTTTTTTTGATTTAAGCATATATGTTATTCTTTCAAGTGGAAGGCTTGTTAACATCTGTCTTAACCACTGAATCACATTTGGTCTTTTTGTTGATTTCTACAGTAGTGCGATACATTTTTAGCACTGAGCAAACCAAGGTCTATGAATGTCTTCTCACTCTTTCTGAAGTTGGGTTGTTCTGGATATAGGCCCAGCAGAAACAGTTTAGGATCCAATACAATTTGTTTTGAAATAATTTTTCCAGTTGTTGTTCTCACCTCTAATTTCTTTGCATTGCCATAAACAATGAAGTATGGTTCCTTTGCTTTCCATGCATTTTGTGCATGTATCTGATATGTTTTCATTATATCTGTTTAGTTCCACTGGCGTAATATACATCCGCATTAACCACCTATAATGTATCAATTTAAGACGAGAATTTATCGATTTAGTTTGAGCTACTTCACAGGCTTTTCCCCACTGTTCTTTTGGTATTTGGAGTTGTAGGTCTTCTTCCCAGGCATTCAGTTTCTTTTGTGAATTTTCAGTTGAGGACAGTGTCAAAAAAATATAAAACTCTGAAATAATACCTTTTCTCAGATTGTCCTTGGCCATAATTTTTCCAAAGGCGAATACTTAGGTCAACTGAGGTCATTCTTTTTATATCATCTGACAAAATTTCTAAGCTGTAGGTATTTAAAGAAATGTTTTTTATTAAGATTATATCTAATCCTCTGTTTTTCAAAACACATGATGTTGTTTGAATTTGGAAAGTATAGATCTTGAATCTTCTGAATTCCTTTTAAATTTCATATCTTAAATTCACCATCTGTTCTTCCTGGTGGAAAGTGGTAATTACCCCATACTGGACTAAATGATGACAGTGAATATGGGTCTTTCAAATATTTTTAACTTCAAGCCATATCTTGATCATGCGTTTTCAGATTGGGTTTTTTAACTTGTTTCTGTATTTTTTGGGGGTGAGTCTGAATAGAAGAATAGAGAAATAGGTTAAGGTAAAGGGTGATATCCATTTAAGTGAGGACAATCAGCGGTTGAGAAATAGTGAGCCATAGACCTGAGTTGTGCTGACCAGTAGTATAGTTGAAAGTTTGGACATTTCAGACCTCCACGGTCATATGGTAAATATAGCAAAGAAAAATGTAGCCTCACTCTCCTAGATAAAGATAAATCCCAGATAAATTCTACTAACATTTTTTTTAATTCTTGAGAATAGATCAATGGGTGGCACTAGAGGGATGTTTTGAAATAAAAAAGTAGTTTTGGTAAGATATTACTTTTAAGGATGTTAATTCTCCCAATCATTACCATTGGCAATGATTTCCATCTTTGGAGTGACTCACTGATATCTATCATTAAGGGTTCATCATTGACTGTTAGTAACTAGATCTAGCTTGGACAATACATGGATTCCAAGGTATACAAACTGTTCTAAAGAATTAAATTGTGTTACATCAGGAGTTGGGTGTTGTGTCTCAGATGCATTTAACAGCAGTATTGAAGATTTTGATTTGTTTATTTTATATCCTGATATGTCTCCAAAGTATTTGATCACCTCTAATAAAGTTGGAATAGATTTTTTTAGGTTGGATAAGAACAAAACTATGTCATCGGCATATAAAGCTATTCTATGTTCTGTTGATCCCACTCTTATACCATAAAATTCTGGGTGTAACCGTATTGCTGTTGCTAATGGTTTAACTGCTATGGTGAACAACAAAGGTGAGAGTGGACATCCTTGGCGGCAACCTTTGTTAAGTTAGTTTTAATTGAATTTGAGATGTTCCTATTTGTTAAGATTTCTGCTGTGGCATTATTATAAATTATCTGAATCCATTTTATAAAATTCTTTCCAAATCCAAATGTCTGCAAAATTTTGAAACGATAACGCCATTCAACCTTATCAAAAGCCTTTTCTGCATCTAGGAATAAGAGAGCCGAGCCTGGTGTTTCTTTATTGAAATGGATAATATTGAATACCCTCCAAACATTGTGGAAGCCTTGTCTTCCTTTTATAAAGCCATTCTGGTCCTTGTTTATGATATTTGGTTGTACATCTTGTAACCGTTGGGCTAAGATTTTACAAATTATTTTAAGATCAGTGTTAAGTGGACTCATTGGTCTCATATTTTCACATTTATTTGGTGGCTTACCTGGTTTTGGTAGGAGTACAATTAAAGCATTTTTCATATACAGAGGTAAACTACCATTTTCAAATGCTTTTTGAATCATATCCAAAAGTGGCTCTTGCTTGCTCAATATCTTCTTTACTAATTTCTGATTCCATAAGCTCTCTATCTTCGTTTGAAATAGATGGTATAGATAAACCTTCTAAAAACCTATTCACTTTAGGTAAATCAAAGTCATTTTAGTGCTGTACAATTCTTCATAGTAATCTCTAAAAGCATTATTAATTTCTATGGGATCTACAGTCACTTTTTCTTTATTGATAATACTTATAATTGGTGTTGTTGATTCTAATTGTTTGATTTGCCATGCTTCTACTTTCCCTGATTGTTCACCTTGTTCATAGAAAGTTTGCTTCAATCTTCGAAGACTTGAGGCAGCTCTATTTGCTGATTTTTTTTTTTTATTAAACTCAGCTCTCAAAATCTGCAGATCAGTCTCTAATTTTGGGTTACTTCCTTGATAGACCGTTTCTTGTAGAATCTTTATTTTGTGTTTCAATTAAACTCTCTCCTCTCTGGCCTTCTTAGACTTTGAACTTGTATAACAAATAACTTGTCCTCGGATGAAGGCTTTGAAAGCCCCCCATTTTGTACATGCAGAGGTTTGTGTTGTATAGAATAGAATAGAATAGAATAGAATATTCTTTATTGATCCCCCATGGGGGAAATTTTTTTGTCACAGCAGCTCACAAAAAAAGTGCAATAATTCAATAACAATAAAAATAAAAATAGAATAATGATAATAGAATATAAAATTAGAAATTTGAAGAAATATAAAGATATATAGGAAAGTAGAAAAAATATTACTATTTACATATGTATATAGGAGCAAGATATATGCAAAGATATGTTCTTGGGAATAACAGCACTTGACAATGAAAAATTTACAGTGAGTACTGGAATGATGTACAAAAAAGGCATGTATTTATTGAATGCTTGATGTCATTATGGAGAGAGTTCAGATGTTTGTGTTATAAAGTCTTATTGCAGTTGGGACAAATGACCTGCGGTAACGTTCAGTCTTGCAGGGTGGGAGTCTGAGCCTGCTGCTGAAGGAGCTGCTTAGCTCCCCCACAGTCTCATGCAGTGGGTGAGAGGGGTTGTCCATAATGGATGCGAGCTTTGCCAGCATCCTCCTCTCGCCCACCTCCTCCAGGGAGTCTAAGGAGGAGTCCAGGACAGAACTGGACCCTCCTGACCAGTCTGTTCAGTCTCTTCCTGTCCCTCTCCGTGCTCCCTGCTCCCCAGCAGACCACTGCATAGAAAAGTGCAGAAGCCACCACAGAGTCATAAAACGTCATGAGCAGAGTCCTGCACACTCCAAAGGACCTCAGTCTCCTCAGCAGATGGAGACGACTTTGGCCCTTCTTGTACAGGACATCCGTGTTATGAGACCAGCCCAGTTTATTATTGAGGTGCACACCCAGGAATCTGTAGGACTCCACCGTCTCAATGTCCAGACCCTGGATGTTCACAGGTGCAGTGTGGGGTGTCCTCCTGCTGAAATCCACAACCATCTCCTTTGTTTTACTGGTGTTGAGCTGGAGGTGATTTCTGTCACACCAGTCGACAAAGTCAGAGATGACAGTCCTGTATTCCCGCTCGTCCCCCTGCGATACGCATCCAACGATGGCCGTATCGTCGGAGAACTTCTGGAGGTGACAGCTCCCAGAGTTGTAAGAAAAGTCCGAAGTGTAGAGGGTGAAGAGGAAGGGGGAGAGCACTGTCCCCTGCGGTGCTCCCGTGCTGCAGACCACCATGTCAGATACACAGTCCTGGAGCCTCACAAACTGTGGTTTGTTGGTGAGGTAGTCCATGCAGCCAGGTGACAGTCAACCCCCGCTACTTCAAGCTTCCCCCTGAGCAGTGAAGGCTGGATTGTGTTGAAAGCACTGGAGAAGTCAAAAAACATGACCCTCACAGTGCTGCCGGTGTTCTCCAGGTGAGACAGGGATCTCTGCAGGAGGTAGATGACGGCGTCGTCCACCCCAATGTTCTGTTGATAGGCGAACTGCAGAGGATCCAGATGAGAGCTCACCATGGGGCGGAGGTTCCTCAGAACGATCCTCTCCAAGGTCTTCATCAGGTGAGAAGTGAGGGCCACAGGTCTGAAGTGGTTGGGCTCCTTGGGGTGCGCTGTCTTCGGGACAGGAATCACGCAGGAAGTCTTCCACAGTACTGGGACCCTCTCCAGGCTCAGGCTCAGGTTGAAGATGTGCAGTAGCACCTGACAGAGCTGGTCTGCACAGTCCCTTAAGAGTCGAGCTGATGCCGTCAGGACCCGTGGCCTTTCTTGACTTGATCTTTCTCAGCTCACTTCTCACCTGGTCTGCTGTTATGGAGAGGCCGGGGGCAGGGGGGGTGGTGGTGGAGGATGCGAGGGGTGGGGGTGGTGATGAGGGTGATGAAGGTGGAGAGCTGAGACGGTGTGTAGAAGAAGCAGACGGGTTGTTTCTAGGAAGAGTGGGGGGAGGAGTGGGAGCAGAGTCAAATCTATTGAAAAACAGATTCAGCTCGTTGGCCCACTCCTGATCTCCTGCCTCAGGTCCCCGCCCATGGCCTCTGCTGTGACCTGAGATGGTTTTCAGGCCTCTCCAGATCTCTCTTGCGCTGTTCTGTTGCAAGAGGTTTTCCATCTTGGTCCTGTAGCTGGCCTTTCCTTCCCTGATTTTCTTCTTCAGTTCCTTCTGCACCCTCCTCAGCTCCTCCTTGTCCCCCGATCTAAAAACCCTTCTCTTCTCCTTTAACAGGGCTTTGAGTTCAGGGGTCACCCAGGGTTTGCTGTTAGAGAAACACCGTACTTTCTTTGTGGGTACAGTGTTCTCTGTGCAGAATTTAATATAGTCCGTGATGCAGTCTGTCATGGCGTCAACTTCCTCACCGTGTGGGCTGCACAGAACATCCCAGTCTGTGATCTCAAAGCAGTCCTGCAGCACCTCAGTGGCCTCATCAGACCACTCTTTCACATACCTGATGGTGGGGGGTTGTTTCTTCACCATAGGTATGTGAATGGGCTGCAGTCTCACCAGGTTGTGATCAGAGCGGCCCAGCAGGGGGAGGGGGGAGGAGGAGTATGCATCCTTGGTGTTTGCATACAGTAAGTCCAAAGTTTTATTGTCTCTGGTTGTGCAGTCCACGTACTGGCTGAAGGTAGGGAGAGTGGAGGAGAGCGATGTGTGATTAAAGTCCCCAGAGATGATGATCAGGGACTGAGGGTGAGATGTTTGTAGCTTGGACACTTCACCATGGAGGAGCTCACAGGCTGCAGCAGCATCAGCCGAGGGGGGGATGTACACTGTGATCGCGATGACGTGCGAAAACTCCCTCGGCAGACAATATGGCCGCAAACTGACCGCCAGCAACTCAATATCCTTAGTGCAGCGCTGCTCTTTAACACTGATGTGCCCAGCACTACACCATCTCTCATTCACATACATCGCGAGTCCCCCTCCCTTCTTCTTACTGCTCTCCCTCTCACTCCAGTCCGCTCCGACGAGGTGAAATCCGTCCAGAGTTACGTGCGGGTCCGGGGTGAGTTCGTTCAGCCATGACTCCGTCAACATCATAAGGCTGCACTCACGGTACTCCCACTGCAGCCGAGTCAGCGCTGAGAGCTCTTCCATCTTGTCAGGGAGATACCTCACGTTTCCTATGATGATGGACGGGACGGCCGGCTTGTAGCGTCTCCTCTTCGCCTGATGCTGCACTCCGGCCCTGCATCCCCTCCTTCTCCGGAGGAGCTTGAGGGGGATGCTCGGTCACTCCCACTGAGGTGGCCTGGCCTGGCTCAGCGCCAACAGCTGTTCACGGCTGTAAACAATGGGGCCGCTGAACGGGTTACCAGTAGCGGACTTAAAAGCTCCGAAAATGAATAAAAAGAAAAGTAGCAGTGTCATGTAATGCACATCCATGACTGGACAGTACAGACACAACACAACTGCTAAAAAGAAAGAAACTAATAAAGAGCAAGGGACGACAAAAAAAGTAAAAAACAGTGAAAGTTGTGAGGAGCTGCTGTGACTGGCTGCCACTCTCAGGGCGCTCAGTCCGTGAATGATGTATTGTATTGTATTGTATTGTATTGTATTGTATTGTACTGTATTGTATTGTATTGATATAAAAAAACTCATCTATCTGTGCTTCAATATAATCAACACATTTTTCATCCTGCAGCCATCTGTGATGAAAATGCCACCTAGTGGGACCCTTTGTCAACTTTTTATCCAGGTATACTAAGCAACAGGGTGAATGATCTGAGATCACAATGTTATCATAGAAACAATTTTTAATCTTGGATCTTAATTCTGCAGAAATTAAGAAATAATCAATACCTGAGAATGTTTTATGGACATTGGAGTAACAAGAGTAAGCTTTAACCTGTGGATTCAATTCTCACCAAATATCTAATAATCCAAGTTCTTTCATGAATTGGTTTATAACTGTTCAGTACGGTGGCCGACAAGGGCACACGCGCTGCAAACAAAAAAACGCGACATAAACGGCCAAAACGCAATACAAACGATCAAAACGCTGCAAACACAGGAACAATGCAAACTCAAAAACACACAAACACATAAAACAAATGCAACAGAGAAATGCTGCACCAAAAAAACACGATGCATTCACAGAAACGCTGCAAAAGCAAAAACATACAAACCAACAAAACAGTTGCAAAAGGGAAATGCTGCATACAAACCCCAAAACAACTGCAAGAGGGAGACGATGCAAATTCACGGAAAGTCGGCAGGACACTAGGGGGAGCTGACCATAGATATTATATACCTAGACGCTTCATTACGGTCTGGAGCGTATTCCAGCGTCGCCGCCATATTGGAGGGGTCTCTTCACTCCGGTCTGGTGGAGTGAACGCATTACGAGCATAAATTTATGCTCGTATTTTGTGCAGCCTAAAGTGACAGTAAATGGCGCAATATTGAAAGCAGATGGCTTTATTTAGTTTTATTTCAACACAGCTGAGTAAAATTATTTAATACACATGTCATGTCAACATGATTTAATGTCTGGTTTGTGTGTGCGAGCGAACGTACATGGGCCTGTGCCTGAAATAGTTGCATTGAATATTCTCACAGCACACAAAAGCAAAAATACGAAAAAAAAAATATTACTGTTGTTATTACTTTTACCAATACTATATTACCATTATTACCTATTGATCAGACTTACTCATTTGTTTTCGTGATCCTCTTCTTATTGAAATTATTTTCATTATTTCATCATCTACATACTCACGTTTTCTCTTTTTCATTTATCTATTCTTCATTCCTTTACATCATTCTATCCATATTGTACTACATTTTATTTATTGCCCCCTTTAAAGTTTCTCTCCACACAACCATAGTGACAAGTTCCCCTCCTCCTACATCATATCACCTGCTGCTAATGATGTTGTTCCTCCTCTGCTTGTTAATACTCCACCCTTTGTTTAATTGTATTTCTCTTTGATGCCTTCTATTCTACTTTATTTACTATGATATAGTTATGTATTACCTTTACAATGACTATCATTACTCTGCAGCTAGTGTTAAATGACTTTCCTCCCTTTTATAACAAACTATTGATATTACTCGTGATCTACTTATCTATTTTAAATCTTTGTTTTTTCGTAAACATCCATACTGCAGTTTAATTTATTTTTATTATTATTGTGGCTGATGTTGCTATTGTTATGATTAATTTTACTATGATTAAAATAATAACAATAATAATTATTATCATAATTATTATTATCATCATTATATTACAAACTGTGTGAAGTCGGCATTGTGAATCCCAGCATAATAAAAAGCATTTTAATTTGAAAGAATGTATTTTAATGTGTGACAACGTGATGTATTATAAGTGCATCTCTTCCGTTTGTAACAAACTTATCCGTGTGAAAATTTGGTAAAAATTCGCTGAGTTATGCTCATAATAGTTGGGCATTATACATCTTTCTCGGTATAATTAACTCACTGGGGGGGGGGGGGGGGGGGGGTGTATGTGAGACCCCTCCAAGATGGCGGCCAGTGGAAGCGCCAGTCAATGAGACATCTACGTATATAATATCTATGGTCAGCTCCCCTAGTGGCCTGCCGACCTTCCGTGAATTTGCAGCGTCTCCTTCTTGCAGTTGTTTTGGGGTTTGTATGCAGCATTTCCCTTTTGCAATTGTGTTGTCGGTTTGTATGTTTTTGCTTTTGCAGCGTTTCTGTGAATGCATCGTGTTTTTTTGGTGCAGCATTTCTCTGTTGCATTTGTTTTATGTGTTTGTGTGTTTTTGAGTTTGCATCATCCATGTGTTTGCAGCGTTTTTGATCGTTTGTATTGCATTTTGGCCGTTTATGTCGCGTTTTTTTTGTTTGCAGCGCATATGCCCTTGTCGGCCACCGTAGTTCAGCACCTACTATGAGTATGATCTGTTCCGGTTGACTTATTTACCTGGATTAAGTGTGCAGTTGAAGTATCCTGCTATTATATATTGTCCAGTAAGCGCTGTAAATTGAAGAAATAAATTAGTAAAAAAGTTGTGATCATCAATATTAGGGCCATATACATTTATCAAATTTATAATTTCTGATAATAAGGAACCCTGGACTATGAGATATCTTCCCAAAGTGTCTTTGATTATATTTTTCACTTGGAATGGGACTGTTTTGTGTAGAAGAATCATAACGCCCCTTGCTTGAGATGAGAATGATGCTGTAAATATGCTGCCTTGCCATCTTCTTCTAATCTTTTTCTCATCCTCCTTTAATAGATGAGTTTCTTGTAAAAAGATAATTTTGGAATCCATATCTTTTATTTTATTCATAACCTGTTTGAGTTTTTTAGGCTTTTTGTAAGCCTCTGCAGTTCCATGAGATTAAATTAAGACTGGTGCACTTATCTATGATTAGTAAAAATGTTTAATTGCCCTACTATGTGAACATATATAATGGGAAGCCCTAATATGGATGACTGAACATTCATCCAACAATCACAACACAAATTCACACCTTTTCCCAACTTTCATGCTGACCCTCCCTCTCCCCAAATACTCTCACTCCCGGTACAGCTTAGAGTGACTGCTCCATAGCAGTGAGGATCAGTCATGAACCACTCTCTTCTCTGGTCTATCATCGCTCTTACTCTATTATTATTTCGATACTTTACTCTCCATTTTGAACAGATACATTTCAACGTCTTAGAAAAACAATATTATACAGCATCAGGTCATGGCAAATTGCAGCATACAGTCTAAAGGCAAGCTTCTGATTTTAATCATTTAGAGACCTACTGTATATATTCAAATGTTTTATTTCCATGTTGGCCGTATTTACCTTCCTGCAGTTTCTTTTTGAATTTTCTCAATGAATTCTTGCACCTCTTTGAGGGGTGCTAAATCTGTGGGTGTCCCCTCTGTGCGTGAGCATCAGTTTTGTAGGATGAATTATTCCGTGGCGTATACCCAGGCGACGCAGTTCATTGCGGACAGGGTCGAACTTTTTCCTCAGAAGTTGTATTCCCGTACCCAAATCAGGGTAGAAATGCACTTGTTGATCTTGGTATTTCATTTCTCCTTTGGCCCGTGCTGCATCGGTAACTGCCACTTTATCCTTGTAGTTGAGAAACTTCTTTATTAGAGTCCTTGGAGGTATTTTTTGTCTTTCAGTGGGCCGATACGATGCACTCTTTCCAAAACAATGGATGGCTGCAGGTCCACACTGTTTAGGGCATCTGGAATCCATCTCTGCAAAATAAACATGGGTCTTGTCCCTCTACTCCTTCCGGAAGAACCAACAAGCCTCAATTTATTGAACGGGATTCTAAATCTAGAATATTACTTTCCAGATTTTGTAGGTTGCCTCAAGTGCCTGCACTTTAACCTGCAAGCCAGCGACATCATCCTCGCTGTCGGATATTCGTTCGATATATCGTTCCGTGCAGTCCTTCATTTCTTTTCTCATGCTTTCGATCAGCATACCATCAAATTTGGAGGAAAACTCCGTTCTCATGGAGTTAATAGCAGCCAGTACCGCGTTTGTCCCCTCTTCTGTCATCCCTGCTCCGTTGCTATTCACTGTCACGGTTTTGGCAGTTTTCTCAGTTTCAACACGTGCCTGAAAGTCTGTTTATTTTAGTTGTTTTGACAATTTACCCTTTTCTTCTAATTTTCCACTCTTATTCTTTGCCATGGCCATGATGCGTTGTTCCAAATGCGCAATTTAGTTAATTTTAAGGTGACAAGAGTAGGGTGATGTCCTCTTACTTGGGCGACATTACTGGAAGTCCCGTTTTTTTTTTTTGCCATTTGAAAGTTAACGTCAAAAGTGTCTTCAGTCTCAGGTACCAAGCCACTGCTTTGAGTAACTCCATCCAATCTGAGAAAGAAGACAGGAGCTGTAGGGTTTTCAGTGTTTTTAAAACTGTAGTGAACACAGAAGTGATTGTTCTGACCTCTGGATCATCCAGTGACACCGTGTTGGAGCCCAATGCCTTTCCTAAAAGGCAGTTTTCCTCCAGCCCCCACAGGAATTCTGGAGCATGAAACCATCTGCTTTGCTGCATGAACTGTACTGCACTCAGCCCTCTTGATGATCAGCAGGGCTGTTTTTGCTGTTGACGTATTTCCACCGAGAAATTTCTGTATTGTCATGAATCAAGGACACTGTTGGCTACTGTTGTGCTTTATGATCAATGGACAACTATTCACTGTGTAACTAAATAATATTGGCTATCAGAAATAATTATTTAAATAATTTAATAGGGTTTAATTTACATTAAACCTTGAGGCACCACCCATAAAGGGCAATGATAGTCAATTAATTAAGTTTGTCTCATTAAGGTTACTGACTATTAATTTGGAACCATGATTTTTAATTAACTTAATAAAAATAACCAAAGTTACCTAATGAATTGTCAGTTAAAGTTGAAGAATTTGGGAGTTCTGCAGAGAAGATGTTGGCAAGATTCACTCTTATACAACATTAACAGACCAGCAACTGACTTTGTGTTTAAAATCATTTATTGACAAACAAACATGAAACATACAAAACCTGCCTAACAAAATCCAATGTTTAAGTGTGTGTGCATGTATCTGTGTGTGTATAACAGACAAAGGCAAGATGGCTACCTCTAAAGGGTGTCTTAACGCCGTATGGCTCAAAAGCATTTACAACCAGGACCACATGGGGAGTGGTAGAGGTTAGAAATGGTCTCTTTGTGTTAGGTTGATGCCTCTATATTTTGTGGACAAGTTAAGATAAGCAGCAGTTAGCTATAGCTTAAAGCTTAAAGAACATATTCAATAATGCAATGCACTGATTGTTTAAACTGAATGTGCTTAGCCATGCTATGCTAAACTCTCTAAGGCCCAGTTATATTACCAAGTCCATGGGAGGAGAAAGGTGTCTGTTTTGGTTCTGCTCTGCAAAGTCCAGTTCTGCAAAAGTTTTGGTGGTTTTCCCAGTGGGTCCCAGGCCGGTCTGTCCCTCCAGTTCCTGTCTCTGAAGAACAATGGTTGCTTTTTTTGTTCCTTGAGTTAGCAGCTTGATTTTATTTGGGGCCAGGCAAGAGCCTTTTCCAGGTAAGCACAAGAGATTTTCTGTTCAATTCCAAAGTTTTCTTGAATAAAGTCTTTACCTTTGGGTAGCCTCTGTTTGGTGACATGCACTCACAGCTTTAACCAGTTTTTGTGCTTGGCCTTTGGCGAACTATGGGGAACTGTAGCCTGTCTCTGTTATTGTCCGTTTTTTTTTTTTCAGTCATGTTTTCAAAGGAATTTATGAATCAGGTGTACTAAAGAATTTGTCCATCAAACAGTGGAAGACTTCTTTGAAGCAGAGGAGACATGATCTGCTGTTCCACTAGAATGCTTGTCAGTCCATTTTGGTTCTCCGGGATTTTGATGATATTGTTCTCCTGCGCTGTGCCGGACATGCCCTTGGGGCATCAGAGGAAGTGTGATAGAGGGGAAGAGGTCTGCAGTGGTTTTAGTTGATGGTCACTAATACTGTGCGGGACATCAGACTGCTCACTAAAGCCATCTGCTTCTACGTTGTATATCAGTCAGGGGAAACTGGACCTGAACACCTGCCTTTGGTCTAACAGCTGGGAGTGTTCTATCTGAGAGGGAAATTAAATTCTCACATTTAACATTTAAATGCTTCTCTAGACCAGCAGATGAAGGGTCTATGGCTGTCTCAGGCTGGAGGGGACCACTTCGTGAACTTTCAGCTTCCTTGAGGTAGTTAATTTAAGCTGGAGTGTCCGCTATCTCTGTCTGCAGTTCTAATGTTTCTCTTTGCTTTTTAACATTTGTTCCCGTTCCAGCAATTGCTTTTCCTGAAGCTTTGAAACTTCAGTCATTGCAGCGACCCTCTTTTAAACTTGATCATGGCTTCTTTGACTTCATCAAGACACCCATTTTTAGTCAATACATTTTTTACAATGTCCATTCTCTGTGTAAGGTGAGACGTCCTGATCTGGCTGTGCACAACATGCTTGCTTCATTCAAGTCTCCCACAGCTGATGTTTGTCCTTCATCAGAATCATCCAATTTGGCAAAAAAATAGCATCCAAAAACTTACAAAACCGTTCTGTTATTCTTGAAAAACCGTAAAGTATCCAAACACTTTAAAATCAGTTCTTTATCTTCCAAAATCCACGTCCATTCAACTTAGGCTACTTATCTTTATGATAACTTAAGAAACATGGTCATTTCAGATGAGAGTTGCTGACTGAACAGCATAAGCTGACCAGTTGGCCTGATGAGGAGCAGCTAATAAATCTCCATGGTAACTTATGTGCCTTTGCTTTAATGAAACCAAATCAAGGCCAGGATAACTGAAAAATCCTGGCTTCAGCCCTCATCTTCGTTTTCTGAATGACCCCTCTGTTGTTTTCTTTTCTCTGTTTGTTTGTAAACATCCCGGTAGAATGGAGGATCCTGATGTTTTTATTAATTATTTAGTTTGTCTGTAAACACCTCTTGTCAGCTGAACAGTGTTTTTCTGTTGTTGTTGTTTTACTTTAAACTGAATTGATCGCTGACAGCAACCATCTTCGTCGTCAATATTTGTCTGATAAATAGTGACGTAGTGGTGGTAATGCGCATGCGCAACCTTGCTCTATCAGCCTCAGCAGCGGGGTATCGGTTGTCGGGTGAATGGTGCAGAAGTCTGCAGCAGCTCACGGTCACACACGCACTGAAATCATCGTCAGGATGTGAACGTTAATCTTTCAGGGAGCCGCAGCGCGTGCACGCGCTGACTAAGGGAGCTGCTTTGGGAAGAGGACCCGAACTACCCCACCCCCCTACTCCCACCTTCTCTGCGGACGGACCATCATGATGTCTTTTAGCTGCCCGTCGTCCCGAAGATCTCCATGAACCGGGGCGCATCGTTTCGATCCTGAACCGTTTTTCCTTAGACCGTAACCAAACCAGGACAGCATGAAATTCCCCTCTGAGAACCCGAGAAAACCAGGGACCATGAACCCCCCACCAGGTGAGCCCGACACACGTGCGTTACAGACACACGCATTGACTGCAGTCTGCTTGCAGACACACAAACACACACTTGGACTGAACACGTGCACACGCACAGCTGCTGCCTACAACATCCGGGCGTTTATTTTATCCTTCAGCTCCACAATAATACCATTGTGATGGTCTGATGTGCACGTGCACACGCTCACCTTTAATCATCCAGCCTCTCTTTACTACCTCTTAATCTAAATAAAGCTATCATCATAAATCGATACAAATGTTACTGTTACTCACGGGACACAACATCTGCAGTTATAACAACAATCATGATGATAATTATAAGAAAAACAATAATAATAATGACAAAACAGCAAATCATTAAACATTTGCAACAATCAAAATAATAAATGTCATAAAACCTCTAAATATATTTTATACTAACTCAGCAGAGTGAAGAGTTAATGAGTTTGAGTAGATATTACTTTGTTAACCCTCTTGGGAAAAACACCCTCAGGGAAATTGAGATTCAGTTGCAGTTTATTGTTACAGATAAAACAATATAAAAAAAGAAAGATGGACATAAACAAACAATTAATAAATGTGTAGAATCCAAGTAAATACAAAGAACATGAACTATATTGGGGCTTCTGGCTAGTTACTGCTCCCTTCCGTCCTCTGTCTCCCTGTTACTCCCCCCCCCCGTGAGGAGTTGTACAGTCTGATGGTCTGAAGGTCAGAGGAGTTTCTCAGTCTGATGGTCCTGACCTTGAAGGATCAGTCTGGGCTGAACAGGCTCCTCTGGTGCTTATGACGATGTGACTCTCATCAGTCACCAGAGAGTCCAGCTTCATGCGACCACAGAGCCAGACCACCTGATCAGTTTCTCCAGCCTGGATGAGTCCCTCTTAGTTGTGCTGCCCCCCAGCACACCACAGAGTAAAGAGGACACTGGAGACCACAGACTGGTGAGACATCTACAGGAGTTTCCCTCAGATGTTAAAGACCACAGCCTCCTCAGGACGTCCAGCCTGCTCTGTCCCTTCCTGTTCAGGAGGTCGGTGTGGATCCTCCAGTCCAGTTTGCTGTCCAGCCACAGACTGAGGTACATATAGGAGTCCACAGCCTCCACCTCAGCTCCCCCGATCAAAACTGGTTGTGGTCTTAGTCTGGACTTCCCAAAGTGGATGACCAGCTCCTTTGTCTTTAAGACACTGAGCTGTAGGTGGTTTGTGAGGCACCAGACAGCAGAATCCCCCACTAGGCTCCTGTTCTCCTCCTCTCTGTTGTCCCTGATGATCCAACCATGGCTGTGTCTTCTGTGAACTTTTGGATGTGACTCAGCTCAGAGCTGTAGCAGAAGTCTAGGATCTACAGGATGAAGAGAAGAGGGGCCAGCACTGTGCCCTGGGGTGCTCCGGTGCTGCTGATCATAGTGTCAGACGTGGTGTCCTATTGGTGATGGTTTTCACAACATTCCTCATGTTGTTCTCCTTAAGTGTCTGCTCCAAATTTCTCCTGTAGCTGTCCGTTATTTCCCTAACACAGCATTTAACCTCCAGCTGTGCTGCTCTCATCACCTCCCTGTCTCTGCTCCTGAAGGCAGCCTTCTTCCTGTTGAGGACAGCTTTGACTTCCCGTGTTACCCACGCTTTGTTATTGGACAGTCTTGGCAGGGAGACCACGTCTGCACAGAAGTTCATGTGGTCTGTCAGACAGTGTGTCAGCCCCTTTATGTCCTCACCATGGGGATAGATCAGCTCATCCCAGGCTGTGATGCTGAAGCAGTGTCTGAGGGCACTTTCCATTTCAGAGGACCATCTCCTGACGGAGCAAGTGGTTACCAGCTGCCTTTGTCTCAGGGGGGAACTCTGGCTGTAGGTGGACCAGGTTATGGTCAGATTCCCCCAGAGGGGGGAGGAATGTGACCCTGTATGGATCCCTAAAATTTACATACAGCAAGTCAAAGGTCTTCTTGTTTGACAGTCCACAACCTGATGGAAAGCAGCCAGAGCAGAGTCCAAAGTAGCATGTTGAAAGTCCACAGAAATGATCATCAGTGCCTCAGGTTGCTGGGTTTGCAGCCTTGTACTCCTTTCTATTAGTAGGAAGACTGACTCTTGGTAGCATTTTTCAGAAACACTATTGGAGCTAGCTCCTGGTAGAAGTGTTCAGTTGAAAAATGGCCATAAGGCATACATAAGAAAAACATTGTCTTAATAAGAGCATTAAAGATAGGAAGAATGAGAAAAGTTGAAACTGGTTTAAAAAAAGAGCTAAAACGGACCAAAAAGGAAAAAAAGAACTAAAAACTGGAGAGGTACTGAAGAGGCCGCTGTTTAACTACAGAGCCATTGCAAAATTTAACAGAGTTAACTACAGCTGCTCATACTAATACATCAGAGTTATAGGTTAACTCTAATGCTGCTTAAACTAATACATCAGAGTTATAGGTTAACTCTAATGCTGCTCATACTAATACATCAGAGTTATAGGTTAACTCTAATACTGCTTGTACTTATACATCAGAGTTATAGGTTAACTCTAATGCTGCTCATACTAATACATCAGAGTTATAGGTTAACTCTAATGCTGCTCGTACTACTACATCAGAGTTATAGGTTAACTCTAATGCTGCTCATACTAATACATCAGAGTTATAGGTTAACTCTAATGCTGCTCATACTACTACATCAGAGTTATAGGTTAACTCTAATGCTGCTCATACTAATACATCAGAGTTATAGGTTAACTCTAATGCTGCTCATACTAATACATCAGAGTTATAGGTTAACTGTAATGCTGCTCATACTAATACATCAGAGTTATAGGTTAACTCTAATACTGCTTATACTTATACATCAGAGTTATAGGTTAACTCTAATACTGCTTATACTTATACATCAGAGTTATAGGTTAACTCTAATACTGCTTATACTTATGCATCAGAGTTATAGGTTAACTCTAATACTGCTCATACTTATGCATCAGAGTTATAGGTTAACTCTAATACTGCTTATACAAATACATCAGAGTGATGAGTGAACTCTAACACATATCTCTATTGCAGAGTTATGAGGTAAGTCTGCTGCTGCTTTTTATACAGCAGAATGAGGAGTTAAATTTAATGCTGCTCGCCATTAGCTATGAAGTGTGGTTAAATCTCTATATTGTAATCCTTGAGATGTGGTAAAAACTGAAACAGTCTCTGTAATTGAGGTATTTTTCAATATTTATTGGAATCTTTGAGATGTGTTTTGATGTTTAGATATTGTTTCATTTGAGATGTGGTCAAAACTCTAAATAGTGTTTGCTAGATAGATGACATTTGCTTTGAGAAATCTTTGAATATCTAAATCTTATCGTGGAGATGTTGTTAAATCTGTAGTTGTTGTCTTTTAGATGTTGTTATATCTCTAGTTGTCGTCTTTCAGATGTGGTTAATTCTCTGGTTGTTGTCTTTCGGATGTGGTTAAGTCTTTGGTTGTTGTCTTTCAGATGTGGTTATATCTCTGGTTGTTGTATTTCAGATGTGGTTAAATCTCTGGTGTTGTATTTCAGATGTGGTTAATTCTCTGGTTGTTGTCTTTCGGATGTGGTTAAGTCTTTGGTTGTTGTCAATTAGATGTGGTTAAATCTCTGGTTGTTGTATTTCAGATGTGGTTAAATCTCTGGTTGTTGTATTTCAGATGTGGTTAATTCTCTGGTTGTTGTCTTTCGGATGTGGTTAAGTCTTTGGTTGTTGTCTTTCAGATGTGGTTATATCTCTGGTTGTTGTATTTCAGATGTGGTTAAATCTCTGGTGTTGTATTTCAGATGTGGTTAATTCTCTGGTTGTTGTCTTTCGGATGTGGTTAAGTCTTTGGTTGTTGTCAATTAGATGTGGTTAAATCTCTGGTTGTTGTATTTCAGATGTGGTTAAATCTCTGGTTGTTGTATTTCAGATGTGGTTAAATCTCTGGTTGATGTCTTTCAGGGGCCTGTACTACGAAGCTGGATTAGCTCTTAGATAACTTCCTGGATAAGTTTCGGATTTTCGGCACTACGAATGTGGATCTCTTTTTATCCAGACACGTTGCCCCGGTAACTGATGCTGAACGCCAAACCTGGTCCAGAGCAGGTTAAGTTCCAGGATAAGAGCTCAAGGGGTGTGACAGTCCGCCCGCTGACCAATTGGTTCTCTCGGGCGGGCGTAAAAGACCGCACAGTCACCAATTTGCAGTCTTGGAAAATGGCTTGCCCATTTCTGCCAGAACCGGTTAATGTCGGTGCACAAATTGTAAGAGGAGCGCTTCGACGGGAGCGTTTTTTTCGTGACAGAAGTAATCGGCTTGATTTACCAGGAGAAATCTTGTACGGGAGGTATAGATTTTCACGGGAGGGACTTCTATACATCTGTGACCTGCTGGAGCCTTACGTGGCAATTAATGGACTAAGGTCATTTTGAAAATATGAATGTGATTTTCCTGGTCAAACAAGTGAAAAAATTAATTATTAAAAAAAATTAATATTACTCTGCAAATGTAGAGTATTTATTAGTATGTTGACCATGATGTTTTAGCAACAATAATGGACACATAGAAAAAATCGTTCTTGTAAGTATTTTTATGTTATTTCTGTCATTGGTGTTAACATATTTTAGGTTACAATCACAAGATTCATGAATGCAATAAAATTAATCTAAAGGCACATATAACAACATCTGAAGACTGCTGACAAAACTCCATGAAATAAAAGAGTAACTTGTTTAATTCAAACTATTTGACATTATTTCTCAATGTCAGTGATAACATTTGATCCGTGGATGTTTACTTCTGATAAAAGACAACACATGCTGATTATTGTACTGAACTTTATTATGGATAAAGTCAAGTAACAATAATTTTGGTTTAAAGTTCAATTACAATTACATAAGTAATCATCATATCTTAAATGTTGTCTAATGTAATATGATCTCCAAATTTTGGTAGTAACACCATGAAACTGAGGGACATAATTTAGTTTGAAGAAATATTTTTAAATATCTAATTAACGTTTCATTTCATTCATAGATTTATCCCAGTGTTATCAACACTGTCCATTTATTATTTTAATTAAAGAGGAAATGTTTTACACTGTCCAATAGCGGCGGATCATGACAATGGGACAAATGTTTTAGATCCAAAGTACACTAAAAGTGAAATTAAAGGAAAAGTTCGGTTCCTGCAGCTTTTACATTGTTTATAGAATGAAGAACAACAATATACTCCAGCAGCGGACACCGAGAGTAATGGTGGTGCCCAGTACGGATTATTTTCAGATACGGTTGCTTGTCTTTATGAATTGATATCCGTCCCAAAAACCTGGCGTTTTTCACCAATATTCCATCATGATGGACCGCCATTGCAGCCTGTGTCTCTCCACAAAGCGCTGTGTGGCTGTACTAACCTCTGTACTGAGGAGTTTGTTTACATGCCCTTATGCGCAGTGCAAAAGTGCTCATTGTTTCAGGGGAAGACCGGCAGCTACAAATCAACTTTCTTCTTCCAGTTTTGTGCAAAATGGACGAATGTCTATGGGATGAAGATGTTGTGGAGGAGGACTTTGAATATGATGGACGTCCTTACAGTTTGGAGCCACAGTATACAGATAAGGAGCTCATAGAAATGAGGAAGCGATCGCAACGCTCCAGAGAGTACTGCGCATTCGCGAAGGGACGTAAACAAACTCGTCAGTTCAGAGGTTAGTTCAGCCACACAGCGCTGTGTGGAGAGACACAGGCTGCAATGGCGGTCCATTCGGAGCGAATCATGATGGAATATTGGTGAAAAACATGAGTTTTTGGACGATTAATGCAGTTATTAGGAGCGGTGATCCATGCCCTACGGGCTACCATTATATCGGTGTCCGCTGCTCGATTTTGGATCTAAATATCTCCCGAAGCACCGTTTGCATCAGGAAAGCCTTCTGGGTGAGTATGTTGTTGTTCTTCATTCTATAAACAATGTAAAAGCTGCAGGAACCGAACTTTTCCTTTAAATATTATATTTAGGCTAATTATATTACATTTAAAATAAAAAAGATAATTATTCATCACCATTTAAAAGACTAATTACACAATTTTGGTTTAATGTGGACGAGTTCTTTATTACATTTTAATCGATTTGTGTTTCTGGAAAATGTAGGAAAGTGTGGAAAATGTGCCGGCAATCCCTCTGGCTTCTCGCGGCTACAGTCGTGTTGCTCCTGGCCTGGATAATACTGCGGTACTCCTCATACTTTTGCAGGATTATTTGCTGCTCCTCTGCCGTGAAGTAGGCTGCTCTCTTCTCCATTGTGGAAAATGCTCCGGGGGCCACTAACCACGCCCGTTTTATGTGAGCGCACACAGATCCCAGCCGGATTCACTTATCGAGTTGATAACGAGCCTCGTAGTACGGCAGATCTGGATGACGGAGATCCGGTGAAGTTTAGCGAGATGTCGGAGAGTTATCCTGGATGACTTAATCCAGCTTCGTAGTACAGGCCCCAGATGTTGTTAAATCTCTGGTTGTTGTCTTTTAGATGTTGTTATATCTCTAGTTGTTCTTTCAGATGTGGTTAAATCTCTGGTTGTTGTCTTTTAGATGTTGTTAAATCTCTGGTTGTTGCCTTTTGAAAGTGGTTAAATCTCTGGTTATTGTCTTTTAGATGTGGTTAAATCTCTAGTTGTTGTCTTAGAAGGAGGCGCACAACTCTTGAGACGAGCATGAAGATGAGAAGGAGTGTCACAATACCGATTTGACCCACGAGATCACCCTGATGACGCACTATGAGACTTACATGTTCTCGTGGCCCATAATCATCTACCTGTGTGATATATTGGAGCCGTTTATTCCCTGTGTGACCCGCAGGAGCGGTGCACGAACTGTCCCGCTGTCATTTTGCATCACCATGCAGTATAAACTTCACGTCTATAGCACCTTTCTTACATTCAAATGCACCACAAAGTGCTTGATAAATAAAAGGGAAGTATTTCTTATGTGAAACAGCACAATCAGGTCCATCATGTCATTCCTGCTCTTTATTCATGTGTTTGAGGGTTTTTTTCCTGCTGATTTTGAATTGTTAATTTGGGTCAGAAATCAGCTCGGTGTGTTTTTATGACTTCATTGAGGTGACGACTTAATTTTTAAATGTAGCTGATATGACATGAAACAGACCAACCTACCAGACACAGTTATGTTTTTGTAGTTTTATTTTCTGCTCCCACGACCTCCTCACTACAGAGGGATTACATCTGAGGATGATTATTGTCAGACATGCAACACACGTTCGTAGTATTTTGCTTCAAGAGATTCATGAGTGTCAGATTTAGCCAATGATGAGTAATTTGCGCATTTTCACAGTGCGCCACACATTTTGTCTGTGATTGACAGCTGCTACGGTGTTTCTTTTCTCCATTATTCTGTCTTTTTCATCCTCACATTTTAACTTTATCAGATGCCACTCTTCACATGTGTAATATAAAGCTCTGTCAGTGCATTCCTGGAGCTTCTCAGCGTGTTCTCCTCTCATGATCATGATTGGTCAGGTGCCCCTGAGCCCTCCCCTTATACGTGCGCTTTCATGGCTCTTGATAAGACAATCCTGGATTGAGTTACCGTGTTGATAACTTGCGTCGTGCTATCGGTTATCCTTATGGCCATTGTGGTCGGACACTCAAACCTGGATAGATGTGTGTTATCGGGGATAAGTTGACCGCGCTTCGTGCTATAGGCCTCAGATGTGGTTAAATCTCTGGTTGATGTCTTTCAGATGTTGTTACATCTCTGGTTGTTGTCTTTCAGATGTGGTTAAATCTCTGGTTGTTGTCTTTTAGATGTTGTTATATCTCTAGTTGTTGTCTTTCAGATGTGGTTAAATCTCTGGTTGTTGTCTTTTAGATGTTATATCTCTGGTTGTTGTCTTTCGGATGTGGTTATGTCTTTGGTTGTTGTCTTTCAGATGTGGTTAAATCTTTGGTTGTAGTCTTTCAGATGTTGTTATATCTCTGGTTGTTGTCATTAAGATGTTATATCTCTAGTTGTCTTTCAGATGTGGTTAAATCTCTGGTTGATGTCCTTCAGATGTTTTTAAATCTCTGGTTGTTGTCTTTTAGATGTTATATCTCTAGTTGTTCTTTCAGATGTCGTTAAATCTCTGGTTGTAGTCTTTCGGATATGGTTAAGTCTTTGGCTGTTGTCAATTAGATGTGGTTAAATCTCTGGTTGTTGTCATTCAGATGTGGTTAAATCTCTGGTTGTTGTCTTTTAGATGTTATATCTCTAGTTGTAGTCTTTCAGATATGGTTAAATCTCTGGTTGTTGTCTTTCAGATGTTAAAATTCTGGTTGTTGTCTTTTGGATGTGGTTAAATTTCTAGTTGTCTTTTAGATGTTGTTAAATATCTAGTTGTTGTCTTTCAAATGTGGTTAAATTTCTGGTTGTTGTCTTTTGGATGTGGTTAAATCTCTGGTTGTTGTCTTTTGGATGTGGTTAAATCTCTTGTCTTTCAGATGTGGTTCAATCTCTGGTTGTTGTCTTTCACATGTGGTTAAATCTCTGGTTGTTGTCTTTCAGATGTTGTTAATTCTCTGGTTGTTGTCTTTCAGATATTGTTATGTATCTGGTTGTAGTCTTTCAGATGTGGTTAAATCTCTGGTTGTTGTCTTTTAGATGTTAAATCTCTGGTTGTTGTCTTTTAGATATGGTTAAATCTCTGGTTGTTGTCTTTCAAATGTGGTTAAATTTCTGGTTGTTGTTTTTTGGATGTGGTTAAATCTCTGGTGGTTGTCTTTTGGATGTTGTTATATCTCTGGTTGTTGTCTTTTAGATGTTATATCTCTAGTTGTTGCCTTCAAGATGTGGTTTATTCTCTGGTTGTTGTCTTTCAGATGTGGTTATGTCTTTGGTTGTTGTCTTTTAGATGTTGTTTTATCTCTGGTTGTTGTCTCTCAGATGTGGTTAATTCTCTGGTTATTGTCTTTCAGATGTGGTTAAATCTCTGGTTGTTGTCTTTTAGATGTGGCTTATTCTCTGGTTGTTGTCTCTCAGATGTGGTTAATTCTCTGGTTATTGTCTTTCAGATGTGGTTATGTCTTTGGTTGTTGTCTTTTAGATGTTGTTTTATCTCTGGTTGTTGTCTCTCAGATGTGGTTAATTCTCTGGTTATTGTCTTTCAGATGTGGTTAAATCTCTGGTTGTTGTCTTTTAGATGTGGCTTATTCTCTGGTTGTTGTCTTTCAGATGTGGTTATGTCTTTAGTTGTTGTCTTTTAAACGTTGTTATATCTCTGGTTGTTGTCTCTCAGATGTGGTTATATCTCTGGTTGTTGTCTTTTAAATGTTATATCTCTAGTTGTTGTCTTTCAGATGTGGTTAAATCTCTGGTTGTTGTCTTTCAGATGTGGTTAAATCTCTGGTTGTTGTCTTTTAGATGTTGTTATATCTCTGATTGTTGTCTCTCAGATGAGGTTAATTCTCTGGTTGTTGTCTTTCAGATGTGGTTAAATCTCTGGTTGTTGTCTTTCAGATGTGGTTAATTCTCTGGTTGTTGTCTTTCAGATGTGGTTATGTCTTTGGTTGTTGTCTTTCAGATGTGGTTAAATCTCTGGTTGTTGTCTTTTGGATGTGGTTAAATCTCTGGTTGTTGTCTTTCAGATGTGGTTAAATCTCTGGTTGTAGTCTTTCAGATGTGGTTAAATCTCTGGTTGTTGTCTTTTAGATGTTGTTATATCTCTGGTTCTAGTCTTTTTTTGGATTTCGTTATATCTCTAGTTGTTGTCTTTTAGATGTGGTTAAATCTCTTGTTGTCTTTCAGATGTGGTTAATTCTCTGGTTGTAGTCTTTCAGATGTGGTTAAATCTCTGGTTGTTGTCTTTCAGATGTTGTTATATCTCTGGTTGTAGTCTTTTTTTGGATTTTGTTATATCTCTAGTTGTTGTCTTTTAGATGTGGTTAAATCTTTAGTTGTTGTCTTTCAGATGTGGTTAAATTTCTGGTTGTTGGCTTTTGGATGTGGTGAAATCTCTGGTTCTTGTCTTTTGGATGTTAAATCTCTGGTTGTTGTCTTTTAGATGTTATATCTCTAGTTGTTGTCTTTCAGATGTGGTTTAATCTCTGGTTTTTGTCTTTCAGATGTTGTTAAAATTCTGGTTGTTGTCTTTCAGATGTGGTTAATTCTCTGGTTGTTGTCTTTCAGATGTGGTTAAATCTCTGGTTGTTGTCTTTTAGATGTTTTTATGTCTCTGGTTGTAGTCTTTTAGATGTTGTTAAATCTCTTGTTGTCTTTCAGATGTGGTTAAATCTCTGGTTGTTGTGTTTTAGATGTTGTTAAAATTCTGGTTGTTGTCTTTCAGATGTGGTTAAATCTCTAGTTGTTGTCTTTTAGATGTGGTTAAATCTCTAGTTGTTGTCTTTCAGATGTGGTTAGATTTCTGGTTGTTGTCTTTTAGATGTGATATCTAGTTGTTGTCTTTCAGATGTGTTTAATTCTCTGGTTGTTGTCTTTCAGATGTGGTTATGTCTTTGGTTGTTGTCTTTCAGATGTGGTTAAATCTCTGCTTGTTGTCTTTTAGATGTTGTTATGTCTCTGGTTGTAGTCTTTTAGATGTGGTTAAATCTCTGGTTGTTGTCATTCAGATGTTGTTAAAATTCTGGTTGTTGTCTTTTGGATGTGGTTAAATCTCTGGTTGTTTTTCAGATGTTGTTAACTCTCTGGTTGTTGTCTTTCAGATATTGTTATATCTCTGGTTGTAGTCTTTCAGATGTGGTTAAATCTCTGGTTGTTGTCATTCAGATGTTGTTAAAATTCTGGTTGTTGTCTTTCAGATGTGGTTAATTCTCTGGTTGTTGTCTTTTAGTTGTTGTTATATCTCTGGTTGTAGTCTTTTTTTGGATTTTGTTATATCTCTAGTTGTTGTCTTTTAGATGTCGTTAAATCTCTGGTTGTTGTCTTTCAGATGTTGTTAAAATTCTGGTTGTTGTCTTTTGGATGTGGTTAAATCTCTCGTTGTTGTTTTTCAGATGTTGTTAACTCTCTGGTTGTTGTCTTTCATATGTGGTTAAATCTCTGGTTGTTGTTTTTTGGATGTGGTTAAATCTCTGGTTGTAGTCTTTCAGATTTGGTTAAATCTCTGGTTGTCTTTCAGATGTTGTAAAATCTCTGGTCATTGTCTTTCAAATGTGATTAAATTTCTGTTTTGTTGTTTTTTGGATGTGTTTAAATCTCTGGTTGTTGTTTATTGGATGTGTTTAAATCTCTGGTTGTTGTTTTTTGGATGTGGTTAAATTTGTGGTTGTTGTATTTCAGATATGGTTAAATCTCTAGATGTTGTCTTTTAGATGTTGTTTAATCTCTGGTTGTTGTCTTTCAGATGTGGTTAAATTTCTGGTTGTTGTCTTTCAGATGTGGTTAAATCTCTAGATGTTGTCTTTAAGATGTATTTAAATCTCTAGTTGTTGTCTTTCAGATGTTAAATCCCTGGTTGTTGTCTTTCAGATGTGAAATTCCTGAGGCCTATAGCACGAAGCACGATTAATGTCTTAGCGAGATAACTTAGGGTTAACCCTGATTTATCGATAGCTCCAAGCCAGTTCCTTTTTTATCAGAGTAGATCACCATGGTGACTTACTGTGAACGGTTATCCTGTTCCGGAGCAGGATAAGTTTCGGATTGAATCTGATCCTGCGAGATGACCCTCGCAGTAGCCAATCAGCTTCTCCAAATCAGTGGCCTGCCCTCTTCTCCTGAACCCGGTAGAAGGAGGTGCACAACTTTTGAGACAATCATGAAGATGAGAGAAAGTGTCACAATACCGATTTGACCCATTAGATCAATCTGACAACGTGATATGAGACATACCGGTTCTCCTGGCCCGGAATCATCTATACCTGGGTGGTACTATATATTGGAGCTGTTTATCCCCCGTGTGACCCGCAGTTGCGGTGCACGAACTGTCCCGCTGTCATTTTGCATCGCCCTGCAATATACTTGCACAGCCCCTCTCATACATTCAACTGCATCAGAAAGTGCCTGATAAATAAAAGGGATGTAAATCTTATGTGAAACAGCACATTATTCTGTTATTCAATCAGGTCCATCATGTCATTCCTGCACTTTATTCATGTGTTTGAGGGTTCTTTTTTTTCTTGCTGATTATCAAATTGTTAATTTTATTTTTTATCTGCTCCCATGAACTCCTCACGACAGAGGGATTATCTGAGGGAATGGGGTGATAATTGTCAGACATACAACATATTTTCACAGTATATTGCTTCATGAGATTCATGAGTGTGATCACTGTCAGATATAGCCCATAATAAGTACTTTGAGCATTTTCACAGTCCGCCACGCATTTTAATAATATTACTTTTTATTTCAGTGCGCTTTTCACAAGACTCAAGGTCACCTAACATGAGTCACAAACAAAGAGCACATGAAGTATAAAAAAAGTGCATTAAAAGCAGGCATAAAAAGCAAGTATAAAAAGAAACTATGTCCATGACTGATAGCTGCTACGATGTTTCATTTCTCTATTATATTGTTTTTTTATCCTAACATCTTAACATTATCAGACGCTGCTCTTCTCATGTAAAATACGGAACTCTGTCAGTGTGTTCGCTTCTCAGCGTGTTCTCCTCTCATGATCATGATTGGTCAGCTGCCTCTGAGCCCTCCCCTTATACGTGCGCGTTCACCGCTTTGGATGAAACAATCCTGGATTGAGTTACCGTGTTGATAATCTGCGTCACGCTATCGGTTATCCTAATTGTCATTGTTGTTTGTTACTCAATCCGAGATAGATGTGAGTTATCGGGGATAAGTTGACCGCGCTTCGTGCTATAGGAATCAGATGTTGTTAAATCTCTGGTTGTTGTCTTTCACATGTGGTTTAATCTCTGGTTGTTGTCTTCTAGATGTTGTTAAATCTCTTGTTGTTGTCTTTCAGATGTGGTTAAATCTCTGGTTGTTGTCTTTTAGATGTGGTTAAATCTCTGGTTGTTGTCTTTCAGATGTGGTTAAATCTCTGGTTGCAGTCTTCCAGATGTGGTTAAATCTCTGGTTGTTGTCTTTCAGATGTGGTTCAATCTCTTGTTGTCTTTTAGATGTGTTTAAATCTCTGGTTGTTGTCTTTTAGATGTGGTTTATTCTCTGGTTGTTGTCTTTCGGATGTGGTTAAATCTCTTGTTGTCTTTCAGATGTGGTTATATCTCTGGTTGTTGTCTTTCAGATGTGGTTAAATCTCTGGTTGCTGTCTTTCAGATGTGGTTAATTGTCTGGTTGTTGTCTTTTAGATGTGGTTAAATCTCTGGTTGTTGTCTTTCAGATGTGGTTAAAACTTGTTGTTGTCTTTCAGATGTGGTTCAATCTCTGGTTGTTGTCTTTTAGATGTGGTTAAATCTCTGGTTGTTGTCTTTCAGATGTGGTTAAATCTCTGGTTGCTGTTTTTCAGATGTGGTTAAATCTCTGGTTGCTGTCTTTCAGATGTGGTTAATTCTCTGGTTGTTGTCTTTTAGATGTGGTTATATCTCTGGTTGTTGTCTTTTAGATGTGGTTAAATCTCTGGTTGCTGTCTTTCAGATGTGGTTATGTCTTTGGTTGTTGTCTTTCAGATGTGGTTATGTCTTTGGTTGTTGTCTTTCAGATGTGGTTAAATCTCTGGTTGTTGTCTTTCACATGTGGTTTAATCTCTG
Source organism: Scarus forsteni (assembly GCA_036419115.1). Taxonomy (NCBI): domain Eukaryota; kingdom Metazoa; phylum Chordata; class Actinopteri; order Labriformes; family Labridae; genus Scarus; species Scarus forsteni. The sequence goes on along the minus strand of JAZDUH010000432.1, from coordinate 350,224 downwards.
GTTGTTGTCTTCTAGATGTTGTTAAATCTCTTGTTGTTGTCTTTCAGATGTGGTTAAATCTCTGGTTGTTGTCTTTTAGATGTGGTTAAATCTCTGGTTGTTGTCTTTCAGATGTGGTTAAATCTCTGGTTGCAGTCTTCCAGATGTGGTTAAATCTCTGGTTGTTGTCTTTCAGATGTGGTTCAATCTCTTGTTGTCTTTTAGATGTGTTTAAATCTCTGGTTGTTGTCTTTTAGATGTGGTTTATTCTCTGGTTCTTGTCTTTCGGATGTGGTTAAATCTCTTGTTGTCTTTCAGATGTGGTTATATCTCTGGTTGTTGTCTTTCAGATGTGGTTAAATCTCTGGTTGCTGTCTTTCAGATGTGGTTAATTGTCTGGTTGTTGTCTTTTAGATGTGGTTAAATCTCTGGTTGTTGTCTTTCAGATGTGGTTAAAACTTGTTGTTGTCTTTCAGATGTGGTTCAATCTCTGGTTGTTGTCTTTTAGATGTGGTTAAATCTCTGGTTGTTGTCTTTCAGATGTGGTTAAATCTCTGGTTGCTGTTTTTCAGATGTGGTTAAATCTCTGGTTGCTGTCTTTCAGATGTGGTTAATTCTCTGGCTGTTGTCTTTCAGATGTGGTTATATCTCTGGTTGTTGTCTTTTAGATGTGGTTAAATCTCTGGTTGCTGTCTTTCAGATGTGGTTATGTCTTTGGTTGTTGTCTTTCAGATGTGGTTATGTCTTTGGTTGTTGTCTTTCAGATGTGGTTAAATCTCTGGTTGTTGTCTTTTAGATGTGGTTATATCTCTGGTTGTTGTCTATCAGATGTGGTTAAATCTCTGGTTGTTGTCATTTAGATGTGGTTCAATCTCTGGTTGTTGTCATTTAGATGTGGTTAAATCTCTGGTTGTTGTCTTTTAGATGTGGTTAAAACTCTTGTTGTCTTTCAGATGTGGTTCAATCTCTGGTTGTTGTCTTTCAGATGTGGTTCAATCTCTGGTTGTTGTCTTTTGTATGTGGTTGAATCTCTGGTTGTTGTCTTTTAGATGTGGTTATATCTCTGGTTGTTGTCTATCAGATGTGGTTAAATCTCTGGTTGTTGTCATTTAGATGTGGTTAAATCTCTGGTGTTGTCTTTTAGATGTGGTTAAATCTCTGGTTGTTGTCTTTTAGATGTGGTTAAATCTCTGGTTGCTGTTTTTCAGATGTGGTTATGTCTTTGGTTGTTGTCTTTCAGATGTGGTTATGTCTTTGGTTGTTGTCTTTCAGATGTGGTTAAATCTCTGGTTGTTGTCTTTTAGATGTGGTTAAATCTCTGGTTGTTGTCTTTTAGATGTTATATCTCTAGTTGTTGTCTTTTAGATGTGGTTAAATCTCTGGTTGTTGTCTTTCAGATGTGGTTAAATCTCTGGTTGCAGTCTTCCAGATGTGGTTAAATCTCTGGTTGTTGTCTTTTAGATGTGGTTAAATCTCTGGTTGTTGTCTTTTAGATGTGGTTATATCTCTTGTTGTTGTCTTTTAGATGTGGTTAAATCTCTGGTTGTTGTCTTTTAGATGTGGTTAAATCTCTGGTTGTTGTCTTTTAGATGTGGTTAAATCTCTGGTTGTTGTCTTTTAGATGTGGTTAAATCTCTTGTTGTCTTTCAGATGTGGTTATATCTCTGGTTATTGTCTTTTAGATGTGGTTAAATCGAAAGTTACGAATCTAACTACGGTTCTATGAATCCTGGATGACCGCCAGAGGCGGTGCTTTAAGCACTGGATATCTCCGTCTCGCGCATGCGCAGGTCGAGTACGTATACCAACAACGTCACATGTGACCCCCGCATGACCCCCGGAAGCTATAAGTTCCGGTGTCATCGGAGGAAATGTCCCTCTTGAATCTTCTTGCGATACCACAAGGATTCTGAGTGACTGAATGCTCTGGCGGTCATCCGGGATTCATAGAACCGTAGTTACATTTGTAACTTTCGTTCTATGAATCCCGGATGACCGCCAGAGGCGGTGCTTTAAGCACTGGATGACTCATACCAACAGAGTCACTTAGAATCCCAACTCACTTCAACAGCTGGGAGCAGAACATGCCGGGGCCAGGACTGCACTCATCAGAGGGGAGGCAGCAACATTCACCCTGTAGAACCTTGAAAAGGTGCTAGGTGAAGCCCAAGAGGCAGCAGCACAAATAGCATCAAGGGGCACCCCCCTCAGTGCAGCCCATGATGCAGACACGCCCCTAGTAGAGTGACTTCGCACCCCAGCTGGTGGGGGGTGGTTAGTAGACTTATTGGCGTGTGCAATGGTGTCAACAATCCAGTGGGACAGTCTCTGCTTGGAGAGAGCGCGCCCCTTCCTAGGACCAGCAAAGCAAACAAAAAGTTGATCACACTGTCGCATAGCCGCAGTGGCATCAATATAAGCCTCCAATGCCCGCACCGGACATAGGAGCTGCGACCCACTCTCCTCCGGTGGGGGCACAAACCGGGCCAGCTGAACAGGCTGATTTATATACGATGGGGACAAAATCTTAGGGAGGAACATCACGTTCGGCCACAATGAAACCCCAGAGCCATCAGCGTTCCAACGTAAACATGAACTGCTGACAGACAGGGCATGTAACTCATCTACACGCTTTGCAGAGACAATAGCAAGAAGGAAAGCAGCTTTAAATGACAGCCACTTAAGTCCAGCCAAGGCAAGGGGCTCAAAGGGATGCCGGCACAGAGCATCCAGCACTAAGGGTAAATCCCATGTTGGTGCACTCCTGATTCTTAGAGGGTGTGACCTAAGGGCTCCCCTAAGGAAGAGGGAGACAAGTCTGTGTGAGCCTACAGTGCCATTGTCCACCAAGACATGGCGACTGGAAATTGCAGCTACATACACCTTAAGTGTGGAATGGGAACGCCCACCATCCAGCAGGTACTACAGAAACTCCAAGACCATTGCAATTGGGCAGTGGACCGGGTCTAAGTGTTTTCCCGCACACCACTCCGCAAACAGTTTCCATCTATTGGCATACTGAACCTGAGTAGACTGTGCTCTCGCATTCAGAATGGTTCCCCTTACTGGCTCAGTGCATTCACCTAAGAGTGGTTTGGGCCCTGCAGGGGCCATACACACAGATTGAGGCGGCTGGGGTTCGGGTGCCATATCTGACCTCCCAGCTGAGAAAGAAGGTCCTTCCTGTCTGGGAGACGCCATGGTGAGCTGCGGCACAGCCTGCGCAGCAGAGGGAACCAAATCCTCCCTGGCCAGAAGGGGGCCACCAGTAGAAGCCTGTGGCCCTGCTGGAGGACCCTGTGTAGAGTCGGCAGGATCAGGGGCAGAGGGGGAAAAGCATAGAGCTGGACCAGGGGCCAGTCGTGCGCCAGAGCATCCTGGCCTAGAGGGCTGGATGACTCCATCCAGGAGAACCAGAGGTGACAATGGGTCGACTCCTCCGAGGCAAAGAGATCCACCTCTGCTTTCCCAAATAGGGCCCAAATCTGGCTCACCACATCTGGGTGAAGTCGCCACTCCCCCGATGGGGGTGTGTGCCGGGAGAGGAAATCTGCAACCACATTCCGTTCCCCTGACAGATACATTGCCCGCAGACTGCACAGGCGGGGAACCGCCCATGTCAACAGATTCCTGGCTTCCTGTAGCAGCTGCGCCGATCTGGTGCCTCCTTGGTGGTTGATGTAGGCCACTGTTGACATGTTGTCTGATCGGATGAGCACATGCCTCCCTTGCAGGAAAGGCATAAAATGTTCGAGTGCCAGACGCACTGCACGCAACCAACTCCAGCACATTGATGTGCCTTACGCTGTACTGCACAGACCACTGACCCTGAGCTGTCCTCATCTGCCAGGTCGCGCCCCATCCGATGGGACACGCATCCACTGTCACAGTCTCTCTTCGTGATGGGATAGAACCCATGGGCACACCCACCACTAAGAACGACCTCTCTTTCCATGGGGACAGAGTTAGGATACACTGCTGCGTCACCCTGACCAGTCTGTGCTTGTGGCGCCTGGCATCTAAACAGAGACTGCACACCCATCTCTGCAAAGGCCGCAGGGCAAGCAAGCCCAGAGGAATCCCTGGGACTGCTGTTGTCAGTCTGCCTACAAGCCGTAAGAACTCGACATAAGGCAACATCTTGCCCCTTCTGAAGAGGGACAGAGAGTTCATGATGCTGTCCACACGCTGAGGCGACAGCCGGGCCTGCATGCACCTCGAGTCCAAATCCAGCCCCAGATAAGTTACCATTTGGGAAGGGACCAGACGGCTCTTCAGGAACTTGTTGAGACCTCGGAGATCCAAGATCGGGCGGAACCCCCCATCCTTCTTTGGTACAAGGAAGTAAGTGGAATAGAACCCTCCCGGCTGCAGCTGAGGGTCTACTGGCTCGATGGCACCTTTGACCAGGAGGGTGGACAACTCCTGGCTTAGCGCCAGAGCTTTTGCCGGGTCCTTTATAATGGTGACCTTGACCCGGCCGAAGGCCAAGGGCCGGCGTCGGAACTGTAGAGAGTACCCCCGGGTAAGGGTGGCAACCACCCAGGGGTCCGGCGTGCATGCAGCCCAGTAATTGAGCTGCTGCTGGGTAAAACAGCCGACTGCCGGCCCTGAAAAGTCAGTATCTGCGACCCCGCCCCCCAGATGTCCTGGGGGGACGGGGGGCAGACATGGTACCCCTAAGCTGCCTTGGGGGCGGCCCACTGGGGGCACGAAAGTCACGTGTGGACCCTTGAACAGGCTGCCGAGGCAGTTGGGGTCCGCTGGAGGAAGATGATGGCCGTACTTGGCGCCGAAGAGTTGAAGAAGCAACCCTGTCCCTTTGGGTAGGCACAGCCCTCTGAAGGCTAGCCAACTGCTCACGCGTGAGCCCAGCTTGAGCAGTACGCTGTAAGGCCTCCAATGCAGCAGTGCCAAAGAGCTCCCCTGGTTCTACCGGCACTGAGCGGAGAACTCTTCTACACGTGTCAGTCAGGGGTGACTGCGCAAGCCACACCTGCCGACGAGCTTGGACCAGAGTGGACATCAAGCGCCCCAACTCTCTAGTCATGAGGGCAAAGGCCTGCAAGGCAATGTCATTGAAGCCCAACACAGACGCCTGCTGTAAGGAGGAGGAGAGGGCAAGCATAAGATGAGAAAGGGTATTCCCAATACGGCCCATGTGGGCCCCTGCATCATATGCCTTCGTCAGGAGCTCATCTGTGACCCTGCACTGAGGTCTCGGACACCTGGCATCCGACCTAAGGGTCTCATCAGGAGACACAATCAGGGATGCAATGGCAGGCTCCACGGCAGGCATACGACCCAAGCCATGCTTATCTGCATCCTGCATAGATGAAAGAGCCCGGCTGTCAGTAGTTGAGTGGGAGAAGGCCTTAGAGTCTCTCCAACAGGCATGCAACTCCCTAATATAGTCCTCTGATGGAGGAACAGCAAAAGTTGTTTGGACTGGCTGACGTCTGAAAAACGCACTAACTGGCGCCTGGCCTGCTTGTGGAACGTCTAGCTGCAGGTGAGCCAGGGCCCCACGAATGACACTCCCTACAGACGTATCCTCTGACCCCCGAGAAGAGCCTCGGGTTGAAGGATGAGAAGGGGATCTGGAGGCTGATGGGGATAACCTTCCCATATAATCCCCAAAGTGCGTGGCGGAAGCCGCAATAGAAATAGCATCCTCCTCAGCTTCCACACCCTGCAACTTGGGCTCTGGCACAGCAGATTTAGGCTGAAGGGCCAGCAGAAGCTCCTTCATCTGACCCAATTCGGCTGACAATAGGTCCAACTTGGTGGTAAGGGCACTGCTCTTAGACCTCTTTCTCGTCGGGGCACCTGCAGCCTCGGCGGCCACACGTTTGGGTCTATCCGGCTGACCTAGCGGAATCTGATCCAGGGAGGGACTGTCCATGCCACCTGACAGACGCTCTACCTCCTGTAGCCTAACCACTCGTACACCCCAGGGCATACAGCCACAATTCATGCAGGGGTCTCCTGAGACTCCCGCTTTCAGGTGATCCATGCCCAGGCAGATGGGGCAACGGTCGTGACCATCCTCCAACTCCAGAGGGGCCATACAATCAACACACGAATGAGACATGAGTAGTGAGCAATAGGAAACAACGTGCGCCGGGAGAGGAAGCGAGAGCACTGTCGTCACCGGAGAACTATTGTAACCTAGCGAGTTGGAACCACGTCAAGAACGAGCCAACAGACCACTGACGGTTTGAGCGAGAGCACTGCTACCGACAGCGTTGCACACAGGATTAATGGAGCGGAGCGTGAGCGCTGCAGCCAATCAACAAAAGAGGCGTAGGCGTGAGCACCGTAGCCGTTATCATTAACAGAAAATACAGCACAAGCTGTGGAAATAACGATACTAGTCTCTAGCAGAGAAAAGCCGTGTACAATTGCATGCAACCACGGACCGGGAGCTGTAACAATAACGTAAGGGCAACGTGGAGCACTGCTACCATTCAGGGACAAAACTTAAAACAACGGCATCCGCCGTGATAACACTCACTGAAATAATAGCTCAGACACGCACACTGCTGTCGAGAGCGCTAACAGAAAACACCGGCACTAGCCGTGGAAAAAACGGTCGGAACGGGGCGTGGGAGCCCACAATAAACAAAGAACGCAGAGTCAAAGACTTCTCGAACAGGTGGATGACGGCGTGAGCGTGAACACTGCAGCCGACAACATCCAGATACGAGCAACAAACAGCTGACTCGGGCGAGAGCCCGCAGACGAGTGCTAGCTTACCTCGCAGTCCAGGTGGATGAAAGAAGAAAATTCTCACAAACCAGCTTGTCACAGCCTCTCGAAGGACGATCATCAATCGTGGCTCCGACCAAATGGTGCGAGGCTGCCAGCGACAAACAAATCCACGTACGTCAACGTGCGAGCGAGAAGATGAAAAGGGACATTTCCTCCGATGACACCGGAACTTATAGCTTCCGGGGGTCATGCGGGGGTCACATGTGACATTGTTGGTATACGTACTCGACCCGCGCATGCGCGAGACGGAGATATCCAGTGCTTAAAGCACCGCCTCTGGCGGTCAGTAGGGATGAAATAGAACTCTGGTTGTTGTCTTTTAGATGTTGTTAAATCTCTTGTTGTTGTGTTTCAGATGTGGTTAAATCTCTGGTTGTTGTCTTTTAGATGTGGTTAAATCCCTTGTTGTCTTTCAGATGTGATTATATCTCTGGTTGTTGTCTTTTAGATGTGGTTAAATCTCTGGTTGTTGTCTTTTAGATGTGGTTAAATCTCTGGTTGTTGTCTTTTAGATGTGGTTAAATCTCTGGTTGTTGTCTTTTAGATGTGGTTATATTTCTGGTTGTTGTCTTGCAGATGTGGTTAAATCTCTTGTTGTCTTTTAAATGTGGTCATGTTTCTGGTTGTTGTCTTTCAGATGTGGCTTAATCTCTAGATGTTGTAGTCTCTGAGGTGTGGTTACATCATTTGTGGTCCTATATTTGAAATATCTTTAAATTTGTACATGCCAGTATCTATAAGGGTAGTTCTTCAGTTAGATTATTGACTTCATTAGGTGATTACCAGCAACTGTTCATGAAGTGTATCAAAGACAGTGATTTGTTATTGACATCCTGTGTCCCCCCTATGTTCTCTCTCCCTTTCCCATTTCAGTGGCGGTCCAGACAAACCTGCTCCCCCCTAAAAAAGTCCAGTCTGGCATGCTTCAGTCCAGTCTGGTCCAGGCCAGTGTGGCCACCATGCAGAACCCTATGGGCTGTGCTGTGCCGCGGCTGTCTGTCTCCTCGCGCCCCCCCAATGTGGTGGCCAGCATGGAAGCAGTGGCAGATGGCTCAGCACCCTTCACCATGATGAAGCTGAAGACACTGCTGGCAGTGTTTGTGGTAGTGGTGGTGTACTTGATGGGAGGAGGGCTGGTGTTCAGGGCCCTGGAGCAGCCATTTGAGAATAACCAGAAGATCACCATAACGGCAGAGAAAGCTGCCTTCCTAAGCAGGCACCCATGTGTTTCCCCAAAAGAGCTGGAGGCGCTCATTAAGGTAAGACGAGTTCAGGTTCATGTCCTCAACTGATGGTTCAGGGTAATTCTGACCATTCAATGAGTTCTGGTGCATATCCTCCAATAAGTTATGGTCTATGGCCTCAAGTGCTGATGATTCAGGGTGATTCTGACTCTCAGATGAGTTCTGGATCATGTCCTAAGCTGATGGTTCAGGGTAATTCTTTCCCAAGTTCAAGTTCAAGTTCAAGTTTAACTATGTTGTCCCCAGAGGGAAATTTGCTGTGCAAACAGGTAAAAAGAACATCAACGTACAGACACAACAAGTCATTCACCCATAAAAGCAAAGGCACAGGACACATTAACAAGAAGAAGCAACTGTGAGCGGACCAGAGATGGAGCCATCCTAAAGACAATCAATGTTCAAGCTGATTCATTTTTTGCATTCAGCTCTGTTATGGCTTGAAAGAGAAATTAGTTTTTCATCCTATTTGATTTGGCTACAGATACCTGTATCTTCTGCCAGAGGGCAAGAGATCAAATTCTGCATGAAGATGATGATCAGGACCCACGATGATGTCCTGAGCCTTGGCTTTGAGCTTTTTGACTTGTCAATATGCATTTTGGTAAATTCCAGTCTCACTTTTTTATGATTTTCTTTCAACAGTGATGTCCTCCATTAAGTCCACTTTGTCTCAAACAGTGATGGATGATGTGATCTGACTCTGATGTACCTTGACCTTGGAGTTCTCCTCTAATCTCTTTGAAGTTGTTCTGGGCTCTTTGGTTTCCATTCGTATTCTCTGTCTCTTCAGTTTGTCATCAGTTTTCCTCCTGCAGCCACGTCCAGGGAGGTTGGCTACAGTCCTGTGGACCTTAAACTTCTGAATAATCTGTGCAGCTGTAGTCACAGGAACATCAAGCTGCTTGGAGATGGTCTTATAGCCTTTACCTTTAACATGCTTGTCTATAATTTTATTTCTAATCTCCTGAGACAGCTCTCTCCTTAGCTTTCTGTGGTCCATGTTCAGTGTGGTACACACCATGATACCAAACAGCACAGTGACCACTTGTAACCCCATAACTAGGCCAACTGACTGATTACAAGTTTGTAGACACGTGTTATGCTAATTAGAGGACCCACCGTGATTGAACATGTCCCTACGGTCACATTATTCTCAGTCTTTCTAGGGGTACCATCATTTTTGTCCAAGCCAGTTTCATGAGTTTATTTTTAAAAGTAATTCTCTTAAACCACGGTTCAAAAGCAATGTCTGATTTTCAATGGTAAATTTTCATAGAATTTTTATTTGTTTTAACTTTTGTCAGATATACATTATTTCTGTAACCATTGTGGGTTTTTCTTTAATTAAACGAGGGGTACCAACAATTTTGTCCACGTGTGTAAGTTGTGGTCCATGTCCTCAACTATTATTTCAGGGTGATTGTAACCCTGCAATGAGTTCTGGGTCATGACCTCAGCTGATGGTTCAGGGTGATAGAAAGTTATATAGTGAAATACCCGTCCCCTCCTAATTCTAAAGTGGTCAAATGTACGAAGATGTGTCTCCTGCAAGAACACAACTTCCCTTTTAGGTGCTGAAGATGATCAAGTACTCATTTTCTCTTCACAGGGTTGTTTAGACCATTAATATTACAGCTGATAAAATTTGTGTACAAAGTATTAAAGCTGGGGTTGGCGATCTGATTTAGATACACTTTTTGTAAGACTGGTTAAAATGGTCTTTATGACCCGATGGTAATCAACTCATGATATAAACAGCACAGTGACCACTTGTAACCCCATAACTCCAACTGACTGATTACAAGTTTGTAAGACAGTGTTATGCTAATTAGAGGACCCACCGTGATTGAAAACGGTCACATTATTCTCAGTCTTTCTAGTTCATTTTTGTGTTTCATGAGTTTATTTTCTGTAATTCTCTTAAACCACGGTTCGCCACCCAGGCTGATTTTCAGGTGTAAATTTTCTTAGAATTTTTATTTGTTTTAACTTTTGTCAGATATACATTATTTCTGTAACCATTGTGGGTTTTTCTTTAATTAAGCGAGGTACCAACAATTTTGTCCAGTGTGTAAGTTGTGGTCCATGTCCTCAACTATTATTTCAGGGTGATTATTATATCATCACATGGGAGATTTACAGGAGAACACTGACCTACAGGAGGTTCAGAAAGAGGATAAAATTATATAAAATACGGTAGTTTCATGGCCTAAGCTAAAGTGGAGAGTGTCAAATGTACGGAAGATGTGTCAACATCAGCTGCAAGAGCACTAACTAACTTTACACGCTTTGTTTGGTGCTGAAGATGATCAAGTACTCATGGTGTAGTGTAAAACAAACATGTTGTGCTGAGGGTTTGGAGACCATTAATATTACAGCTGATAAGCACATGCATGTGATTAAAGCTGGGGTTGGCGATCTGATTTCAAATTCACTTTTTCCAAAATCAAGACTGGTTAAAATGGTCTTTATGACCCGATGGTACATCAAGGTAGAACAGTAAGGTGACTGGAGCAGGGACCGGAGGGAGGGAGGGGAAAAGACAAGCACACACACACACACATCCATGGAGAATGGGGAAGAGGGAAAAAAAAACAAAAAAAAAAACTTAAGGCCATTCATTATGAATATATATATATAATAATTTAACTGTATGCCCATGCATTGAGGATAATTAAGAACAGAAACGCAAACACACAGAAAAAGTAGTGATAAAATCAAGAGAACCTATGTAAATATATTAAGAGCAAATTATACTACAACATAATAACGGCAGGAAGAATCTCAGAATAAAAATAAATAAATAAATAAACCATGTAGACCCGATAGTATATCTACTAGTTATCAGAGCCTCTATGATAACTTACTCTAAGAAAAACAGAAGGGGTGAAAGAGGAGCAGAGAATAAGGGAAGCCCTTGATTAAATAACTGCAATCACATATCTAGTAAATTTTATCAGTAAAGAAAATAATAAGTTGTTAGATGTAGTAGAAAATATCTATCAAACATAAAGAGTTGTAAATAACGTTCACAATGTTAGGAAAAAGTAAGAAAAAAGACAACCACAGTTAGTGTAATTATCCTATTAACTTGGAACTTAGAAGTTACCCTCCTTGAAGACCACATATAGGTCTAAATGAACCCATGAGTAGACCAGTTAAGGATTAGCAGAAAGTAGAACAAGAACTAAAAGAAGAACTTAGAGTCTCTATTGAGAGGTCAAAATCCACCCAAAGCAATAACAATAAAGGAGAAAGGAAAGAAAATAATAACAATAATGATAATAATAATAATAAATCACCAACGAGAGAGGAAAAAAGCAGAGGGGGCAACAACATCACCCTGGCTGTTAAATGAGCGGTGGTATGAAGTGGACATGACCTCAGAAGAGCAAAGAGTCCAAACATAACAAAAAACGGAGTGAAGAGCAGCACATGCGTAACAATCGGAACAGATTTCTGTGGAGGCAGTGCATCTGAGGACTTTAACACCTGGTAGTCATGGGGGGCACGAAATAACTATGAAGAACAGCAGACACTTGCAGCCCTGGACAGTCACTTATCCACAGCAATGGCGGGGTCCCCTGTGGTTGACGGGGTAAGCAGGTGCTTGTTAATGAAGTCGAGAGCTCCGGATGGATGAGTAAAACTCACCTGATCTTCGTTCCACACGAACACCAGACGAGCAGGGTGTTAGAGACGGGAAGAGATGTTAGCTTGATGGAGCACGCGTTTCACCGTGTTGAAAGAAGAACGAAGACGGGCCACCTCGGGGCTGACGTCCGGGAAAAAGTTGATCCGCTCGCCGTTAAGCAAGATCGGGCCAACACGACGGCTGGTGAGGTGTAGAACCAGCTCATGAACCCTGTAGCTGTGCATTCGCACCAGAAGAGGCCTTGGCTGCGGGTCTGGGCGCGGCGGTGCAGTGGACACGGTCAATGATGATGGGCATTTCAAAAGCAGCTGGACCAAAAACTTGACGAAGGGGCTGCTGATGAAGTTTGTGGGGTCAGGCATCTCTGCGGACTCGGGCAGTCGATGATACAGATATTCTCCCTTCGTGTGTAATTGCTCAGGTAGTTCAGTTGTTTCTTCATGGTCTCATTTTCTTTAGTTAGCCGGGCCACTGTCCCATCCAGCTCCAAGAGCCTGTCACTGGTGTCGGTGAGGGATTCTTCAATGTCTCCAATTTTTGTGCTGTGCTCATCAACCGCTTGCTGTAGAGTCGAGATAGCTGCCCCACATTCTCTTTGAAAGTTGGCAAGAGTTTTCACTTCTTAGCTTCTCGATAGCTGCCTGAAAGTCGGCAGCGGCCAAGGCTGCTTGTTTAGCCGAGCTGTTAGCCGTCAAAAAAGACGACAAATACGAATATGGGCATGGGACAATAAAACTTGATTGTGCCATGCCCATTGAGTGTGTTTGAGAAGCAAAAATAACGGATGCAAAAGTTTTGCATAAGTGTAAAAAAATAAAATTGAGCAGGATCTGCGAGGATACCGTCTAGCACACACGCATGCTTAACCAGAACTGGTTTAGTGTGATTCTTACCATCAGATGAGTTCTGGTCCATGTCCTTAGGTTATGGTTAGTGTGACTCTGATGATCAGATTAGTTCTGGTCCATTACCTCAACTGATAGTTCAGGGTGAATCTTGCGCTCCATTGAGTTGTGGTCCATGTCCTCGGCTGATGGTTCAGGGTGATTCTGGCCATTGAAGAGTTGTGGCCCATGTCCTCGGCTGATGGTTCAGGGTGATTCTGGCCATTGAAGAGTTATGGTCCATGTCCTCAGCAAATGGCTCAGGGTGATTCTGGCCATTGAAGAGTTGTGGTCCATGTCCTCAGCAAATGGCTCAGGGTGATTCTGTCCCTCCGATAAGTTCTGGTCTAGAGGCTGACATTTTTTTGGGACTCCCGCAGGTCCCGGGATTCCCGTGGGATTTCCGTGGGATGGGAGTAAACTTTACTATTGGAACGCTTAGGATGGGATAAAAAGCTAAGGGGAGCAGACAGGAGCGGGAACCAATCAAGAAGGGCTGCCAACTCTCACGCATTCTCTGTGAGACTCACGCATGTGATTGGCTTCACACGCTCTCACGCCACACCTCCAATGTCTCACGCTGAAGTCAGAGGCACAATGTGCAGGGAAGATGCAGGGGTCAGTCCAGTGGTGTAGTATACAAGATATGCAGGTATACATTGTATGCCCACTAGAAAACGCAAAGAAATCACATATAACAACTATAGAAGGCACAAACATACTTATAGGATGGTTGTGTGACTTTAACTTTCACTTTCAGTTTCGACGCACTCCTCTTTGTGCTGGTGTGGGTAAAGGTGCAGATAGACGCACATCCCAGCAGACAGTGAGAGATTTGTGAGGATTCACCCTCCTGTCCAGTTTTTTTCCTCTGCTCCCCCTCCCCTCTCGATTTCTCCTCTCTGCTGGTACCTGCAGCAGGAGCCATGGTCTGGAGCGGAGCTGCTGGGGATCCTCACCTGCTTCCTGATTACCTGATCACCTTCCCTTTTTAAAGCTGGGAGCTTCACTCACTCGTCGCCGGCTGATTGCACTTCACTGGTTGGTTCGTGTTTGCCTCTTAGTGTTTCTGTGCTGGCCTTAAACTCTCTGAGCTCATTTTGCCAGATGGTGTTTTTTGTGCTTACTGCTCACTCTACCTGTTGGACTTACCTGCTTCTCTTTGTCTTCCAGGTCTCCACGAGCTCCCGCCACAGCCGTCATAGATATATATACTCAACAAAAATATAAACGCAACACTTTTGTTTTTGCTCCCATTTTTCATGAGATGGACTTAAAGATCTAAAATTCATTCCAGATACACAATATTACCATTTCTCTCAAACATTGTTCACAAATCTGTCTAAATGTTTGATAGTGAGCACTTCTGCTTTGCTGAGATAATCCATCCCACCTCACAGGTGTGCCACATCAAGATGCTCATCAGACACCATGATTAGTGCACAGGTGTGCCTTGGACTGTCCACAATAAAAGGCCACCCTGAAATGTGCAGTTTTTTTTGCTTTATTGGGGGTCTGGGGACTCAGAACCAGTCAGTATCTGGTGTGACCACCATTTGCCTCATGCAGTGCAACACATCTTCGCATAGAGTTTATCAGATTGTCAATTGTGGCCTGCGGTCTGCGGTTGTGAGGCCGGTTGGATGTACTGCCATATTCTCTGAAACGCCTTTGGAGACGGCTTATGGTGGAGAAATGAACATTCAATGCACGAGCAACAGATCTGGTTGACATTCCTGCTGTCAGCATGCCAATTGCACGCTCCCTCAATGCTCGCGACATCTGTGGCATTTTGCTGTGAGACAAAACTGCACATTTCAGGGTGGCCTTTTATTGTGGACAGTCTAAGGCACACCTGTGCACTAATCATGGTGTCTGATGAGCATCTTGATGTGGCAAACCTGTGAGGTGGGATGGATTATCTCAGCATTGCAGAAGTGCTCACTATCAAACATTTAGACAGATTTGTGAACAACATTTGAAAGAAATGGTAATATTGTTTATCTGGAATGAATTTTAGATCTTTAAGTCCATCTCATGAAAAATGGGAGCAAAAACAAAAGTGTTGCGTTTATATTTTTGTTGAGTATATAATCGTATATACTCACCTATTAGTGTCACTTTGGAAACTTTTTCTGAACTGTGTTGGATCACATTAAATTTCACTCAACCTTTTAATCATCTATTTTGCTCTGGACTCCTCTATAAGACTTTCTGGGTCATTCCCTAACAAGATTGTCGGACACTTTGTGTGTTTTTTTTAATTCAAACAGTGTCATGCGCACATTTTAAGTGAACACAGAGACTTGAAAAATGACAAGTCAACCTCTTGATGAATCAATGAGCAACATTCTTCAGCAGTCTGTCTGAGCTGCTGTTGAGGTATCCTGGATCACATAGTCTTCGTGATGTAAGAGCAATCTTTAAATGATCAAGCTCCAAATACAATCTATTAGTGCAGTGGTTCTCAACCCGTGGGTGGAGGCCCATAAGTAGGTCTCAGGGCTGTTTTTAGTGGACAGTGTATAAATCAGGTAAAATATGAGAAACACTTTTTCAGTTTACGGAGGCCCTAAGTGGACAAACATCCATCAGAGAATGTCAGAGTTTACCCACCAGGATAAAATAAAAATTACACCATCGGTCGTTTCCCCACCTTCTATAAAGTTGTCCCCAAAACCTCATTATAAACACAAATAAAAGTTTTCTGGTAGTATGGTTATGTTTTCTAACTGTCCAATACAAGTCAAGTCTTATGAACTCTTTATTTGACAGTTTTAACTATTGAAAGATTCCAACCCCTGCCATCTGGAGTTAATAAGTTCGTTATTACTTGACTTGTTGAACAAGCTCACTCAGAACATTTCAACTTTTCAGATTAACACAGCATGGTATTTAAGCTAAATAGGAAGTTAATTGTTACAATAAGACAAAAATTCTACTGTATATAGCACAGCTGTTAATCTTGGTTTGTGAATTGTCCTGAGGTTTTTCTCTTCTGCTCCAAACAGCCTCTCCTCTGCCTGGCTGTGACAGTCAGAGGGTCTGACATCCTCATCCTCTCATTTATGACACAAATATTACTCTGGTTTAGATTTAGTAAGATTTATAAATTCACTTATGTAGGCTATTCTTACTTTGAGTTTGATATTCCATTCTAGATGTACTGATTTAAAAATAAAGTAGCGGTAACTTTGACTTCAATGTTAACTTAAACAGATCCAGTTTCTAATCACATTCTGATGGGTTGACTTTCAGTCGTTATTGTCCTCCTATTAAAATCCCTATATATATTTTCAAGATTTTATACTGGATGGTTCATAGTGCTGTGGACTTATAGCCTACAAATTGATGCCAAAGCATTCTTCATTTACTAAAGGAAATATAAATCTAGGCTAATTTTATATTCAATTGCATTTATTAATTAAACCCTTTAAAGCATGAAAGCACAAATGATATCAAGAAAATTCTGTTTTTTTTTAAGATGAAATGCTCATTTTACTTTCTACTGAAATTAACAAAATGAAAAATCTCATTTAATGTGTAACATAATTTTTTAAAAATCTAATTTGATAGAATTAGTTGTCACTGGAGGAGAAACCGATATGCTACTAACTGATTTGCAACGCAAAGTAAGAAGTAAGGACCTATCTATTAGGCTAACAAAACTGGCAGGGAAGTTGGAAATATTGCTCAGCTTCACGAGAGTTGAGCGTGATTGGTGCTAACACACCGTACCGTTTCCAAAACATGTTTAACCATCGTGAAGTGCAACAGTGAGTCAGGGACAAGTGGTCTCAAGGGACCCACTTGCGAGGCAGTGGCAACATAATTGCCATATCTTTTGAAATGAAGCTGCATAACAAAGTAATCTAAAAAAGAATGGGAAGAAAAAAAGTCAAATTCAATGTACTACATAAAAACTATAAGAGGAGAAAAAATGTACAGGAGTGGGGGTCATTCTGAATGGGAGTGTGATGGGAGTGGGAGTCATTTTAGCGGGAGCTGGATAGGACAGGATTGTATTTTTTACTCTGGCCCATGATTGGGACAGGACAAGATTTTGTTCTCTGGGAGTGGAATGGGACAGGAGTAAAAATCAACTCCTGTGTTACTCTCTATTATGGTCCATGTCCTCAGCTGCTGATGGTTCTGGGTAATTCCTACCCTCAGAAGGGGTTCTGGTTCATGTCCTCTGATGAGTCATGGTCTGGTCTGTGTCCTCAGGTCCTGCTGGTTCAGGGTGATTCTGACGGTGAGATGAGTTCTGGTCCATGTCCTTAGCTTATGGTTAAGGGTGATTCTGACACTCAAATAAATACACATATAAATACACATATAAATAAACATATATATATATATAAATAAACATATATATATATGAATATGAATATATATATATATATATATATATATATATATACATACACACACATATATACACATATACATATATATATATATATATATATATATATATACATATCTATATATATATATATATACATATACATATATATATATATATATATATATATATGAAATACACATACACATACAGTTGCATGAAAAAGTATGTGAAACCTTTTGGATTACTTGGATTTCTGCTTAAATTGGTCATAAAATATGTTCTGATCTTCATCTAAGTCACATCACAAGACAAACACAGTCTGCTTTAACTAATACAGCACAAAAAATTATTTCAATTATATAAAAATATTTTTTTTTGCCTTGCTCTATAAAAAACACACACCAGTTGTGAGTTTGCTGTTCTCAAGAGGCATTGCCTGATGTGAGCCATGGAAGAGCTCTCAGAAGATCTACCATCAAGAATTGTTGACCTGCATGAAGCTGGAAAGGGTTACAAAAGTATCTCTAAAACCCCTGACTTCCATGTGTCCACTGTAAGACAGACTGTCTACAAATGGAGAAAGTTCAGCACTGTTGCTGCTCTGCCAAGGTGTGGTGGTCCTGTAAAGATGACTGTGAGAGCACAGCGCAGAATGCTCAATGAGGTGAAGAAGAATCCTAGAGTGTCAGCTGAAGACTTACAGAAATCCCTGGCACATGCCAACATTATTGTTGACAAATCTACAATACGTAAAACATTACACAAGAATGGAGTTCATGGGAGGACACCACCAAGGAAGCCATTGCTGTCCAAAAGAAAACATTGCTGCATGTTTGAAGTTTGCAAAAGAGCACCTGGATGTTCCACAGCACTACTGTCAAAATTTTCTGTGGACAGATGAAACCAAAATTGAGTTGTTTGGAAGGAACACACAACGCTATGTGTGGAGAAAAAAAGGCACAGCACACCAACATCGAGACCTCATCCTGGAGTGGCCCAGTCAGAGTCCTTACCTCAACCTGATTGAGATGCTGTGGCATGACCTCATAAGAGCGATTCACACCGGACATCCCAGGAATATTGCTGAACTGAAACAGTTTTATACGGAATAATGGTCCAAAACTCCTCCTGACCATTGTGCAGGTCTGATCTACAGCTACAGAAACGTTTGGTTGAGGTTATTGCTGCCAAAGGAGGGTCAACCAGTTATTAAATCCAAAGGTTCACATACTTTTTCCACTCTGCACTGTTACTGTTTACATGTGTCGAATAAAAACATGAGAATTTGTCATGTTTTGTGCGGAATTACTTTAGGCAGACTGTGTTTGTCTAGTGATGTGACTTAGATGATGACCAGAACATATTTTATGACCAATTTAAGCAGAAATCCAAGTAATCCAAAAGGGTTCACATATTTTTTCATGCAACTGTTTATCCATCCAACAGCCAACAATCCCTCCATCATGGCTCAAGAAAAAACCTGTGAAGCAGCTGGAAATCTTGAATGTGGATCCCAGTCTCATGATGAACAGCAAATCCACACCATGCTGTGTTTGTGTGAGAGCGAAGGAAGGGAGGTAAGAGGAGACAAGTGGACTAAAGTAAGAACTAAAGTTAGTGACAGATCCATGAACCATAGACCTATCGTCATCATATTTGTTTCTGCTGAAACAAATGGTTGTGATAATTTTAGAGAAGTAAAATCAATAATATTCTTACTGAAAACAAGAATTTATGGTAGAGATATATATATATATATATATATATCAACCATATTTGTCTCTATTAAGTATAAATGTATTGAAAGGCCTCTTGAGATGTGACATCACATTTTCAGAGGGACCTCATGACTATGTGGTGATAAAGATAGTTACTGTAAAGGTATGGATGGAGACATCATGTTATGTCTATTAACAGCTATACTGATTATGAACTGGAGTGTTCCTAATGAAATGGCCAAATATGTGTCATGTCTGTAATTGAGGCTTCTTGACTCCTCAGCAGCAGGAAGTCTACACCAAGGATCCCAGACCACCTACAAGACCTACTTTCCCTAACTGAAAGCTTTATCACAGAGGAATGTTTTAAGTCTAGCCTTAAAGGCAGAGAGGGAGTCTGTCCCCAAACCGTGGTCTGTCAATGTGAGTCCTTGCCAGTCCTTCAGGGTCTTTACCTGTCCTCACACATCTTTATGTGTCCTTGTGATTCTTTAGAGATCCTTACCAGTCTAAACAGTCCTAACAGATCTATATGTGTCAATGTGAGCCCTTGTGAGTCCTCATGCGTCTGTATGTGGGTTTATGTTCTTGTGGGGTCCTGGTATGTCCTTTAAAGTTTCAGTCCTTTCCTGTCTTTGTGTCTTTCAGCACTCTGTAGATGCTGTGAATGCTGGTGTGAGTCCAATCGGGGACACAACGTATAATTCAAGTCACTGGGACCTTGGCAGCTCCTTCTTCTTTGCTGGGACAGTCATCACGACTATAGGTATATCCACACAACCTACACCTACATGTATCTACATAGCCTAAATCTACACTGCATATATCTACACTGCTTGGATCAAGAGTAGTTCTGATTCTGATACCAATATTGGAAATACTCAGATACTGCTGAGAATGCTGGCATCAGTATGGGCCAGTACTGGGGTCCAGGCACCATCCGATGGCACGAAATTTTTGGAATTAGCAAATTATTTACTGTTTAGCACCATAAAAACTCTGGTACAGTTCTTCTTCGCCCCTCTTAAAACAGAAGCACAATGCTGCAATCTGCAGGGACCTGGAGGAATTAATAACATGACACATCATTCCTATATTTATTCATGTTTTACAAAGGGTTTAACATGAGCCAGGCCTTACCACAATGGTAACTAGAAAAGCACTCAGAGAGAGAGCTGTTCTCAGCCAGCACCACAGTCCTCACCTATAATATGATATTCACCATAAATATTAGTCCTGCCCTTATTTATATATATATATATATATATATATATATATATATATATATATATATATATATGTAAATGTATATATATATATGCGAATATATATATATATATATATATATATATATATATGTGTGTATATATATATATATATATATATAGATAGATAGATATAGATATAGATATAGATATTTAGATATGTATGTATATATGTATATATATGTATAGATATATATTGATATGTATATTTATCTATCTATCATCTGTATATATGTATATATGTGTGTGTGTGTGTGTGTTTGTGTGTGTGTGTGTTTGTGTGTGTGTGTGTGTGTGTGTGTATATATATATATATATGTAGATAGATAGATAGACATATATATTGCCCTAAATTGTGCTTGATTATATTTCAAATATCAAAATCTGATGGTGTTTAAAAGTATATTAAAAACATTTGAAAGGGAATTTCCTTTGCTAAGTCAGGAAACATACTCATATTGTCTATTTTTTACTTCTATTTTCTCCTTTTAATGAAAAAGTTAGATTTAGTTCTACTTTTTGGATATTTTAAGTTATTGAAATTAAATAAGACCTGCTTCTGATCATGTTCCCTTTTCAACCCTGTTCTCATATCTTGCCACTGAAAAACAAAATAAAAGACAACATCTAAACAAACTTTCTTGTGCTACCTTTGTGGTGTTTAAATTTTGATGTCTTATTGAAAAAATGTCATTTATATTTAAGCCCAAAGTCTCTGTTGTATGCCATGGACACATTTTGTCCCATGTCTCAAAAAGCATGGATATAGCATTCATAGATCTTTACATCTTAGATCTGCACAAATTAAGAACAGGCCTGTACAGCACAGTGGCCTGTCCACTTAAGAGATTTGTAAAAGCATTTTCAGTTTTTTTTTTTTTATCAAGGTTTGACTGTGGGAAATATTGGACTGTGTGGGGACAGTTGTTTTCTGATTGAGTTTTGTCTTTGGGGACAGTTGTTTTCTGATTGAGTTTTGTCTTTGGAGACAGTTGTTTTCTGATTGAGTTTTGTCTGTGGGGACAGTTGTTTCTGATTGAGTTTTGTCTGTGGGGACAGTTGTTTTCTGATTGAGTTTTGTCTGTGGGGACAGTTGTTTTCTGATTGAGTTTTGTCTGTGGGGACAGTTGTTTTCTGATATAGTTTTGTCTGTGGGGACAGTTGTTTTCTGATTGAGTTTTGTCTGTGTGGAAAGTTGTTTTCTGATATAGTTTTGTCTGTGGGGACAGTTGTTTTCTGATATAGTTTTGTCTGTGGGGACAGTTGTTTTCTGATTGAGTTTTGTCTGTGGGAAAAGTTGTTTTCTGATTTAATTTGTCTGTGGGGACAGTTGTTTTCTGATTTAGTTTTGTCTTTGGGGACAGCTGTCTTCTGATTGAGTTTTGTCTGTGGGGACAGTTGTTTTCTGATTGAGTTTTGTCTGTGGGGACAGTTGTTTTCTGATTGAGTTTTGTCTGTGGGGACAGTTGTTTTCTGATTTAATTTGTCTGTGGGGACAGTTGTTTTCTGATTGAGTTTTGTCTGTGGGGACAGTTGTTTTCTGATTGAGTTTTGTCTGTGGGGACAGTTGTTTTCTGATTGAGTTTTGTCTGTGTGGAAAGTTGTTTTCTGATATAGTTTTGTCTGTGGGGACAGTTGTTTTGAGTTTTGTCTGTGGGGACAGTTGTTTTCTGATTGAGTTTTGTCTGTGGGGAGAGTTGTTTTGTGATTGAGTTTTGTCTGTGGGGACAGTTGTTTTCTGATTGAGTTTTGTCTGTGGGGACAGTTGTTTTCTGATATAGTTTTGTCTGTGGGGACAGTTGTTTTCTGATTGAGTTTTGTCTGTGTGGAAAGTTGTTTTCTGATATAGTTTTGTCTGTGTGGACAGTTGTTTTATGATTAAGTTTTGCCTGTGTGGACAGTTGTTTTGAGTTCTGTCTGTGGGGACAGTTGTTTTCTGATTGAGTATTGTCTGTGGGGACAGTTGTTTTCTGATTGAGTTTTGTCTGTGGGGACAGTTGTTTTCTGATTGAGTTTTGTCTGTGGGGACGGTTGTTTCTGATTGAGTTTTGTCTGTGGGGACAGTTGTTTTCTGATTTAATTTGTCTGTGGGGACAGTTGTTTTCTGATATAGTTTTGTCTGTGGGGACAGTTGTTTTCTGGTATAGTTTTGTCTGTGGGGACAGTTGTTTTCTGATATAGTTTTGTCTGTGGGGACAGTTGTTTTCTGATTGAGTTTTGTCTGTGTGGAAAGTTGTTTTCTGATTGAGTTTTGTCTGTGGGGACAGTTGTTTTCTGATTGAGTTTTGTCTGTGGGGACAGTTGTTTTCTGATTGAGTTTTGTCTGTGGGAAAAGTTGTTTTCTGATTTAATTTGTCTGTGGGGACAGTTGTTTTCTGATTTAGTTTTGTCTTTGGGGACAGCTGTCTTCTGATTGAGTTTTGTCTGTGGGGACAGTTGTTTTCTGATTGAGTTTTGTCTGTGGGGACAGTTGTTTTCTGATTGAGTTTTGTCTGTGGGGACAGTTGTTTTCTGATTTAATTTGTCTGTGGGGACAGTTGTTTTCTGATTGAGTTTTGTCTGTGGGGACAGTTGTTTTCTGATTGAGTTTTGTCTGTGGGGACAGTTGTTTTCTGATTGAGTTTTGTCTGTGTGGAAAGTTGTTTTCTGATATAGTTTTGTCTGTGGGGACAGTTGTTTTGAGTTTTGTCTGTGGGGACAGTTGTTTTGTGATTGAGTTTTGTCTGTGGGGACAGTTGTTTTGTGATTGAGTTTTGTCTGTGGGGACAGTTGTTTTCTGATTGAGTTTTGTCTGTGGGGACAGTTGTTTTCTGATATAGTTTTGTCTGTGGGGACAGTTGTTTTCTGATTGAGTTTTGTCTGTGTGGAAAGTTGTTTTCTGATATAGTTTTGTCTGTGTGGACAGTTGTTTTATGATTAAGTTTTGCCTGTGTGGAAAGTTGTTTTGAGTTCTGTCTGTGGGGACAGTTGTTTTCTGATTGAGTATTGTCTGTGGGGACAGTTGTTTTCTGATTGAGTTTTGTCTGTGGGGACAGTTGTTTTCTGATTGAGTTTTGTCTGTGGGGACGGTTGTTTCTGATTGAGTTTTGTCTGTGGGGACAGTTGTTTTCTGATTTAATTTGTCTGTGGGGACAGTTGTTTTCTGATTGAGTTTTGTCTATCGGGACAGTTGTTTTCTGTTTTAGTTTTGTCTTTAGCGACTGTTATTTTCTGTTTTAGTTTTGTCTTTAGGGACAGTTGGTCTCTGAGTTTTTTCTGTCTTTGTTTGATCATCAATCAAACAGCAGAGCAGACTGTTTCACCATCTTCTTAACCTTTGCACTTCATCCTGCACACCTTTGAACTTCAGGTCTTCATCTCTGTCAGACCATTGTCAATGTTTACATTATGGGGTACAGGGAAATATACACAGAGGCAATGAGTTAATTCTGAAGCTGCTTATACATAACCATTAAAAATGTTTTAATAATTAATAAATCAGACCAGGAGTTGAAGAGCCAAGCTGAATCAGAAACCACATTGCTGTTTCAAAAGTATTATATACATAAATACTAAATTGAGTTTTGTCTGTGGGGACAGTTGTTTTCTGATTGAGTTTTGTCTTTGGGGACAGTTGTCTTCTGATTGAATTTTGTCTGTGGCGACAGTTGTTTTCGGATTAAGTTTTGTCTGTGGGGACAGTTGTTTTCTGATTGAGTTTTGTCTATGGGGACAGTTGTTTTCTGATTGAGTTTTGTCTATGGGGACAGTTGTTGTCTGATTGAGTTTTGTCTGCGTGGAAAGTTGTTTTGAGTTTTGTCTGTGTGGACAGTTGTTTTCTGATTGAGTTTTGTCTGTGGGGACAGTTGTTTTCTAATAGTTTTGTCTGTGTGGACAGTTGTTTTCTGATATAGTTTTGTCTATCGGACAGTTGTTTTCTGTTTTAGTTTTGTGTCAAAAGTATTATATACATAAATATTTTAAAGATAATGTCATATTGTTGAGAACATTATCAGTTTGTATTTAATTACTGTTCAAGCATTCTGGGTGAAAAAAGTAGGCTCACGTGACAAAATGACAGAAAGAAAAATAGAAAGATTCTCTGTTGCCACTTTATTAGGTACAACTTGTTTGTGTCATGTTTGTCCCCAGTGTACCCTCAAAACTGAAATGATATAGTGACAGATGGAAACCCAAGTCTAACATATGATTTATTTTACTGTAACCAGCCCTCCAGGTCCTCTGCTCCTTCACCTGCTCCTCCTCCTCCTTCTTCCTCTCTGTCCTGTCCTTCTTCCCTGTCTCTCCTCAGGTTATGGAAACATCGCCCCAAGCACAGAGGGGGGGAAGATCTTCTGCATCCTGTACGCCATCTTTGGTATTCCTCTCTTTGGATTCCTGTTGGCGGGCGTTGGCGACCAGCTGGGAACAATTTTTGTGAAAAGCATCGCAAAAGTGGAGAAGATGTTCAGAGTGAGTGATGAGGCTTAATTTAAGAGAATGAACACTGAAGTTTGACTCTGAATGAATGAATGAACACTGAAGTTCTAGGGGAGGGAATCGACCTCCCTCCCCTAGAACAGGTAGGCTGGTTTCTCCAGAGAATACTCAAGGTAACTGTCACCCGGGCTGAAGAGCTGGGAGATGAGGTGATCTGGCTTATCAATCAATCAATCTTTATTTGCATAGCGCCAATTCATAACAATTGTTATCTTAGGGACTTATCACTGTGCTCTTAATCAGTTATAAGCCTGGGAGTTTAACGTTTTGAACACTCCCTGAACGAACACTCCCCTGGATGTGACGGCACACCAGGGGGAGGTGCCGACAGATTCATGTTGACACAGTGACAATTTCGTGCCAAAAAAACGTGCAGAAGGTGCACTGAAAGCTCGCCAGCTCCAACCTGGTCTATTCTCGGCGCAGGCAAAGCGCACCCTCCGCAGCTGTAATTTGGTGACGGGCGCACATTCACATCAACAAACCCTCAGAGGCAGGTCTCCAGAGTGTCAGGCACATTTTAATGCAATAAACAATCACAGCAATCACTATTTAATGTAACTGTCTGAACCAGCATATACATTTGTATCTATATTAACTGTCCCGTCACATCTGATGTCGGATTAAAGCCGTTTTATAGAATCAGATTTGTGCCAATAGAATAAAGCAAAGCTTTCTAAAAGTCAAATGAATAAAATGGATTTAATCAAAAATAAAACATACTCAACCAAAAAAAATGTTGTCAAAAGCAAAAAATATCACTCATCGTGAAAACTGTTTGACTTTTTTCTGAATTGTTTCCATTGCTACATTCTCTCCTCTCTCTCTCTTTGGTTTCGCTTCTCGGTTTTTTGGTTTTTATTCCAGCTTCTTTGGTTATTCTTCTGGCACAAACCTCTCGTGTGGGCGGGTTCTATGAGGGGCGCATTCCTATTGGCTGATGAGTTTTTGAGTATCACCGCCCATAGCGTACCGTTTGTCATAATGGAAACTTAACCTGACGGCAGCTGGAAGTTTGATGCACATCTTACAAGTCAACCATTAACAGCCTTAACATCTGATACTGAGTATATATCTGGCTTCTCTCATTTCATGAAATTCAGAATAAAAGAGGGAGAAAAAATAAAAAATAAATGTATAATACTAAAGATTTACCTGTGATTTTGCATATTTTTTCTGTTTTAGTCTTTATTTTTAACGTGATCTAAAAAGATGGAGTACATTATTGCAAGGAGGATGAGGAGGAGACACCTGGAGAGTATACAGAATATCACTAAAGGCTCTGCTATTTGGCGATGACAAACCAGGAGTGCAGGTGGATCACAAGCATTATGAACGGATAAACAGCTGCTGTGTGACTGTCTCTTAATTTTTTACTCCTATTTTTTTACTCCTTTAATGACAAAGGAACAGATTACATCTGTCCCTGGAGCTGGCCCACACGGTGACGTGCTTCGTGGCCTCCGATGCACGCCCGATGGTCGGTCCGTTCTCCCAGCTGCTGAAGGGACAGCAGCTCTGACCGTCTCTGCTACTGGATCTTTCAGCACACTGTTTTCGCGGTGGCGGGGATCATTCAGACCAATCAGACGCTGCGTCTCAGCCGCAGCACATTTAAAGGCAAGGAGAGGCAGTCATTTGATTGGTGAAGACAGCACTCGGCTGTGTTAAACCCACTCACACCTTTTCCTTTTTCCTCTGTGCACTTGCTGAGGGGGCAGGCAGGCGTGGAATGTGCCTCTCTGCGCCTGCAGTGCGCCTGCAGTGCGCCTCTCTTGGCACTGCAGGAAACTTGCAAAGTGCACTGGACACACCCTCTCGACGTGGCGCAGACGGGGTGCAGGGCCGGTGCACCTGCGCCTGGTCTACGAAATTAGAGCCCTGAAGATTTAACTGAATGAATGAACACTGAAGTTTGATGAATGAATGAACACTCAGGGTTTAAATAATGAATGAGTGAACACTGGGGTTTAACTTAAAAAACGAATGAACACTGAAGCAGGATTTTTCCTCTTACAGTCCTAAGATTGCTCAGTAGCGCTTTCAATGTTGGTACCAACACCTGACATAATTCAGAGTAAAGATGAAGAGAAGTGGCTGGATGCAATCAAGTGGAATTTTACTTGCAGCAAGGAGAACAATACAGAGTGTCAAACAGCCTGAGATGTTGAACTGAAGCTAATACAATGACTTCTGTCTTTTATAAGACTGTGTGTATGTAACACATGGGGGGGTCGTGAGGTGGAGTGACCTTTGCACAGGCTCCTCATTTCCGTGCCGGGTTGAGCTGGTCTGGGAAGATTCACCCAGCACAGTCAAGAAACAGAAACAAAGAGTAGACTGCACAAGGCCATGTAGTGTGTGTGTGTGTGTGTGTGTGTGTGTGTGTGGCAGAAGAATGCAGTTCCTGAGCCGTGATTTTTAAACAAGATTATGACAGAGGTAGGAAAGAGATACTCAAATACACGAAAGATTATATACAATATGTACACAGGTCAAATCATTCTTCATAACACTGAATCTTTCCTGAATGAATGAATGAACACTGAAGTTTAACTCTGAGTACAGCATGGATTCTTTCTAGAACCCAACATAAAACACAGTCCGTTGTGTTTTTAAGTTTCAGTTTTCATCCGTCACTATCCTTGGACCTATTTGAATGACCTCTGCAGATCTCTTAAGAAAGTCCAGACATAATCCAGACCTTCTCTGTTTCTGTTGCAGAACAAGCACACTCAGATCAGTCAGACGAAGATCCGAGTGGCCTCCACCCTGCTGTTTATCCTGGCCGGCTGCATCGTCTTCGTCACCATCCCTGCAGTCATCTTCAAACACATTGAAGGCTGGTCAGCGCTCGACTCCACCTATTTTGTGGTCATCACTCTGACAACAGTCGGGATTGGAGATTACGTGGCAGGTACTCATGAACAGCTCTTGTTAACTGAAAGAACCTTTGACCCATTAATATCTGATCAATCACACCACAGGAGAGCTTCAGGATGACCCTAAACTTATTCTCCCTTCAACCCAATTTACCCTCCATCCATCTTCCACTGTTAACTTGGAACAGGTCAGCCCAGAAAGCTGCTCTATTGACTTTGAAGCCCATTTTTGACCACTGTGTCAACATTTTCGACAGTACAGACATGAAAATTACATCAGTCACTTGAGCTGGTTCTTGGGATGCTCACGTTGTAATCCCTTTTTTGATACCTATCACAGTTTTGGCACAGCAACAGCTTCACTGCAGTACTCTCTACACCAGATGTCTGACATGAAATGCTGTCTTGCTGTGTCTGCACTAGCGCTCAAAGATGTGTCGTTATCGTATTTATATCCAGATATGAACATTCAAGATATTAATATCGAAAAAGCAACGATATAAACTATATAGATTTCCCCTGCGATGCCCTGCATGTACAGCTCTGGAAGTCTCAACAAATTTCATTTTTAGGATTGCCCTTGAATGCATCGCTTGTTTTCAATGAACCGGTGGTCATATTGCTATCGAAATATCTAAAAATGAATGTCGAGATATGAAATATTGTCCATATCTTCCAGCCCTAACATGCACATTTTCCCATATGGCTTAGTGGTAAAGTGACTTTTAGGCTGGCAGTCTGGGTTCACAGCCCAGCTGAGGCAATCATACTCTTCATCTGTGTGTCACAGCCTTCAAATTTGCTTTGATTTTCATAAAAAAAAATGGAGCACTGTAGCATCAGCAGAAGTGTGCTTGCATTTTTCACATGTAGATGTAAACGTTTTGAAAGAAAAATATTTTGGCTGAATTTTTCACACTGAAATGAATGGAAATACTTGCACCTACAGACTGCATTCTTGCTTTAACAGATCAATTTATCTCTTGATTATTTACAGATGAATACATACACTATATAGCCAAAAGTATTCTCTCACCTGCCTTGACTCTCATATGAATTTAAGTGCCATCCCATTCCTAATCCATAGGGTTCAATCTGACGTCGGTCCACCCTTTGCAGCTATAACAGCTTCAACTCTTCTGGGAAGGCTGTCCACAAGGTTTAGGAGTGTTTATGGGAATTTTTGACCATTCTTCCAGAAGAGCATTTGTGAGCTCACACACTGATGTTGGACCAGAAGGCCTGGCTCTCAGTCTCTGCTCTAATTCATCCCAAAGGTGTTCTATCGGGTTGAGGTCAGGACTCTGTGCAGGCCAGTCAAGTTCATCCACACCAGACTCTGTCATCCATATCTTTATGGACCTGCTTTATGCTCTGGTGCACAGTCATTTTGGAAGAGGAAGGGGCCAGCTCCAAACTGTTCCCACAAAGTTGGAGCATGGAATTGTCCAAAATGTCTTTGTGTACTGAAGCATTCAGAGTTCCTTTGACTGGAACTAAGGGGCCAAGCCCAGCTTCTGAAAAACACCCCCACACCATAATCCCCCCTCCACCAAACTTTACACTTGGTACAATGCAGTCCCACAAGTATGGTTCTCCTGGCAACCTCCAAACCCAGACTGGTCCATCAGATTGTCAGATGGAGAAGCGTGATTAGTCACTCCAGAGAACGTGTCTCCACTGCTCTAGAGTCCAGTGGTGGCGTGCTTTACACTGCTGCATCCACGCTTTGCATTGCACTTGGTGATGTGAGGCTTGGATGCAGCTGCTCGGCCATGGAAACCCATCCATGAAGCTCTCTGCACTGTTCTTGAGCTAATCTGAAGGCCACATGAAGTTTGGAGGTCTGTAGTGATTGACCCTGCAGAAAGTTGGCGACCTCTTCTCACTATGCTCCTCAGCATCCGCTGACCCCGCTCCGTCAGTTTACGTGGCCTACCACTTGGTGGCTGAGTTGCTGTGGTTCCCAAACACTTCCACGTTCTTATAATCCAGCTGACAGTTGACTGTGGAATATTTAGGAGTGAGGAAATGTCACCACTGGATTTGTTGCTCAGGTGGAATCCTATCACAGTTCCACGCTGGAATTCACTGAGCTCCTGAGAGCGACCCATTCTTTCACTAATGTTTGTAAAAGCAATTATTTGGTAATATAGTGTACATACATTAATACATTAACAGAGAAATAAATGCTTTTTTCATACAGACATACACACATCAACAGAAATATACTTGTAATTAAATATACTTTTTCATTCTCATACTCTGAAAAAAACATAGATACATAAACATATAGAAACACACATGCACAAATACATTTATGGAAAAATAAATACATCTATTCATCCATACATATATCAACAGAAATGTATCAATTTCTTTTTTAGAATGTAGATTTCAGTACATATTTTATACTTTTCCTACTGTTTACAGTCTTAGACCTTACAAATTTAACTCTTCGCAACTGATTATAAATTCTTCAGTTTGGGCAAACATTTCAGCAGCTTCCTGCGGGTTTATTCCACATTCATTCATTTATAGCTTTCTTTTACAACCTTTAACATTTGTATTCCACATGGTCCAGTTTTCAGCTTTGCTTTACTGCTTCCAACTCCTTATGTCACATTTTCACCATTTCAACTTTTTTCTGCAAGGAAATGCAATTGTTCGAGTTATTATTATTATTATTATTATTATTATTATTGTTATCATTATTATTACTGTTATTATTGTTATTATTATTATTATTGCTTTTATTTAGGCCTTATTATTTGAGTAAAACTCCGTCATGGGTGGATAATCCGGGAAATTATCTCCTCTTCTTGTGGTGAAGGGATAATCACAGAATTAAACAAGCAATTGAGTTTTCTAACTCACTACTGGTTTAATAAAAAGAAAAATCACACTTTGGGAGCTTAAAAACAACTTTTTAGAAGCTGCATGTTTTTTTTTTTTCATCCTTTCGAAGATCTGCTGCGTCTTTACAACTCTTGAACAGCTGTGCATGGTGCGTTCAGGAGCATCAGAATTTTCTGTACTACTGAAATAACTGGAGAAACTTCAGTCAAGACTTTAAAGATGTTTTTAGATGTTTTGCAGTGGCAGTATTTCAGAGTTTTCAAAGATCACAAGCAATGACAGAAAATTGTTACGCACAAAGGATTTGTGTGCGGTGGAGAAAAAATGACCCCTGACAAAAAGAAGGGGGGATGCATCCCCCCGCCCCCCCTAAACTGACACCAATGGGCAGTAGCCCTACATCGGATTCCCTCTGGATGATTGTGCTCCTCACTCCATCCCTGAGGCTGAGCCCAGCTCACCTCCTGAGGAACCTCGTTTCACCTGCTTGTAACTCTGACCTCATTCTTTCAGAGCTCATGAGTACAGGTGAGGGTTGAATGGAGGGGTAACCCCCCCACCCCTTTACCACAACAGTTCAGTACAGAGTCTGTAGATGCTGCTCCGATGTGTTTATCCATCTCGGTCTGTTTTGGCTTCACTCGTGAACAAGACCAGAGAAACTTGAACTCCTTTACTTTGGGCAAGAACTTGCTCCCTACCTGGAGGGAGAAATCCTCCTTTTTCTGGCGGAGGACTATGGCCTCAGACTGACAAGGGTCTCCAAACTGAACAACCTTCTTACCAGCAGCCCCTGGAGATCCTGTCCATAAAATTCACAAACAGAATCAGTGACAAAGGATAACCCTGGCAGAGGCCAACACTTAACTGGGAATGCGCCCAAATTTTTGCTAAGGATGCAGACACAGTCCTCACTTTGGGGGTACAGGGACTGAATGACTCCCAACAGTGTTCCTGTAGCACCCCTCACAAGATCCTCAGAGGGACATGGCCGTAGGCTTTCTACAAATCCGCAAAAGGCATGTGGACTGATCCCACGCTTCTTCAAGAGCCCTGCAAGGGTGGGATCCACATTGTTCCTTGATCTCAGGTTCGGTGATCAGCAGGGGCTTCCTTCCCAGTACCCTGATTTGACCCTTATATTCTGGAGTTGGTGTAGAATGTCTGACCTTTATATTCTGGAACACATTCTCCAATCTGCCATTCTAAAAGCATGGAACCACCACCCCAGTATGCCACTCACAGGCACTGTCCCTGACCTCCATGTGGGTGAAGCTCATCCACCACATAGGAACTTTTAAACTACCTCGATGCCAAGGACATGGTCAAGACTTTAGGACTATTTTTCAGTATGCACCAATACTCATGGTCACTGTTTTTATGGTGCACAGTACATGTGGAAAGGGCAGGTCATGAAGTGCCTACAGTCAATCTGCTGAGATTCACTGTAATAGAATCATTTCAAAGCTCATTGCCCAGTCTTCCTCTAAAGTTATGTAACATGACAAAGATGTCAGGCTGCCTCACAAAGGCATGCAGAAGCTTTCAGTGCTGCTTGGCAGATGTTCTTGTACTTGTCTGGGTATAAGGGGCTCCAGAAATGCTTCAAGTGTTGCTGAGATTTTAGCTGGACATCTCTACCTCCACAGGACTGAGACTGAACAGGTCAGCCATCTGCTCTGAGATCTCTCCCATGAAAGGGCTTCAAATGAAAGCAGCACGAGGCTCCATCTTTTCAAAGTCATTGAACCTTCCCTCCAACTGTTGTGCTAGCATGAGCAGGAGGTCGCTGTCCTGCACATCCAGAGCATGAGCTGCCCCTGAATGGCTGTCAGTAGTACTGCAGCAGCAGTACTCACCTCTGCTCAGCCACCTGACCTCAGTGCCAAGGTTGTTGTGTTGCTTCGTCTTTGCTCAAATGGAATCGATGTTTTTAACAACAGGTGTCATGACATGATGCATTTTCATAACTTGGCACACACCACATGCTATTGACTGATGCAGTGTTGGTACAGAAGTTTAGGAAAATCAGCCTCACTGAGTGACATAACAAGGGCTCCATCTGTCCTGATGGACTCCAGCTTTTCAAGAGGCACATTCTTGTCCACGAAGCAGTCCTTCATAAATTTAGAGATATCAACTCCTTTGGTTGAGCCTTCAGAGGAAGCAAACTCTTTGGTGACAAAAATTAATGAGCATCATCAAATCAGACACAGCCAACATGGCTGTTTCTGTTGAGTCCACTTGTAGTCATATCCGGCTTGAGCTGTTCCACAAAAGAGACTCTCCACCCCTCCATGTTTGCACCAAGCCATACATCTGCGTCATTACTTCAGTCTTACTCTTATGGTCCCTAAATAAAGTGTCCGTTGCCGTGCAGGCCTTCAGTTCTTTCACTTTTTCAGCCCATATGGTGCTGCCGGCAGGGTAATCCTGAGGATTGAGTAGACTGGTTAGTGGGGGCGCTTAACACCACCTTTTTCCCTCCCACCGATGACAGACACACACTTTCTCTTGACAGCAGTGAACAGAACCTAGCGCTTTTACTCCCATCAAAACAGCACCACTTTCACAATGGATTATGATTCTGTGTAGCAGTAAACAGTCATCTTGTGGCCTTTTGTTTCGCCGAGTTGGTGTAGAATATTTTGATTTTATATGCAGAGTTGGTGTAGAATATTTGACCTTTATATTCTGGCAGTTGGTGTAATATTTGACCTTATATTTTGCTGGAGTTGGTGTTGAATATTTGACCTTTATATTTCTGGGTTGTGTAGAATATTTGACCTTTATATAGGTGTTGGTGTAGAATTGTTACCATTGTTCTGTAAAATCAATCATCAGTACCATGATTATGTTTTAGATAACCGTGGTAGAGGATGTGAAGTTCTAAGAGATGATGAAGATAACTCCTCTTCCTTATGTCTTCAGGTGGTGACCGGAGGATCCAGTTGTGCGATTTGTTGAATATTTGGTGTGTAGAATATTTGTGTTGGTGTTGAATATTTTGAGCTTATATTTTGGAGTCATATGCAGGTGTGCTGCATGTATATGAGATTCTGACCTTTTATGGTAGAGTATGGTGTTAAGTATTTAATTCTGCAGGTGTTGGTGTGGCATAGACTTTTGACCTTTTGTGGGTTGAATATTTGATTTATATATGGTATGTGTGTAGAATATTTGACCTATATTCTGGTGTTGTTGTGGAATATTTGACCTTTACATTTTGGTGTTGGTGTAGAATATTTGACCCTTTTATTCTGGTGTTGGTGTAGAATATTTGACCTTTGTATTCAGGTGTTGGTGTTGATTTACTGACTTTTATATTCTGGTGTTGTTATAGAATAAATGACCTTTATATTCACGGGTCTTCACACACACACATATATGTGCATACACATATTATTCTGGTGTTGGTGTAGAATATTTGACCCTTTTATTCTGGTGTTGTTGTAGAATATTTGACCCTTTTATTCTGGTGTTGGTGTAGAATATTTGACCCTTTTATTCTGGTGTTGGTGTACAATATTTGACCTTTGTATTCAGGTGTTGGTGTTGATTTACTGACTTTTATATTCTGGTGTTGTTATAGAATAAATGACCTTTATATTCTCGTGTTGTTGTAGAATATTTGACCTTTGTATTGTGGTGTTGGTGTAGAATATTTTATCCTTATATTCTGGTGTTGTTGTAGAATATTTGACCCTTTTATTCTGGTGTTGGTGTAGAATATTTGACCTTTGTATTCAGGTGTTGGTGTTGAATTACTGACCTTTATATTCTGGTGTTGTTATAGAATATTTGACCTTCATATTCTGTTGTTGGTGTAGAATATTTGACCTTTATATCCTGGTGTTGTTGTAGAATATTCGACCTTTATATTCTGGTCTTGTTGTAGAATATTTGACCTTTCTATTCTGGTGTTGGTGTAGAATATTTTATCCTTATATTCTGGTGTTGTTGTAGAATATTTGACCCTTTTATTCTGGTGTTGTTGTACAATATTTGACCTTTATATGCAGGTGTTGGTGTTGAATATTTTACCTTTATATTCTGGTGTTGTTGTATAATATTTGACCTTTATATGCAGGTGTTGGTGTTGAATATTTGACCTTTATATTCTGGTGTTGTTGTAGAATATTTGACCTTTATATGGAGGTGTTGGTGTTGAATATTTGACCTTTATATGCAGGTGTTGGTGTTGAATATTTGACCTTTATATGTAGGTGTTGGTGTTGAATATTTGACCTTTATATTCTGGTGTTGATGTTGAATATTTGACCTTTATATTCTTGAGTTGGTATTGTATTTGACCTTTATATTCTGGAGTTGGTGTTGAATATTTGACCTTTATATTCTGGAGTTGGTGTTGAATATTTGACCTTTATATGCAGGTGTTGGTGTAGAATATTTGACCTTTATATTCTGGAGTTGGTGTTGAATATTTGACCTTTATATTCTGATGTTGATGTTGAATATTTGACCTTTATATTCTGGAGTTGGTGTTGAATATTTGACCTTTATATTCTGGAGTTGGTGTTGAATATTTGACCTTTATATGCAGGTGTTGGTGTAGAATATTTGACCTTTATATGCAGGTGTTGGTGTTGAATATTTGACCTTTATATTCTGGAGTTGGTGTTGAATATTTGACCTTTATATGCAGGTGTTGGTGTTGAATATTTGACCTTTATATTCTGGAGTTGGTGTTGAATATTTGACCTTTATATGCAGGTGTTGGTGTTGAATATTTGACCTTTATATTCTGGAGTTGGTGTTGAATATTTGACCTTTATATGCAGGTGTTGGTGTTGAATATTTGACCTTTATATTCTGGTGTTGGTGTTGAATATTTGACCTTTATATGCAGGTGTTGGTGTTGAATATTTGACCTTTATATTCTGGAGTTGGTGTTGAATATTTGACCTTTATATGCAGGTGTTGGTGTAGAATATTTGACCTTTATATGCAGGTGTTGGTGTTGAATATTTGACCTTTATATGCAGGTGTTGGTGTAGAATATTTGACCTTTATATTCTGGTGTTGGTGTTGAATATTTGACCTTTATATTCTGGTGTTAGTGTAGAATATCTGACCTTGAATATTTGACCTTTATATGCAGGTGTTGGTGTAGAATATTTGACCTTTATATGCAGGTGTTGGTGTAGAATATTTGACCTTTATATGGAGGTGTTGGTGTTGGTGTTGAATATTTGACCTTTATATTCTGGTGTTGGTGTTGAATATTTGACCACTATATACAGGTGTGGTTGTTGAATATTTGACCACTATATGCTGGTGTGGTTGTTGAATATTTGACCATTATATGCAGGTGTTGGTGTTGAATATTTGACCTTTATATTCTGGTGTTGGTGTAAAATATTTGACCTTTATATGCAGGTGTTGGTGTAGAATATTTGACCTTTATATGCAGGTGTTTGTGTAGAATATTTGACCTTTATATTCTGGAGTTGGTGTTGAACATTTGTCCTTTATATTCTGGAGTTGGTGTTGAATATTTGACCTTTATATGCAGGTGTTGGTGTAGAATATTTGACCTTTATATTCTGGAGTTGGTGTTGAATATTTGACCTTTATATGCAGGTGTTGGTGTAGAATATTTGAGCATTATATGCAGGTGTTGGTGTAGAATATTTGACCATTATATGCAGGTGTTGGTGTTGAATTTTTGACCTTTTTATTCTGGAGTTGGTGTAGAATATTTTACCTTTATATGCAGGTGTTGGTGTAGAATATTTGACCTTTTTATTCTTGAGTTGGCACCGATATTTGACCTTTATATTCTGGATTTGGTGTTGAATATTTGACCTTAATATTTTGCTGTTGGTGTTGAATATTTGACCTTTATTTTCTGGAGTTGGTGTAGAATATTTGACCTTTTTATTCTGGAGTTGGTGTAGAATATTTGACCTTTATATGCAGGTGTTGGTGTAGAATATTTGACCTTTATATGCAGGTGTTGGTGTTGAATATTTGACCTTTATATTCTGGAGTTGGTGTTGAATATTTGACCTTTATATGCAGGTGTTGGTGTTGAATATTTGACCTTTATATGCAGGAGTTGGTATTGTATATTTGACCTTTATATTCTGTGGTTGGTGTTGAATATTTGTCCTTTATATTCTGGAGTTGGTGTTGAATATTTGACCTTTATATGCAGGTGTTGGTGTTGAATATTTGACCTTTATATGCAGGAGTTGGTATTGTATATTTGACCTTTATATTCTGTGGTTGGTGTTGAATATTTGTCCTTTATATTCTGGAGTTGGTGTTGAATATTTGTCCTTTATATGCAGGTGTTGGTGTAGAATATTTGACCTTTATATGCAGGTGTTGGTGTTGAATATTTGACCTTTATATTCTGGAGTTGGTGTTGAATATTTGACCTTTATATGCAGGTGTTGGTGTAGAATATTTGACCATTATATGCAGGTGTTGGTGTAGAATATTTGACCATTATATGCAGGTGTTGGTGTAGAATATTTGACCTTTATATGCAGGTGTTGGTGTTGAATATTTGACCTTTATATGCAGGAGTTGGTATTGTATATTTGACCTTTATATTCTGTGGTTGGTGTTGAATACTTGACCTTTATATTCTGGAGTTGGTGTTGAATATTTGACCTTTATATGCAGGTGTTGGTGTAGAATATTTGACGTTAATATTTTGCTGTTGGTGTTGAATATTTGACCTTTATATTCTGGAGTTGGTGTAGAATATTTGACCTTTTTATTCTGGAGTTGGTGTAGAATATTTGACCTTTATATGCAGGTGTTGGTGTAGAATATTTGACCTTTATATTCTTGAGTTGGTGTTGAATATTTGACCTTTATATGCAGGTGTTGGTGTTGAATATCTGACCTTTATAGCAGGTGTTGGTGCAGAATATTTGACCTTATATTCTCGGGTCAAATATTTTGACCATTATATGCAGGTGTTGGTGTAGAATATTTGACCTTTATATGCAGGTGTTGGTGTTGAATATTTGACCTTTATATGCAGGAGTTGGTATTGTATATTTGACCTTTATATTCTGTGGTTGGTGTTGAATATTTGACCTTTATATGCAGGTGTTGGTGTAGAATATTTGACCTTTATATTTTGCTGTTGGTGTTGAATATTTGACCTTTATTTTCTGGTGTTGGTGTTGAATATTTGACCTTATTATTTGGTGTTGGTGTAGAATAGTTGTCCTTTATATGCAGGTGTTGGTGTAGAATATTTGACCTTTTATATGCAGGTGTTGGTATTGTATATTTGACCTTTATATTCTGTGGTTGGTGTTGAATATTTGACCTTTATATGCAGGTGTTGGTGTAGAATATTTGACCTTTATATGCAGGTGTTGGTGTAGAATATTTGACCTTTATATTCTGGAGTTGGTGTTGAATATTTGACCTTTATATGCAGGTGTTGGTGTTGAATATTTGACCTTTATATTCTGGAGTTGGTGTTGAATATTTGACCTTTATATGCAGGTGTTGGTGTTGAATATTTGACCTTTATATGCAGGTGTTGGTGTTGAATATTTGACCTTTATATTCTGGTGTTGGTGTTGAATATTTGACCTTTATATGCAGGTGTTGGTGTTGGATATTTTACCTTTATATTCTGGTGTTGGTGTAGAATATTTGACCTTCATATTCTGTGGTTGGTGTTGAATATTTGACCTTTATATTCTGGAGTTGGTGTTGAATATTTGACCATTATATGCAGGTGTTGGTGTAGAATATTTGACCTTTATATTCTGGAGTTGGTGTTGAATATTTGACCTTTATATGCAGGTGTTGGTGTAGAATATTTGACCTTTATATGCAGGTGTTGGTGTTGAATTTTTGACCTTTATATTCTGGAGTTGGTGTTGAATATTTGACCTTTATATTCTGGAGTTGGTGTTGAATATTTGACCTTTATATTCTGGTGTTGATGTTGAATATCTGACCTTTATAAGCAGGTGTTGGTGTAGAATATTTGACCATTATATGCAGGTGTTGGAGTTGAATATTTGCCATTTATATTCTGGAGTTGGTGTTGAATATTTGACCTTTATATTCAGGTGTTGGTGTAGAATATTTGACCTTTATATGCAGG
The DNA here is from genome assembly GCA_036419115.1 of Scarus forsteni. NCBI lineage: Eukaryota > Metazoa > Chordata > Actinopteri > Labriformes > Labridae > Scarus > Scarus forsteni. The sequence continues at coordinate 312,021 of JAZDUH010000432.1, read as the reverse complement.
TGTTGGTGTAGAATATTTGACCCTTATATTCTGGAGTTGGTGTTGAATATTTGACCTTTATTATCTAGTGTTGGTGTTGAATATTTGACCTTTAATATGCAGGTGTTGGTGTTAAATATTTGACCTTTATATTCTGGAGTTGGTGTTGAATATTTTTCCTTTATATTCTGGAGTTGGTGTTGAATATTTGACCTTTATATTCTGGTGTTGATGTTGAATATCTGACCTTTATAAGCAGGTGTTGGTGTAGAATATTTGACCATTATATGCAGGTGTTGGTGTAGAATATTTGACCATTATATGCAGGTGTTGGTGTTGAATATTTGACCTTTATATTCTGGAGTTGGTGTTGAATATTTGACCTTTATATGCAGGTGTTGGTGTAGAATATTTGACCTTTATATTCTGGAGTTGGTGTTGAATATTTGACCTTTATATTCTGGAGTTGGTGTTGAATATTTGACCTTTATATTCTGGTGTTGATGTTGAATATCTGACCTTTATAAGCAGGTGTTGGTGTAGAATATTTGACCATTATATTCTGGTGTTGGTGTAGAATATTTGACCATTATATGCAGGTGTTGGTGTTGAATATTTGACCTTTATATTCTGGAGTTGGTGTTGAATATTTGACCATTATATGCAGGTGTTGGTGTAGAATATTTGACCTTTATATTCTGGAGTTGTTGTAGAATATTTGACCTTTATATGCAGGTGTTGGTGTAGAATATTTGACCTTTATATGCAGGTGTTGGTGTTGAATATTTGACCTTTATATTCTGGAGTTGGTGTTGAATATTTGACCTTTATATGCAGGTGTTGGTGTTGAATATTTGACCTTTATATTCTGGTGTTGGTGTAGAATATTTGACCTTTATATTCTGGAGTTGGTGTTGAATATTTGACCTTTATATGCAGGTGTTGGTGTAGAATATTTGACCTTTATATGCAGGTGTTGGTGTAGAATATTTGACCATTATATGCAGGTGTTGGTGTAGAATATTTGACCTTTATATGCAGGTGTTGGTGTTGAATATTTGACCTTTATATTCTGGAGTTGGTGTTGAATATTTGACCTTTATATTCTGGTGTTGATGTTGAATATCTGACCTTTATAAGCAGGTGTTGGTGTAGAATATTTTTCCTTTATATTCTGGTGTTGGTGTTGAATATTTGACCTTTATATGCAGGTGTTGGTGTTGAATATTTGACCTTTATATTCTGGAGTTGGTGTTGAATATTTGACCTTTATATGCAGGTGTTGGTGTAGAATATTTGACCTTTATATGCAGGTGTTGGTGTTGAATATTTGACCATTATATGCAGGTGTTGGTGTTGAATTTTTGACCTTTATATTCTGGAGTTGGTGTTGAATATTTGACCTTTATATGCAGGTGTTGGTGTTGAATATTTGACCTTTATATTCTGGAGTTGGTGTTGAACATTTGTCCTTTATATTCTGGAGTTGGTGTTGAATATTTGACCTTTATATGCAGGTGTTGGTGTTGAATATTTGACCTTTATATTCTGGAGTTGGTGTTGAATATTTGACCTTTATATGCAGGTGTTGGTGTAGAATATTTGACCATTATATGCAGGTGTTGGTGTAGAATATTTGACCATTATATGCAGGTGTTGGTGTTGAATTTTTGACCTTTATAATCTGGAGTTGGTGTTGAATGTTTGACCTTTATATGCAGGTGTTGGTGTTGAATATTTGACCTTTATATTCTGGAGTTGGTGTTGAATATTTGACCTTTATATGCAGGTGTTGGTGTAGAATATTTGACCTTTATATGCAGGTGTTGGTGTTGAATATTTGACCTTTATATTCTGGAGTTGGTGTTGAATATTTGACCTTTATATTCTGCTGTTGGTGTTGAATATTTGACCTTTATATTCTGGAGTTGGTGTTGAATATTTGACCTTTATATGCAGGTGTTGGTGTAGAATATTTGAGCATTATATGCAGGTGTTGGTGTAGAATATTTGACCATTATATGCAGGTGTTGGTGTTGAATTTTTGACCTTTATAATCTGGAGTTGGTGTAGAATATTTTACCTTTATATGCAGGTGTTGGTGTAGAATATTTGACCTTTATATGCAGGTGTTGGTGTTGAATTTTTGACCTTTATATTCTGGAGTTGGTGTTGAATATTTGACCACTATATGCTGGTGTTGTGGTTGAATATTTGACCTTTATATGCAGGTGTTGGTGTTGAATATTTGAGCTTTATATTCTGGTGTTGTTGTAGAATATTTGACCTTTATATGCAGGTGTTGGTGTTGAATATTTGACCTTTATAATCTGGAGTTGGTGTTGAATGTTTGACCTTTATATGCAGGTGTTGGTGTTGAATATTTGACCTTTATATGCAGGTGTTGGTGTTTAATATTTGACCTTTATTATCTGGAGTTGGTGTTGAATGTTTGACCTTTATATTCTGGAGTTGGTATTGAATATTTGACCTTTATATGCAGGTGTTGTTGTAGAATATTTGACCTTTATATTCTGGTGTTGGAGTTGAATATTTGTCCTTTATATTCTGGTGTTGGTGTTGAATATCTGACCTTTATATTCTGGTGTTGTTGTAGAATATTTGACCCTTATATTCTGGTGTTGGTGTTGAAAATCTGACCTTTATTTCCTGGTGTTGGTGTGGAATATTAAGCTTCTATATTCTCGGGTCAAAATATTCAAGGTTGGCAAGAAGGATGCAGTTGAATATTTGACCTTTATATGCAGGTGTTGGTGTTGAATATTTGACCTTTATATTCTTGACTTGGTATTGTATATTTGACCTTTATATTCCGTGGTTGGTGTTGAATATTTGTCCTTTATATTCTGGAGTTGGTGTTGAATATTTTTCCTTTATATTCTGCTGTTGGAGTTGAATATTTGACCTTTATAAGCAGGTGTTGGTGTAGAATATTTAACCTTTATAAGCAGGTGTTGGTGTAGAATATTTGACCATTATATGCAGGTGTTGGTGTAGAATATTTGACCTTTATATGCAGGTGTTGGTTCTTGAATATTTGACCTTTATATTCTGGAGTTGGTGTTGAATATTTGACCTTTATATTCTGGTGTTGATGTTGAATATCTGACCTTTATAAGCAGGTGTTGGTGTTCAATATTTGACCTTTATATGCAGGTGTTGGTGTAGAATATTTGACCTTTATAAGCAGGTGTTGGTGTAGAATATTTGACCTTTATATTCTGGAGTTGGTGTTGAATATTTGACCTTTATATACAGGTGTTGGTGTAGAATATTTGACCTTTATATGCAGGTGTTGGTGTAGAACATTTTTCCTTTATATTCTGGTGTTGTTGTTGAATATTTGACCATTATATGCAGGTGTTGGTGTTGTATATTTGACCTTTATATTCTGGTGTTGATGTTGAATATTTGACCTTTATATGCAGGTGTTGGTGTAGAATATTTGACCTTTATATGCAGGTGTTGGTGTTGAATATTGGACCTTTATTTTCTGGAGTTGGTGTTGAATATTTGTCCTTTATATTCTGGTGTTGATGTTGAGTATCTGACCTTTATAAGCAGGTGTTGGTGTAGAATATTTTTCCTTTATATTCTGGTGTTGTTGTTGAATATTTGACCATTATATGCAGGTGTTGGTGTAGAATATTTGACCTTTATAAGCAGGTGTTGGTGTAGAATATTTGACCTTTATATGCAGGTGTTGGTGTAGAATATTGGACCTTTTTATTCTGGAGTTGGTGTTGAATATTTTTCCTTTATATTCTGGTGTTGTTGTTGAATATTTGACCATTATATGCAGGTGTTGGTGTAGAATATTTGACCTTTATAAGCAGGTGTTGGTATAGAATATTTGACCATTATATGCAGGTGTTGGTGTAGAATATTTGACCTTTATATGCAGGTGTTGGTGTTGAATATTTGACCCTTATATTCTGGAGTTGGTGTTGAATATTTGACCTGTATATTCTGGTGTTGATGTTGAATATCTGACCTTTATATTCTGTTGTTGTTGTAGAATATTTGACTCTTATATTCTGGAGTTGGTGTAGAATATCTGACCTTTATATGCAGGTGTTGGTGTTGAAAATCTGACCTTTGTTTTATGGTGTTGGTGTAGAATATTAAGCCTATATATTCTCGGGTCAGGGGTGGATCCAGAAAAATATTTAAGGTTGGCAAGAAGGTTGCAGTTCATATCTGAGTGGATGAAACAGTCTTTTCCTCACTTTAAAAGCAAAGGAAATTTGTGCAGAAAAATGTGTGCAGCAGAAATGTCATCCGCGGGCATAGGAGGAATCCTGATCCAGGACGACGGATAAAAATGGAGAGACATCAAGCTGTCAGGGCAGCTACACCGACCCGCCGGTGATTGTGTCCATACGGACTTCCAGTGGCAGCTGCTGGGGCAGACAGCGACCTGGTGTGGTTCCCTACTGTTTCAGCGGGCCTGTACAGATGATTATTCAGAAATGCTTCCATTGTTTTTCTAAATGAAAAAGTTTTAGTTGATTTTTTCCACTAGAAGCAATAGATAATATTTGAGAAAGAGACACCAACACTTGGTGTCTCTATTATGCACAGGATAAGAGACAAAACTGTAACTATGTTGGGTGTGAGGATGAAGGAAGGGAGGTAAGAGGAGACAAGTGGACTAAAGTAAGAACTGAAGTTAGTGACAGATCCATGAACCATAGACCTGTCGTCTGATTTATTAGAGGTTAGCCTCTTGAGATGCTACATCTGGTTTTCAGGAGGGTCCTCATGTCTGAATGGTTGTGGTGATCATTTTATAGAAGTATAATCATAGATATTCTTACTGAAAGTAAGAATTTATGGTAGTGACGAACTCATGGAGCCCCATATTTGTCTCATCATAAATGTGGCCTCATAAGGCCTCTTAAGATGTGACATTCCATTTTCAGAGGGACCTCATGCCTATGTGGTGCAGACGTTATTTTTACCGGGTTGTTAATGTTCAAATTTTCTCATGAACAACATTGTCATGATACACAAGCTCTTATAAGATGAGCCTTTTGTAGTCCACCTTCAGAAAATTGTAGTTCCACTGCAGCGGTAACATCCGCCGTCACATGATGACGTAGCGTAGTGAAAGTGTAGTCGGATTCTCTTTGCAAAGCAGAAGTCTCCTTTCTCCTTTCCTTAACCTCATGACGTTTTCCATCATTGTTAAGGAAAAGTAGTTAGGAAAGGGCTTACTATTCGACCGCAGCCACGGACCGGGTTGGAAATTACTCTTTGGATAAAATTATAGTAAGATGTCATCTGTTAATGTTCCAACTTCTAAGCCTATCCACTCCTTTAGTTCTGTCAGTGACTTTCTGAATTAGATATCCGTTGTGTTGATGAATTATTGCTAATATTTGTTTGTACTGATGTTCTTATTATGCAGATATAGCAAATATGCAGGAAAAGGCATGGTCCAGCACATGGGAACCAGCCTCCAAAGACCTGTTTATTCTTACCATTCTAAACAACACCCCAGAAAAGGGATGTGTATATCAAACCAGTGATTGTATTAAGTGGCTTACCTATGTGAGAAAGAAAACTCACTACACTATACAGTTTGTTTGGCACATGCAAAGCCATCTGCAATTGACAGTGCATTTGTTAAAGGTGGAATGAAAGCATGAAAGAACATAAAGAAACCAAGAATCTCAAAATAGTGCTGAAGGATATTTTTTAAAGGCAAAAAACCTCAAGCTTAACATATTGAGTAGCAAATATGCAAAGTTACAAGGAGTTCTCCACTTTACTGTCATCAGAGTCTCCAAACCAAGAGCTCATCTGGTGCTGTACAAAAGAGTTGTGATAGAAAGTGCATCTCTTTTCTCCACTGCGAATGACGTTGCCATATTTTTATCAAGGACTCATACAAGCGTATGAGTCCTATTCTATGAATATAATAGTCTGCTTGTTTGTTTGATCAGATCTACATGATGTGAAATAACAGTCATAAATGTAAAACACATCAACTTTCAGGATTGCCTCCTTGAAGCACTTTTATGTCCCCACCAATGTCAAAATCAAACCTACGCCCTTGGAAAGCACATATCGGAGTAAGAGCTAAGGACTACATTGAGTCCCTGCTGAAGTATGAGACCGTGCTTACTGCACTGAGGATCTTTGACATCACTTCGCCACTCGGCAGATACCTTCAGATGAGCAACATGGACATAACCACTGCTCATGGGCCAGTGATAGGGGCCTTAGACAGCCTAAAAACATTCACCAGGGACATGGATGGTGTCACAAAGCAGGAACAAAAGTGTTCCTACTGTGCACATTTTTCTTTTTTTTTCATTTTTCCTTTTTTTTTGTGACATTGTAAGCGATATAAGAAAAGAGCAACACGGTGCTTAATGTTTGCATTAAAAGCAAAAATAAAGTGCATCTAAAAAGCAATGCCAATTTACTGATCACAATGTAATATTAATGTGCTATATAAAAACATTTTTTTTATTTGTCTTTAAATGCCTAATTTCATTTCCCTTTTTTTTTTTACATTTATTTTTGTAATTTGGCACTCTCACGACTTTATAGACAACATTAGGAGTATATGTGACACACGTATAATCAGAGCTACCCTCCAGTCCTGATACAGGTCATACTGCAGCTAACACTGCAGTCAGTGAAAGTGTTGGATGTAACAGTGTTGATCGAGATTTCTGTTGTCTTAAAATCAGCCTTACAACTGTTCAAGGCCTGTGCCTTTTTTATTTTTCCATTTCCTGGTGGACAGTTTATCATGTTTACCTTGGTGAGACTGTGTAGCTCTCTCTGTGTCTTTGGAAACCACTGTTGAAAACATAACCGCTGCCCCGTCACGTTACATCATCTCATGCTGTGTTCACTGCAGTGATTTACAGATGTGTTCAATGGGGCATAACTTTTCTTTAAATTAAATCCTTCCAACTGGAATGGCAACAGGGATGGCAAGCCTGTGTTTTGGGGTGGCCACTTTATGCCAGCCCAGCAGATCTGCCCTTGTCTGGGGTTGATGTTGAATGTTTATTTTTATTTTCGTACTTTCACCCTCTGACTTTTCTCAATTGTCCCTGTTTTTTTGTTCCAGGTTGGAGAGATTAAAGCTCATGCTGCAGAGTGGAAAGCTAATGTTCGAGCTGAGCTCAGGGAGACGCGGCGCAGAATGAGTGTAGAGGTACATGATAAGCTTCAGCGCGCTGCCACAATCCGCAGCATGGAGCGGCGGCAGCTCGGGCTGGACCAGCGTGCGGTGTCTTTGGACATGTTGTCCCCAGAGCGCCGGGCTATTTTCAACAGCCTGGACACCAGCAGCTACAAGACTTCCTCCCAGGAGAGCATAGACACCAAGCTCAACAACCTCCATCTGCGAGGGGCGGAGCACTGTGACCGCCGCTCCGATCACCAGACCACATCAGAGGACAATATCTTCAACCGCCTGGGCTCCGTCAGCAAACTTACTAAACGCAGTCGGAACAGAGAACTGAAGAAAAACATCCCACACGAGGCCCGCCGGCCGCACAGTGAGGCCTACAGCTGGGGCACACCCACCTTCGACTGCAGCACACCGTGCGCCGAGGAAGGAAAGAGCAAAGATAAGGGAGACGAGGAGACCGAGGACAAGGAGTGCAACACAAGCTTGTCTGATTTCCCATTGTTTGTGGAAGCATGTAAAGTCCAGAACAGATCGAACATTGAGGCCAAAGAGTCAGAGAGTGAAAAGAAACTGGACAGCTCGGAGCTGCAGATCAAGGTGGATCACCAGAATTAGGGGGGGGGGGGGCATGGGGACCCATGGGGACCCATCAGTGCCTTATTATCTTACTGATTTGCTGCTGTTCAGGACAGCAGTGTCCTTATGTGATCTAATGTGGTACTTCACACATTCACTTGTGCTTTATGAACACATGATGGACCTGGAGAGCTCACCTACTAAAAAGCTGTCCGCCCAGTCATCACCAGTCTCTGTTCAAAGCTTTAATTATGGAATATTTCAGACCACACTCTTTGTTGTATTAGTCAGAATAACCCAACATCAAACCAGCAGGGGCACAGCACAAAGAGGTGAGGGAGGATCCAGCTGCATGGTGCAGGAAGTGTTTTTAGACAGACAGGAAATCCAGACAGAACAGACAGTCCACACTGCACTGCACTTTATATTTATTTATTATTTTTTATTCATGAGAGTACTTCCTCAGAGAACAGGCTAAAGGTCCGGGTGTATCACAGGTGTGCCCTGATCAAACTGATGACTGGGTATCATCAGACTGGACCTGTGCTTTGACAGACCAGGAGATGTGTTTACTGTCAGTCAGGAAAGTAGATGTAGACAGAATATGCAAAAGAAAGAGAGAGAGAATAACTCTAGAATATCATCTTTAATGTTCTTCAAGAGCCAAAGAAGGACGGGAAGTTCAGGACCATAAACCAGAATGTGTGGTGCGCTGATTTTCCGGTAGACGTGCACGTTGATGAGTAAGGGCTTTGAGCAGGTCTCATCCAGGAGACACACGTCACATGGTGAGAGTCTAGAGAATAGAAGGCTCACCTGTTTCCATGTAAACATCTCCATCTGTAATCGACACTGCCTCTGCCTTTGGGAGGTGCACTCTGGACTGGTCAGCAGCCAATCACAGGGCTGACATACAGAGAGTTTTTCCGGTCTCTCTCTCACTGTAGTAGTGAACCTTCAGTATTTACATGGGGGAGGGGGGGGGACTGAATTCAAACCCTGGACCCTCCAATGATGGAGGGACTCACCAGACTGGGCCAAAAAAGACTGTCCTTTGCTAACAGAGGCTCTAAAGGGCCGACGTCAGTGCTAGCACTGTATGCTGTTGTAAAGAATGGGACCGTGTCCCCGGTGTCTGCGTAAAGACACACACAAATGCTTCTGAATCAGATACTTAGGTGAACAAACTGTTTTACAACTGACTAATGTCAAGGGCATTCCGGAGGACAGGAGACAGAGATCACTTTCTGTCCTTCCACAAACTGTTTCCCCCGCCTCCCAACTGAGGCCAGTGACATCATTTTATTCATGTGTCCATAACCTTTGAGGTTTACAAAGCAGATACAGTAATGACCTTAACAGAGGTCAAACTTGAGGTCAGCAATGTTCTTCTCAATTAAAAGTTCACAAGTTTGAAGTTGCGTTCTCTGAAAGTTCAGACTTGGCCAGTTTGTCCCAAAGTTCAGACCTTAGGGTACAGGAGTTTGCAGCATGATCCTACCATAGTTGGAATGGCATCATACTTTGCTAGCACCCCTCTCCATGTGCCTACACATCACATCCTGTTGCCTTGTCGGTAATCACCCACATCATCCATTTTAAATTTATCACAGATGGCTTTTATTCAACTTTCAGGTTTCAAACACAGCTGTAACACAAGAAGTCTTTTATTTATAATTTTACGCAGCAACAATGGTTACTGAGAACTGTGCAACTTCTCCACCATGTTGGAGTTTCCTGCTGAATGGTGTGAATTGTCTTGTAGGATTGTGTGCCCGAAAAGGTCATTCAAGTTATATTTGGTAGCAGACTTGATAGAAGGGGCAGGGAAAGGCACATGGACTGAACATGTTTCGATGCAGACTTTATAATTGAACAGAACTTCGACTGTGATTGATGACATATCACAAGACCACAAGTCCAAACAAGTACACTTAAAATAACAGGGATCCCATGTGCCTGATACGCAGGGTGTGATGTCAGTACTAGACCTTACACAAGCCACAGCCAACTTGCAGCAGTCACGCATCAGTGTTTAACTAGTCATGCAACTGAGACCCATCAATACAACTTCAATGACCCTAGAAAACCATAACAGAAACCCCCTAACCTTACTGATCAAACCTGATCCAGCACAGCCTCTCCAAAGGAAGTTAACTCCGACCTGTCTCAACCTTAATACAACCACACAGCCTGACACTATGACCTTTAGCTGAAGTCTACCCTTACAACAAAGCTCTTACCCTCCATTTCCACATAACGTGAAAGCGCAGCACCGTGCCTCGCCATGCTGCGCTGAGCTGTGCTTCACTGTGGTCTTGAATTGTATTGCGGAGCACTTAGCTCCAACTCTAGTCTATTAGGGCATTTCCACTGCCCACGCTCCGGTGCAGTGGCTGTGCCGCTGAAATGCCAGAGTGCGCTGTGGTGCTGGAGATTCACTTGGGGTCTATGTTCTTTCAATGTTGTTCAATAAGGAAGTTAAACGTGTAAAGTATGAGGTACTTTCAAAACAAACACAATGCACAGACTCTCAAACATGAATTTTCTCGACAGGTTATCATTGCGTCACCACCGGGGGCATGAGCATCAGGCCGATAGTGAATCATAGAGGCAGAGAAATATATAACATTGTGTATTACATTAAACATCTTTAAGGATACAAAATCAATCAGGAAGTTGTATTGATTGGACCAGCCTTGGAGAAGCAAAGTGAAGTGTTGTTTCTTTTCTCAGTTAACAACATGTTTTCTTATCGTGTGACATTGCTATTCCCATGAGAGCTTGTGGCTCTCTGGGAATCAGCCCACCCCCAACAGACCTGCACGCCATGGCACTGCGCTTTCAGTGGGATTTGTAGGTCACAGCACACTTGCGCTTTCAGGTTATTTGGAAATTGGGGGTTAGACTGCTAAATCAGACTTGGGTCACACGACCACATGAATGAAATGTGGTCTTAACCCCCCAACAGCCTGTTGGGCAAAACCAGTCCACAGTAACCCTGATGTGATACCTGCATCATGTAACATCGTGTGGCCTCACCTTCCCATGGATCATCTCATGGTTGATGGACTAAGACCTGGGTCTTCAGGAGAGGACACTGATGAACTTTGACCTCAAGGTCAGAGACCTTAAGTGTTCTCTCCTGAGGACCATAATGTTTTTTAAAAAAAGTCAAGATGAAGAGAAGCCATAAAGAAGAGACAGTCATGATGGATGGAAGCAGACAGGAACATTAAGCTGGATGGAGTGACCAGGATGCTCTACGTGTGAAGGACTTTCAGCCATGTTGGCTGTCTGACTGTTGCATCGTCATGACAATGGTAAATATAAACAGGAAGTGACTGTACACAGCTGAATGTCATACACACTGTGAATCAAGCTTCAGCAGAACCACATGTTTGAAAAACCTTATAAAAAAACAGCTAAAATATGGAGGCATGCTGTGCTGAAATCACATAAAAGATGTTGAATGTAAACACACTCACAGTGCAGGGGCCAAGGAAGAGGAGGATGATGATATTTATCATGATGATGATTAATGTTGATGCAGATGACAGGAGTAAGAAAGGGTTTGTTTGTAACTCTTATGAAAATGATGACTGTGAATAATAAAGGTCACATAAGTACAGATGATGATGAAGATTATGTTGATGATGATGATTTAATTTATGAAGATGATGAATACTATCTATTATGATAATGTTGTGGTTTATGATGATGATGATGAAGACTATTATAATAATGATTTAGTTTATGATAATGATGAAGATTATGTTGATGATTATGATGATGAAGACTATTATGATGATGATGATGACAATGATGAAGACTAACATGATAATTTAGTTTATGATGATGACTATCTATTATGAGAATGTGTGGTTTATGATGATGATGATGATGATGATGAAGACTATTATGAAAATGTATGGTTTATGATGATGATGATGAAGACTATTATGAGAATGTGTGGTTTATGATGATGATGATGATGATGATGATGATGATGATGAAGACTATTATGAAAATGTATGGTTTATGATGATGATGATGAAGACTATTATGAGAATGTGTGGTTTATGATGATGATGATGATGAAGACTATTATGAGAATGTGTGGTTTATGATGATGATGATGATGAAGACTATTATGAGAATGTGTGGTTTATGATGACGATGATGATGAAGACTATATTATGAGAATGTGTGGTTTATGATGATGATGATGATGAAGACTATTATGAGAATGTGTGGTTTATGATGATGATGATGATGACTAT